>JAXQQM020080912.1:0-180922 GCA_034641835.2 Pinus albicaulis | reverse complement strand
GTGTTGTGTAACCAACTCAAAAGAGAAGAAAAGAGATATAAACGCCTTAGAAATGAGCCACTTCGAGGGGGAAACCTCCAATACATTACATAAATGAACAATTCTTGGATGATACAATTTACAAAACCTCCTTTCTATATATAGGAGTCCATGGGGCCATAATGTAATCCTAGTGGGCCACAATGTAATCCTAGCCGACCTAAGAATAATAATTTAAGGGCACAATAATAACAATACGGGGGTTACAGGGGTACAACAATAACAATAAGGGGGGATACACTAACATAATAAGGGGCTATACTATTAATATAGGGACTTAACATGCCCCTCTCCTTCAAACAAGTGTTGTCCTCAACGCTTGATTATTTATTGATGCTTCTGTATAAAATTCTCATCATCCCATGTGAAATCTTCTACAGGAAAGTTCTTCCACTTGCTGAGATACTCTGAAATTGATCGTACTTGTCGAGTTCTTGTTTCTATGACTGCTTCATAACTTCTTTCGATGTGATGTTGATCTTCCTGTTGTTTCATTAGATTCTGCACCAAAGTTGTGTTATCCTTTGAGAGTTGGAGAACTTGTTGTTGATGCTCGATGTGATCTTCCATTAAATTATCATCCATATTTGCTATTATTTTATCCTTCAAACCATCCAACTTAGCCTCCATTTCTTCTTTTAAACCATCTATTTCATCTTCAATTGCTCTTCGTAAGATTGAAACTTGTTGCGCTTGGTACCGTAATTTTGATATCTCATATTGCAACTCTTCCTCTTCATGCGTCATAGTATAGATTTTTGAGGGATTAATGGGTATGGAATTATTTTTTGGAGGCATTATAGAACCCAATACTGATAAAAATTCTAAAATATTCCCTTGGAATCAATTCAAATTGATTCTTCAAACAAAACTTATGCAATTCGGAAAAATACACACCTTTTTCTTGCTTTGAGGAGCTCGATATTGAAATTGTATTATCTCTGTGATTGCAGATATTCAATATCTAAAATTCAGCACTGTAGTATCCCTCTGAATTTTCTTTTGAATGCCACAGGTATGACCTGATTTGGATTCTCCAAGACAAAATTTGTGTCCAATCTCCCAGAATGACCTAATTTTGGACTGGTTCAGTAGAGCGAACTTGTACGACTTGCCCCGTGTCACTGTTTTGTTCTTTGTCTATGAAATTGATATCCAAGAAACTACAGGCCGTGTAATTGCGACCACTTTTGACGGCACTCCAATCCAATCTCCATAGAGATAGTTATTGAACTTTTCCCATGATCACCTCTTTGAGATGAAATTCAGGAGCCTGAAAAAGCACTACCTTACACAGATCATATCTCCAAAAATATTGTGAACCAAGCTCTAAAATTTTATGACGAATTTCCTCAGGATTTCAGCTTTGCACCATACAAATTTCAGATTCTGAACCTTCGTAGAAAATTTTTTATAGCGACAATGCCACGATGACTTGTTTAGGAGCCTGACAAACTACCTAACTTCCACAGATCATATCTCCGAAAATATTGCGAACCAAGCTCTGAAATATTTATACAAACTTCCTCAAGATTTCAGCTTCGCACCCTAAAAATTTCAGCTTCTGAAGCTTCGTAGAAAAAAACGTTATAGTGAAAATGCCACGATGACCTGTTTGGAGCAGCGAAACCCTAGAATCCAAAGCTCTTATACCAAATGTTGTGTAACCAACTCCAAAAAGAGAAGAAAAGAGATATCAACACCTTAGAAATAAGCCACTTCGAGGGGGCAACCTCCAATACACTACATGAATGAAAAATTCTTGGATGATACAATTTACAAAACCTCCTTTCTATATATAGGAGTCCATGGGGCCATAATGTAATCCTAGTGGGCCACAATGTAATCCTAGCCGACCTAAGAATAATAATTTAAGGGCACATAATAACAATATGGGGCTTACAGGGGTACAATAATAACAATAAGGGGGGCTACACTAACATAATAAGGGGCTATACTATTAATATAGGGACTTAACATTTTGTGAAATGGTTGCTAGGGTCCATCATCATCAGGAGCTGGCTCGTTTGTTTGTGTTGCATTTACATGATGGTCAGGTCATCCTTGCCGGTGTGACATTCACTTTAACACCTGAAACTATCTCTCAAGCAACCGGAATACCGAATGTTGGAGAACAATGGAAAAAAATACAGTGGGTTGAAAAAGTGCATTATGAGCCATATATCAGGCCTAGCTTTGTGAAACAACTCAGCAGGGTGTTTCCTTTCCGGTTCCTAAAATATTCCTATGCTCCTCTGATGAAACTTATTATCAGATATTTTAGTTGTGAGGGCCGGTTTTCACGTCTCTATGCCTATCATATCAGGTTATTGATGCATTTTACCAGGGTGAGGATGATGAACCTCCCTTATTTCATGTGCTGAAATATTGAGAGAATGACCACTGTTGTGCAAAGGAAAACTCCTGAGCAGTAGTACAACAGTATCTATCACTTTGCACTCATTAAGATTGTGGTTTTGCATCATCTCGGCTTGCAGGGTATTTCATGGGAGGATTTCATTTCTAATGATTTCTTCACAGCTCCTCAGGTTCCTTCGGAGGTTTTTCATGATGTAGGTGAACCTTCATATTAGCATGAGGGTCAGGAGACAGAGACTACTAGTGTACCGATGTATGTCACTTATCAGAGAGGCACTCGAGGTTTATTTGCAGCAGCTCGGCGAGTATTATCTCCATCTGGGGTGGAAGGGGTATCGCTTCCATCACTAGTAGCATAGGTACATGTACAAGACAGAGGTAAGAGTCCCATGTAGGATGAGGGGCCTTCAGGAGGTCAGGATACAGGATTCATACTCATTGATGAGCATTTGAGCTCACCAAGCTCAAAGTTGAGAGAGACTATTCAGGAGCAGAAGGCGGAGATAGACACTTTGTCCGTCAAGTTGAAAAGAGCCCAATGTATTATCAACTACCTTGAGAAGCGAAACAAACAATTGGAAGATCAGCAAACTACCATGGAGTTGCAAAATATCCGTGAGAACCAGCAAGCTGCCCAAAGAAGCCAAACCGAGATGACATCCATTGAGCGAGAGATTGAGGCTGATCGAGAGACTTGGCTTGAGAGGGTCAATATTCATTTAGAGAAGCTGTTGAAGAAGGCAAAAAATGAAAATAACATGTTAAGGCACATGAAGAATCATTATTGGGCAAGAAATCATGTTTGCAAGGCACGAATCAAGACCCTGAAGGCAAAGCTAAAGAGGGCATTAAAGCGTCGCAAAAGGCATGATAGACTCCAAATTTTGGCCGAAGATTATTTGGCCCAACATAGCGCATGATGGTGGACATTCAGCCCAAATTTCAAGAAATTTGGGACACATTTTGTCAATTTTGAATTTTTTGGCCTTAACACAGATTTTCCTGCCCGACGCGTCGAACCACTTGGCGCGCGCTTATGATTGGCAGCTCCTCTTGGTTAAAACTTGATATTTCTAGATTTTTCATCAAAATTTATGCATGACTACCCATTACCTAGAGATTTTGACAAGTTTTTGGTTGCCAGAATGGTCAAAAACACCCTAAAAATGACCTTTCTGCCTCTTTTTGGACACACAAGAAGTAGTGTTGAGAAAACTCATGTTTTGAGTGGTAATTGGAAACCAAATTTATAAATTCCACTTGTGTTGGAAAGTAGACAGGTAGAGCTTTCCAACGAGCTATCCTGTGCTCAATTTGGACTCCAGGAAGGCCCTCAAAATCATATCTAAAGTGGCGCGACGCATAGAGATTTCGGGTGCGACACATTGGGGATTTTGGCTCAATTTTCACTCAGTAACTCAATTTTTCGCCTAGTTTTGGCCAATTTGACTTTTTTATCTCCAAATGTAAATCTATTGATGTAAATTGATGTAATTTCATGAATTTTTATGTAATTTTCACTCATGTAAGTAGATTCATTCATCAAAAGGTGAATTATAACTGAATGAATCAGTTTCCTATCTTATAGAGGCAAGTTGTTCCACTGCCTATTTACCAGTTCTTAGTTTAGATCTTGTTGAAATAGCTCCTAAAATAGTGATCTCGACCCCTATAGGAATGGGGGTGAGTTATGCTTGTCTATATCTTGTAGTTATTCAGTCATTTTCATGGTTGGACACTTGGGATTGCTTTGAGCTTCATTGTACATTTCATCTTTGCATTTTGGCAAAGGAATAGACCAGGGTTTGCAGCACTCTTTGGGATCCATGTGGCTCTATGTTTTGATGGTGTTTTTCTCTCTGTGATTGTAATTTTACTGATGTTTCATGTGTATCATCTTCCTTTTCATTTCTTCTTAAGTTAAACAAAAAAGTCATAAAGGTGGAATTCATTTGATTTGCAGTTCTCTACCTTGAAGTTTTGTTTAATTTTCTATGTTTTCAACTGTCTGAAGAGGATTCTTGAAAGCCTCTTTCCCTCTTCAACCCCTCACCGGTCTGAGCTATCCATTGCATTCAAACTCGAAGCATCAAAACAATTTCCTTTCTTGCCCCATTCATCTCTCTGCAAAACTGATCATTTCCCAGACCCAAAATCTACCCTTCCCTTTGATCCAACAAACACTCTTAAAATCAAATAAAACCCTTTTACATATATACCTAGCCTAAAATCAGCCTTTATTCAAGTCATCTCAAGCCCCACTAATCATTTTTTGTGAGATTGACAAGGAGAGAGCCCTCTCCCGATCTGGTAGGGCTATCTACCAGATTAAGCATGGTTTGATGTTACCCTAGACTCTGCCTTTCTTCAGCCTAAGGTAGATTTAGGCAATAACATAGTTTACTTAAGAACCATGCAATTCTACTCAGAATAATGTTTGATAGATGCAGACAACTCCAAATCTCCCTCAACCTTCAGAAATGCATCTTTGCAGTACCTTTTGGGACACTTCTAGGACATGTGATTTGTAAGTAGGGTGGGTGTGTGCACCTAGTGAAGGTAGCGGTAATTGTTAATATAGAAGCACCAGAAACTATAAAATAGTTGAGGTCACTACTCGGGAATACAGGGTACTATAGAAGGTTCATCTGAAATTATGAAAACATTACAGCACCATTGGAAAAATTGTTGTGGAAGTCAGAGAAACTTATGTGGAGCGATGAATACACTGATGCCCTAAACACATTGAAATAAAAACTAGCAAGTGCACCCATATTGGTTCATCCTAACTAGGACAAACAGTTCCATGTCCATATTGATGCATCCAGTATTGCATTAGGAGTGGTGTTAGCTCGTCCAAGAGAAACTTCCATTGATCATCTAGTGTACTTTGCAAGCAGGAAGTTGTCCACAGCTGAAAGAAATTATACAACAACAGAACGAGAAGCTCTTGCGATGGTATACTCTCTTCAGAAATTTCATCATTACCTATTGGGAGGTACATTCAAGTTCTTCACGGATCACTCAGCATTAAAATACCTGGTAAACAAACCTGTGCTTGAAGGAATAATCTGTAGATGGCTCCTACTATTCTAGGGAGTTCACTTTTGAAGTAATAGTAAAACCAGGGAGGTTAAACGTGGGTCCTAACCACTTATCAAGGTTAGAGAACGAGGAAAATGGGGGATCCCTTGATGACCAGTTTCCAGATGTTGATCTCTTCAGAGTAGAATCCATCCCAGATTATCTACAGCAGATAGCAGTGTATCTAGCCACAAGGAAACGCCCAACAGAATACACGGCAACCCAAAAAAGACATCTGGTAGTGAAATCTGCTGAATATCAACTAATATTAGGATAGTTATATAAAATGGGATTGTATCATGTCTTGCGAAGATGTGTCCTGGATCATGAAAGAGAAGATATCCTGTGGGAGTGTCACAATGGAGTTACGGGAGGCCATGTCGGTGCAAAACCCACCACAAGGAAAATACTACATGCAAGGTTATGGTGGCCCACAGTTCACAAAGATAGTAGGGAATATGTGAAAAAATTTGATGTTTTCCAAATAACAAGACGTCCATCTTACTGTGATGAGTTACCACTGCAACCTGTAAGAGCAATGCAGGCGTTTGAAAAATGGGTCATTGACTTTGTAGGGCCAATTACACCAACGGCAAGACATTCACATGAAAGGTATATAATAACCGCAACGAATTATATCACAAGATGGGCAGAGGTAGCGCCAGTAAGAGACTGCACAATAGACACGACATCCATATTTATGTTCAAGAACATTATTAGCAGATTTGGCTGTCCTGGGAGCCTAACAGGTGATCAAGATACACACTTCATTAATACAACAATTAAATATTTTCTAGATAATTTTATTGTACAACATCACAAAAGTAGTGCGTACCACCCTCAAGTGAATGGAAATGTTGAGGCATTCAACAAGTCTTAGAAAAAGGACTAACCAAGATATGCAATGCCAACCGAGATGACTGGGATGAAAGGATACTAGCCACATTGTGGGCATACAGGACAACCATAAGGAGATTGCACAATCAAACTACATTCTAGTTGGTATATGGAAGAGAGGCAGTAGTACCACCCGAATTTATCATACCAAGTCTCTTAATTTCTTCAAGGGTGAATATGACAGACGACGACTCAATCACTGAATGCCTCCATGAACTGCAGGAGCTTGAAGAAGATAGATTTTTGGAGGATTTCCATTAGACAGTATACAAATAAATATAGAAAGCCTGGCATAACCGTCACATCAAGCACAAGACGTTCACTATCAGAGGAAAATTCATTCTATACGACAACAAATTCCAAAAGTTCCTGGGGAAACTCAGAATGCACTGGATGGGACCGTATCATGTCATAGAAATTAAAGACTCGGGCACAGTTCGAGTGGCGCAACTATATGGACAAATAATACAAGGATGAGTGAATGGTGCATGCCTGAAACCATATCACGAGTAAGTTCCACCAATTTTTTTTTTCAAATAACACTCGTAACCAAGAGCATTCAGTAGGGTAGAATATAACTAGATAGAGTCAACAACTCTCTCACACCCGAGATGATACATAGAATTACTATACTTTAAGCTTTTTCAGCTATTACAATAGGAATCTCAATAAAAAGACCGCACAATGGCGCAAGAGAGCAATTGCACCTGTTGCGATGCAGAGACCTCATCGCAGCCAATTGTGGGGGAGGGGTGGGTAGAGTCTACTGTGTCAGATAGCCAAGCATGCCAAATATCATTCATTCATAATGACCCATCATACCGTTTTCAGTCTGTAGGATCACCCGAATTTTAAAAATAACTGTCGTAATTAGTAAACCCCATACCGAAATAAATTTTCCATATTAAGCCATAATTATTACCCATCACGTCTACCCAAATCCCAAAGCCATAGTCAGCAATGTCAGAATACACCTCATCGTGGTAACTATTCGCATGATTATAGCCGTGGGAAAGACAACAAAAAATTAATTAGTTATGGTGTTAGGTCCCTATAATACTAGTGTATCCACTTATTGTGTTGCGAAACCAGCTCCAAAAATAGAAGATGTTGTGTAACCAGCTCCAAAAATAGAAGAAAGGAGATGTAAATGCCTTAGAAATGAGCCACTTCGAGGGGGCAACCTCCAATACATTACATAAATGAACAATTCTTCGATGATACAATTTACAAAACGTCCTTTCTATATATAGGAGTCCATGGGGCCATAATGTAATCCTAGTGGTGTGTGCAATCTGCTTGACCTAAAAATATAATAATATTAAGGGCACAATAATACAAATATGAGTTCTGAGTGCAATTTGGACAATGAAGTGGGGCTACACTAACATAATAAGGGACTAAACTATTAATATAGGGACTTAACATGCCCCTCTCCTTCAAACAAGTGTTGTCCTCAACGCTTGATTATTTCTTGATGCTTCAGTATAAAATTCTCATCCTCCCATGTGAAATATTTTATAGGAAAGTTCTTCCACTTGCTGAGATACTCTGAAATTGATCGTACTTGTCGATTTCTTGTTTCTATGACTGCTTCATAACTTCTTTTGATGCGATGTTGATCTTCCTGTTGTTTCATTAGATTCTGCACCAAAGTTGGGTTATCCTTTGAGAGTTGGAGAACTTGATGTTGATGCTCGATGTGATCTTCCATTAATTTATCATCCATATTTGCTATTATTTGATCCTTCAAACCATCCAACTTAGCCTCCATTTCTGCTTTTAAACCATCTATTTCATCTTCAATTTCTCTTCTTAAGATTGAAACTTGTTGCACTTGGTACCGTAATTTTGATATCTCATACTGCAACTCTTCCTCTTCATGCGTCATAGTATAAATTTCTGAGGGCTTAATGGGTGTTGAATTATTTTTGGGAGGCATCTCAGAACCCAATACTTAAATATATGCTCAATAGGCCCTTGGAATCACTTCAAACTGATTTTTCAAACAAGATTTATGCAATTCAAAAAAAACAAATAAACACCTTTTACTTGCTTTTGAGGAGCTCGATATTAAAATTTGATTATCTCTGTGATTTCAGCACTTCAATATCTGAATTTCAGTACCGACGTAGCCCTCTAAATTATCTTTCGAATGCCACAGGTCTGACCTGATTTGGATTCTCCAAGACAAAGATGTGTCCAATCTCCCACAATGACCTAATTATGGACTGGTTCCGTAGAGCGAACTTGTACGACTTGCCACGTGTCACTTTTTTGTCCTTTGTCTCTGAAATTGATAGCCAAGAAACTAAAGTCTATGTACTTGCAACCACTTTTGACGGCACTCCAATCCAATCTTCAGAGAGAGAGTTATTGAACTTTTCCCACGATCACCTCTTTGAGATGAAATTCAGGAGCCTGAAAAAGCACTACCTTCCACAGATCATATCTCCAAAAATATTGCGAACCAAGCTCTGAAATTTTTTGATGAATTTCCTCAGTATTTCAGCTTCACACCATATGAATTTCAGATTCTGAACCTTTGTAGAAACAAATTTATAGCGCAAATGCCACGATGACCTGTTTAGGAGCCTGAAAAAATACCTGACTTCCACAGATCATATCTCCGAAATTATTGTGAACCAAACTCTGAAATTTTTATACAAGCTTCCTCGGGATTTTTTCTTCGCACCCTAAAAATTTCAGCTTCTGAAACTTCGTAGAAAAAAAGTTATAGCGAAAATTCCACGATGACCTGTTTGGAGCAGCGAAACCCTAGAATCCAAAGCTCTGATACCAAATGTTGTGTAACCAGCTCCAAAAATAGAAGAAAGGAGATGTAAACGCCTTAGAAATGAGCCACTTCGAGGGGGCAACCTCCAATACATTACATAAATGAACAATTCTTCGATTATACAATTTACAAAACGTCCTTTCTATATATAGGAGTCCATGGGGCCATAATGTAATCCTAGTGGGCCACAATGTAATCCTAGCCGACCTAAAAATAATAATGTAAGGGCACAATAATAACAATATGGGGGTTACAGGGGTACAACAATAACAATAAGTGGGGCTAAACTAACATAATAAGGGACTACACTATTAATATAGGGACTTAACAGAAGAAAAGAGTTATCAATGCCTTATAAATAAGCCACTTCGAGGGGGCAACCTCCAATACATTATATGAATGAAAAATTATTGGATGATACAAATTAGAAAACCTCCTTTCTATATATAGGAGTCCATGGGGCCACAATGTAATCCTAGTGGGGCCACAATGTAATCCTAGCTGACCTAACAATAATAATTTAAAGGGTACAATAATATAACCAGAGTTTTAACAACAATAAGGGACTATACTAGTAATATAGGGACCTAACATGCCCCTCTCCTTCAAAAAAGTGTTTTCCTCAATTCTTGAGTAGCTCTGGGTGCTTCTGTATAAAATTCTCATCCTCCCATGTAGAATCTTCAGTGGGTAAGTTCTTCCACTTGATGAGATACTCTGAAATTGATCGATTCTGTAGCTGTCGAGTTCTTGTTTCCATGACCGCTTCAGGTTCCAATATGATTTTTCCTTCCTTATCAAGTTCTGGCAATATTGTTTGAACTGGAAGATTTTCACCTATAACCTTCTTTAAGCATGAAACATGGAAAACTGGATGTACTCGCGAAGAAGAAGGAAGCTCCAATTTGTATGCCATAGTACCAATCTTTTGCAACACCTTGTAAGGACCATACTACTTTGGCGATAATTTATTATCCTTCTTAGCTTGCTTGAGGGACATTTGTTTGTATGGTTGTATCCGTAAAAATACCCAATCTCCTACATCAAAACTTCTCTCGCTGCGATGTTGATCTGCCTGTTGTTTCATTCGATTTTGTGCCAAATTCGGGTTATCCTTTAAGAGTTGGAGAACTTCTTGCTGATGCTCGATGTGATCTTCCACTGCTTGAACCTTCGAATTTTCCCTTAAAGATGATGTGATGGATGGTGGATGATATCCATAAAGTGCCATAAATGGGGTCATTTTTGCTGCAGTATGGAAGGAAGTGTTAAACCACCATTCAGCAAGAGGTAACCACTTGACCCATTGTGTTTGTTTATCAGATACAAAACAACGAAGATATCCTTCCAAACATTTATTTACTATCTCAGTTTGACCATCAGATTGAGGATGATAATATGATCTATGAGCTAATTGAGTACCCAAACAAGAAAATAACTCCGTCCAAAAATTTCCAGTAAAAATGGGATCTCTGTCACTCACAATAACCCTTGGGCTTCCATGTAGCTTTTGAATTCTGTCCATAAATGTAGTAGCAACTGTGCTTGCTTTAAATGGATGAGATAATGCACAAAAGTGTGCATACTTGGTAAGTCTATCAACTACCACCATGATGACACTCTTTCCTTCGGACTTAGGTAAACCTGTGATAAAATCCATTGAAATATCCTCCTAACATTGACTTGGAATGGATAAAGGTTGTAGAAGACACGAGGTCTTAATTGTCTCAACTTTATTCTGCTGGCAAACCAAACATTCTGCCACAAACTTTTGAATATCAGATTTAAGGCCATCCCAAAAAAATTCTTTCTTCACCCTGTGGTAAGTTTTTAAAAATCCTGAGTGTCCTCCTAAAGGAGAAGTGTGCAATTCCCAAAGAATATTTTGTTTTAGTTGGGAATTATGACAAAGATATAAGCGATCTTTGTACCATAAGGAATCATTTTTCCAACTAAATATATCAGATGTACTAGGATCTTGCTGCAACTTTTGAATGAGTGTCCATACATCTTTTTCCTTCTTCCATTCATCTCTTGCTTCGGTTATCCAATCTGGTTGGATAATAGAAATGGCACAAAGCAATGCTTCCACCTCTTCATTATTTCTTGAGAATGCATCTGCAACAACATTAAGCTTTCCTTTTTTGTAGATTATTTCAAAGTCATAACCCAACATCTTTGTGACCCATTTTTGCTGCTCTTCTGACGATAGCCTTTGTTCCAAAAGTGTTTAAGAATATCATGATCGATTTTTACCTTGAAGTGTCTTCCCATTAGGTAAGTTCGCCATTTCTTTAGTGCATGCAGTATTGCTAACATTTCCTTCTCATAAATAGGTTTCTGTAAATACTTTCCTTTGATTGGAAAACTTTCAAAAGCAATGGGTCTTCCTTCCTGCATTAAAACTGCACCAATTCCATTTCCTGAGGCATCACATTCCACAATAAAGGTTTTGTGAAGTCTGGCGTAGCTAAGACCGGTGCTAGGCACATTGCCTCTTTAAGATGTTCAAAGGCCTTAGTTGCTTCAGGAGTCCATGAAAATGCATCTTTCTTCAATAATGTTGTTAGAGATGCTACTATTCTCCCATAATTCTTAACAAACTTGCGATAATACCCTGTTAACCCGAGAAATCCTCGCAACTGCTTTATGGTTGTGGGGACTTTCCATTCCTTAATAGCTTTAATTTTGTTAGGGTCTACTTTAACACCCTCGTGAGATACAATATGACCCAGATATTCCACCTCTTGTACTCCAAAGAAACATTTGGATGTTTTTGCATATAATTGTTTCTCCTGCAATAGTTTGAGCACCCTGTCAACATGTTGAACATGATCCTTCGAAGACCTATTGTAGATTAGTATATCATCAAAAAATACTAGCACAAATTTTCTAAGGAAGGGTTTGAAAATGGAATTCATCAACCCTTGAAATGTAGAAGGTGCATTGGTAAGGCCAAAGGGCATGACCAAAAATTCATAATGACCCTCATGAGTTCGAAATGCTATTTTTGGAATATCTTCAGTCTTCATTCTAATTTGATGATATCCTAAACGAAGATCCAACTTAGTAAAATAAATTGCTCCATGTAATTCATCCAATAATTCATCAATCACGGGAATGGGAAATTTATCTTTAATGGTGAGCTTATTGAGCTCCCTATAATCGGGACACATGCACCATGATCCATCCTTCTTGTGTACCAATATTACAGGAGTAGAGAAAGAACTTTGACTAGGTTGAATTATACCCGCCTCTAACATTTCTGCAATCATATGTTCAATTTCATTCTTTTGGAAATAAGGATATCTATAAGGCCTGATGTTTGGAAGAACACTTCCTGGAATCAAATTAAAAGCATGATCATGATCACGAATAGGTGGGAGTCCCTTGGGAGTTTCAAAACCCTTGGAATGATTGTCCAAGACTTTTTTAGATCTGCATAAATAGATGATTTTGATGTTGGAACTTATAGTGAGCATAATTGTGCAATTATGCCTCGTTGTCCTTTCTTTAGAAGCTTTGTCATGACATTAGAGCTTATTATATTTCTTGGCTTCCCTGCAATACCCCATAATTCAACTTCATTTCCTTCTGAAAAAAAATTCAAGAAAAGTTCTTGAAAATTAAAAGCTACCATCCCCAAAGATTGTAACCATTGTACTCCTAGTGCAACATCAGCACCTCCCATAGGAATGGAAAGCATTGGACTATTCAATACATATTCCCCCATGGTTAGCTTGATATTATGGCATTTTCTAGAGAAATTTATAGTTCCTCCATTTGCAACCATCACTTGACATTCTAGTGTTGGGTATAGGAAACAATTCAATTCCTTGGCTACCTTACAATGAATAAAACTATGGGTACTACCTGAATCAATCAACACTATTACCTTTTTCTTCTTGATATGTCCTTCTATCTTGAGAGTTTGAGGAGTGGTAATTCCTGCCAATGCATTACACGATATGGTGGGACTCATTTCTTCCTCTTCTAGGGCTGGTTCCTGGTGTATATCCTCTTCTTGTTCATTTTCTTCTTCCTCTTCACAATCTATGTAAAATAATTTCTTCTCAGCACACTTATGACCTTTAGTGTATTTGCTATCACAAATGTAGCAAATCCCTTTTGCTCTTTTTTCTTCCAATTGTTGTGGTGTCAACCTTGTAGGTTGTGGAAATATAGGAGTAGCAACACTTCCCTCTTTATAGAAGTGAATGGTAGGCTTCCTTGTCGCCATAATTTTACATTCAATTTTTCTTGCCAACCTGAATGCCTTCTCCAATGAATCGGGTTCCAAAACGTGAACTTCATGTTGGATGTTATCCTTTAAAGTACCTATGAAGAGATCAATCCTGTGTTCCTCTGGAATATCAGTTACCCTTATATTCAATTTGTGGAAGTCCTCAATGTGCTCCCCCACTAAACCCTTTTGTTTGAGATTTATCAATTGGCTAAAGAAGGTGTTGCTCTTTGTATCCTCATAATGTGCTATCATTTCCTCCGTAAAAATTGACCAAGTGACAATTTTTTTATGGGAGTAAAGCCATCGATACCATACAAATGAATTTTTTTCTAAATGTAAAGTTGCAATGTGTACCTTGTGTGTGTTTTTCACATTATTGAGATCAAAATATTGCTCCATCTGTAGTATCCATGTTACAGGATCCTTTCCATCAAACTTCCTCATATACATTTTTGGAATATGGTGGTTCTTCCAGCCAACATTAGAGTTTATGAAATCACGATTGGCATTTATTTTGTTCTCATCATGAGTTTCCGCTACTATATTTTCACGATTAGGAAACATTTTTTGTATCAACTTCGTCAAACCTTCCATGTCTACTTTTAGATCATTCTTCATGTTTTTCATTTTTTCATCGATCTTAGCTTCCATGTCATCCATCTTAGATTCCATGCCAGCTTCCATGACATCTATCTTAGCTTCCATGCCATTATTCAAACCATCCATCTTAGATTCCACGCCTTTCTTCAAACCATCCATCTTAGTTTCCACGCCTTTCTTCAAAACTTCCATGTCATTTTTTCTTGCTCTTTGCGAGAGAGAAATTTGTTGCACTTGCTCTTGTAAATTTGATATGTCATGTTTCCATTCTTCATCTTCATGATTCATAGTAGATCCTTCTAAAGGATTAATGGATGTTGAATTCTTTTTAGGGGCCATTTTAGAATCAAATACTGATATATATTCTACAATATTCCCTTGGAATCAATTCAACTTGATTCTTCAAACAAGACTTATGCAATTCGGGAAAAAAAATATACACACCTTTTACTTGCTTTTGAGGATCTCTATATTGAAATAGAATTATCTATGTAATTGTAGATCCTCAATATCTGAAATTCGGCCTTGTAGTATCCCTCTAAAGCTTCTTTCAAATTTCACAGGTCTGACCTGATTTGGATTCATCAAGGAAAATTTATGTCCAATCTCCCACAATGCCCCAATTATGGACTCGTTCATTAGAGAGAACGTGTACGACTTGCCACGTGTCACTATTTCCTCCTTTGGCTCTGAAATTGATAGAAACGAAACTACCATCTATGTACTTGCAGCCACTTTTTACAGCATTCCAATCTAATGCTCAAAGAGAGAGTTTCCCATGATAACCTCTTTGAGATGAAATTCAGGAGCCTGAAAAAGACCTAACTTCCACAGATCATATCTCCCAAAATATTTTAAACCAAGATCTGAAATTTTGTGATGATGTTCCTCGGGATTTCTACTTCGTTCTCTAAAAATTTCAACTTCTGAAACTTCTTAGAAAAAATGTTATAGCGCAAATTCCAGGATGACAGATTTGGAGCAGTGAAAACCCTAGAATCCAAAGCTCTGATACCAAATGTTGTGAAACCAGCTCCAAAAATAGAAGAAAATATATATCAATGCCTTAGAAATAAGCCACTTCGAGGGTGCAACCTCCAATACATTACATGAATGAACAATTCTTGGATGATACAAATTACAAAACCTCCTTTCTATATATAGAAGTCCATGGGGCCACAATGTAATCCTAGTGGGGCCACAAAGTAATCCTAGCCGACCTAACAATAATAATTTAAGGGCACAATAATAACAATATGGGGGTTATAAGGGTATAATAATAACAATAAGGGGGTTACACTAACAACAATAAGGGACTATACTATTAATATAGGGACCTAACATATTTTTGTTAGTGTAGCCCCCTTATCGCTATTGTTGTACCCCTGTAACCCCCATATTGTTATTATTGTGCCCTTACATCATTTTTGTTAGGTCGGCTAGGATTATATTGTGGCCCCATGGACTCTTATATATAGAAAGTAGGTTTTTTCATTTGTATCATCCAAGAATTGTTCATTAATGTAATGTATTGAAGGTTGCCTCCTTTAAGTGGCTAATTTCTAAGGCATTGATCTCTCTTTTATTCTATTTTTGGAGTTGGTTTCATAACATTTGGTATCAGAGCTTTGGATTCTAGGGTTTTCACTGCTCCAAACCAGTCATCCTGGAATTTGCGCTATAACGTTTTTTCTAAGAAGTTTCAGAAGTTGAAATTTTTAGAGAGCGAAGTAGAAATCCTGAGGAACATCATCACAAAATTTTAGATCTTGGTTCACAACATTTTGGGAGATATGATCTGTGGAAGTTAGGCCTTTTTCAGGCTCTCGAATTTCATCTCAAAGAGGTTATCGTGGGAAAATCATCATAACTCTCTCTCTGAGCATTGGATTGGAATGCTGTAAAAAGTGGCTGCAAGTACATGGATGGTAGTTTCGTTTGTATCAATTTCAGAGCCAAAGGAGGAAATAGTGACATGTGGCAAGTCATACAAGCTCTCTCTAATGAATGAGTCCATAATTGGGGAATTGTGGGAGATTGGACATAACTTTTCCTTGATGAATCCAAATCAGGTCATACCTGTGAAATTTGAAAGAAGATTTAGAGGGATACTACAAGGCCGAATTTCAGATATTGAGGATCTACAATTACATAGATAATTCAATTTCAATATAGAGATCCTCAAAAGCAAGTAAAAGGTGTGTATATTTTTTTCCCCGAATTGCATAAGTCTTGTTTGAAGAATCAAGTTGAATTGATTCCAAGGGAATATTGTAGAATATATATCAGTATTTGATTCTAAAATGGCCCCTAAAAAGAAATCAACATCCATTAATCCTTTAGAAGGCTCTACTATGAATCATGAAGACGAATAATGGCAACCTAATTCATTTTTTAACGAGGTTGACTCAGTAACAGGAACTATCCTCTGACCAACTGATTCATTTTTTAAAGAGGTTGACACAGGAAAAGAAATATCCTCGCATCTACTCTCTACAATCTACCTATATAGCTTAGGGAGTCAAAAGAAAAACTTAAGAAAACTCCAAGGGTGTACTTTTTCGTAAATTTAGTCTCTTGAGCCCGAAAAAGGATAAAATAATGCGGGAGAGAACTCTATTGACCGTAATTAGTCAACGTATACCTTTTTCGTAAATATTCCATTTCAATCCGTAAAAGGAGTAAACTTCTACTAAAAGGACGATCATTCATTTACTTTAACGAGTTTGAATAATCAAGTGCTCGGCAATCTTTTCATGTTTAGAGAGTCTAAAAAGGGCTTAAAAGAGGACTCCAGGGTTTCACTTTTTCGTAAGTTTTAACGAGTTTGAAAAAGGGATAAAAATGTACTCATGGTTTTCACTTTTTCGTAAGTTTTAACGAGTTCAAAAAAGGGATAAAAATGTACTCATGGTTTTCAGTTTTTCGTAATTTTTAACGAGTTCGAAAAAGGGATAAAAATATACTCCTGTGGCCGACTTTCAATTTAATTTACGAGTAGGAAAAGATGGAAAGAACTCGGCATTTTCATGTGTTTTACGAGAATGAAAGATAGAAAAATAATCTCGGGATTTTCATGAGTTTAATGAGTATTGAAAATAACCGAAATTGACTCGAGATAGGTTTCATTTTTGCAAAAGATTGAAATAGAGAAAAATTATGCTTGATGCCCCCTAAGCATAACTACTAGAGTGCATGCCGCCCTAGTTTCATTTCATTCAACTAAGTACACTGGTGGTAATTAATAGCTGGATGGAATGAAGGTTCATTTTTATCCCTTTTTCGAACTCGTTAAAACTTACGAAAAAGTGAAAACCATGAGTACATTTTTATCCCATTTTCGAACTCGTTGAAATTTACAGAAAAAACGAAACTATTGAGTATACTTTTATCAATTTTTCGGACTCTTGAAAATTACGAAAAAGTGAAACCTTGGAGTTCTCTTTTAAGCCCTTTTCAGAGTCTCTAAACATTAAAATATTTCCGAGTACTTGATTATTCGAACTCGTTAAAATAAATGAATGATCGTCCCTTCAGTATAAGTTTACCCCTTTTACGGACTGAAATGGACTATTTACGAAAAAGGTATACATTGACTAATTATGGTCAATAGAGTTCTCTCCCGCATTATTTTATCATTTTTCGGGCTCGAGAGACTAAATATACGAAAAAGTACCCCTATGGAGTCTTCTTAATTTTTTTCCTCTGACTCCCTAAAATTGAAAAAACACCGAGTTTCTCCTATACTAGACTCGTTAAAATTTAACAGTAAAGGACCTGTTCAATTTTTAAGCAGGAACGAACCACTCCTTCTTAGGGTTTGAATCTTAAACTAAGTTGGATTCATCTGAAGGATGAGCTTATAAACAAGCAAATGTTATCCTCCTCAAGCTTGTTAAAAATAAAGAGGTACTTGCCAGAAATGGTGGGGGAAAAGAGAGAAAAATGAACCTGTTTGTTACATTTTGATTATTCGGAAAACTGTTAACCACTCTTTAACACGACACTTTTTGTTCACCTGGGTTGGGAAATCCTTTACCTAATAGTTAATCAAACCATATTGAAAGTCTTCAGCCGATTTCTAGGTATTAGCTTTGGGTCAATTCTCACCAAGCCATCTGCAGTGTCGTTATGTGTTCAAGAGGATAGTTCAAACAAACCATTCATCTGCAAAATATCTGTCATTCATTTTGACCATCCCTGAGTCAGTCCTTGCCAATATATTTTCAAAACTTGATCTATGATTTCGTGTTGTGGACTTGCCTACGACGGATCACTTTCTATCGACGACAACTCATTATCTAGGAAGTTGATCTAGAAATCGTCAGTACCTTGAAATCTGCATGCCTCAATGGCAGTAAAGGACCTGAAATGGACTATTTATGAAAAAGGTATACGTTGACTAATTACGGTCAATAGAGTTCTCTCCCGCATTATTTTATTCTTTTTCAGGCTTGAGAGACTCCATTTACGAAAAAGTACACCCATGGAGTTTTCTTAAGTTTTTCTTTTGACTCCCTAAAATTGAAAAACACTGAATTTCTCCTATACTGGACTCATTAAAATTTAACAGTAAAGGACCTGTTCAATTTTAAATAGGAACGAACCACTCCTTCTTAGGGTTCAAATCTTAAACTAAGTTGGACTCATCCGAAGGATGAGCTTATAAACAAGCAAATGTTATCCTCCTCAAGCTTGTCAAAAATAAAGAGGTACTTTCCAGAAATGGTGGGGGAAAAGAGAGAAAAATGAACATGTTTGTTACATTTTTATTATTCAGAAAACCGTTAACCACTCTTGAACATGACACTTTTGTTCACCTGGGTTGGGAAAATCCTTTACCTAACATTTAATCAAACCATATTGAAAGTCTTCATTCGGTTTCTGGGTATTAGCTTTGGGTCAATTGTCACCAAACCATCTGCAGTGTCATTATGTGTTCAAGCGGACAGTTCAAATAAAACATTCATCTGCAAAATATCTGTCATCCATTATGACCATCCCTGAGTCAGTTCTTTCCAACATATTTTCAAAACTTGATCTATGATTTCGTGTTGTGGCCTTGCCTATGATGGATCACTTTCTATCAACGACAGCTCATTATCTAAGAAGTTGATCCAGAAATTGTCAGTACTTTGAAATCTGCATGCCTCAATGGCAGGTTTCTCGCCTTCAACGACAGGTTGCATCATTGACCTTCAATCGAATGATTCTGTGACATGTTCGACTTCAACTCATTCATTCACATTTCAAGGATTGTACTGAGTACTTTGAGATTCATTGACATTACTAGTGGTTTCTCTCACACTTGTTAACAGTTCGCATCATTAACTGGTAATCAAGTGGTTTCTACCATGTTCGACTTCAACACATTTAATTGCATGGATAGAATCGTACTAGTTCGGGAAGCAGAAATCAAGACCCGGTATCTAGTTTCCACCATCGAGGTTGCGAGAAGTTTTATTATTATACAGTATAATATTCATTACAGATGGATGCGCCCATGTTGTGTCTACATTATTGATGTAATATTAAAATCATTTCTGTATCAGAACAAGTTTAGTTAGTTTTTGATCTAAGTATGGGAATGCCTACCTCAGCAATGATATGTTTACATATATATATTTTGCATTGAATTTTTTTACAGGTTCCGACCAAGGTGTCCATAGGATGATCCTTGAAATGATAAAGTACTTCACTCTTCATATATGGCAGACTTCATCTTCATCTATTTCAGACTTCGCACTTTAGGGGGCAATCTGTTACACTAAAAACTGTCACCTTGACATTATGCTAACTGTATGAGCTCATTAACACTCATACATACCTCCTCTACAAGTCTTACAACCTTTACTCCTCATTTCAAGCCCTGAAACAAGAAGAAAAACCCTAAAAACCTCTGAAAGAATGGGTACGCATGTAACATGAAGCCTGTCTGCATTTCTAGCTTGGGTACGCAGGTAATGCATCGCTTACCTGTGTTCTAGAACGCAGTTTTCCTTTGGAATGCCTGCGTACCCCCTCCAAACTCAAAAGAGTGAGAAAGTAAAGTTAAAAAGTTGGTTTGAGGTCAATTCTAGAAGGTTCTAGATGAGAATTTTTTGGGATGAGTACGCTTTTATAAGGTGCATGTATCCCTCACCTTAAGGAACTAATCCCTTGATGTGAGGAGCCTATCCCTTTGAAGGAGGATTCTATCCCTTCAAAGGTGGAATCCTAACCTCCTCATCTGCTCTATGAAAGGAGGCATTGGGTAGCCTCAAATGGTTAGATTTTGGAGATTGAGAATTGGAGTTCAAGCTTTATAGGTGATTGAGTTGAAGTGTTGTTGAGATTCAGACTTCTTTCTACTGAGCTTTTGAGAGGAAAGATCACATACATCTTTGTGCTCCTGGAGGAAGAGTGTAAGACTTATCAAAGTAGAGGAGACTCCTACTTCGTACCCCGGGAAGGCTTTTCAAACATCAAGGCTAAGGTTGTAAGTTTCTTCTGTTATTTTAAGATTAATACAATCAAGTTTTGTTTTTCTCAATAAATTGTCATTCAATTGTTTATTTCATAGATTCCTTGATCACTATTATAGGTATGTTTTATAATTATTTTTTATACAGGTGCTATTTAATATTTGCTTATTTGTGATTGCAAGTCGACAAAAGACGACACTTTCTTGCGACGAAAGAATTCTTGTTGCGACGAAAGGATTATTGTTTCGACGAAAGAACTCTTGTTGCGACAAAGGATTATTGATGCGACGGAAGCACTAAGACCGCAAATAAGCATTTGGATCTAAGGTAGGATTGACACCTTCATAGCATTTATTTGTAAAATGATTATATTTAGAGAAAGACAAACTTAGTTGTTCGTTTGTTGCTAGATTTTCTTCTGACACTAGGGAAATCGATCTTGTCCGCAAGAACGATTTATCTGGCCAACAGAATGGCATGGAAGCTAAGATGGATGGCATGGAAGTTGGAATGGAAGCTAAGATGGATGAAATGGAAGTAAAAATGAAAGACAACATGGAAAACATGAAGAATGATCTAAAATCAAACATGGAATTTTTGACAAAGTTGATACAAGAAATGTTTCATAATGGTGAAAAGATAGTAGAGGAAACTCATGAAGAGAAAAAAATAAATGTTAATCATGATTTCATAAACTCTAATGTTGGATGGAAGAACCACCATATTCCAAAGATGGATATGAGGAAGTTTGATGGCAAGGATCCTGTAACATGGATACTACAGTTGGAGCAATATTTTGATCTCAATAATTTTCAAAACACACAAAAGGTACGCATTGCAACTTTACATTTAGAACAAAATACATTTGTATGGTATCGATGGTTTTTCTCTCGTAAAAAAAATGACACTTGGTCAATTTTTATAGAGGAAATGATAGCACATTATGAGGATACAAAGAGCAACACCATCTTTAGCCAATTGATAAATCTCAAACAAAAGGGTTCAGTGGTGGAGCACATTGAGGACTTCCAAAAATTGAATATAAGGGTAAGTTATATTCCATAGGAACACAAGATTGATGTCTTCATAGGGACTTTAAAGGATAACATCCAACATGAAGTTCGCGTATGGGAACCTGATTAATTGGAGAAGGCATTTAGGTTGGAAAGAAAATTTGAATGTAAAATTATGGTGACAAGGAAGCCTACCACTCACATCTATAAAGATGGAAGTGTTTCTACTCCTAGAATTCCACAACCTACAAGGCTGACACCACAACAATTGGAAGAAAAAAGAGAAAAAGTGCTTTGCTACAGTTGTGATAGCAAATACACTAAAGTTCATAAGTGTGCTAAGAAGAAATTATTTTACATAGATTGTGAAGAGGATGAAGAAAATTAACAAGAAACTTAAAAAGAAGAGGATATACACCAAGAACCAACCCTAGAAGAAGAAGAAATCAGTATGACCATATCATGTAATGCATTGGTAGGAATTACCACTCCTCAAACTCTCAAGATAGAAGGACATATCAAGAAGAAAAAGGTAATAGTGTTGATTGATTCGGGTACTACCCATAATTTTATTCATTGTAAGGTAGCCAAGGAATTGAATTGTTTCCTATACCCAGCACCAGAATGTCAAGTGATGGTGGAAAATGGAGGAACTATAAATTTCTCTGGAAAATGCCATAATATCAAGCTAACCATGGGGGAATATATATTGAATAGTCTGATTCTTTCCATTCCAATGGGAAGTGTGTTGAGCCTCAAAATTGTGCTTTCTTTCACCTCATTTTACCTCATTTTTCCCTTGTCCATTGCTATCCTAGACCCAATTGATCAATGAATATAGTTAAAATTACTTCTAGAATGATTTACATGACTGACTTGCTAAGTTTTGTGATTTTTGCCATTATAAAGCATTTTGACCGGAACTAGCTGCAGAATGCAGACATTCCGTAGCTAACCGGCGATTCTGCAGCTGCCTTCACGTTTGAGTATGTTCCAGGTGGCCTCTCAAGGAAAACCGCATATGGGCATAATCCACGTCATGTCTACATGGTTCGTTTCTCATCATGGAGGAAGAAACGAATTTTGGGTACGGTTTTGGAACGTGGGAACACATTTAGGAAAGCAGACTTCTATTAGGACTGTCTCAGTCAAGATGTCTTTTTCCTCTTCACGTAGCCACTTCAAGAGTCCTAATGTGATTCTGATAAGGAAAGACAGTGTTCCTGAATTGTTGCAAGTCTTGTTATGTGCATTTTCTTTATAAACACTTGGGAAACCGAGATTTGATGTTAGATTTTATGCTAGATTTTGTTTAGACTCTGTGCTACATTTCTGAAGACGCAGAGTGTTATGTTCAAGTTCTTTCATCTTTAATGAAGAAGACAGTGTTGTTGTGAAGGCGTTGATTTAATTTGGAGTTGAATTCCGTCAGGTGGTAGAGGGCCCCTGCCTCTTGCATGGATTTATTTTGCGTAAATTAGATAAGTCTTCTAGCTGCCTTTACATTTTGAATTTGAATTAATAGTTGTTTTAATTAGCTACTGTAGTTGTACTCATTCTAACTCTTCCACAAGAAGAATCTCTTCCAAAAGACTATAATGATGAATGGGAAATGACTATAGTATTGTAGGATTAGAAGTTGAATTCATAGTTGTTTTAATTAGCTACTGTAGTTGTACTCATTCTAATTCTTCCATAAGAAGAAGCTCTTCCAACAGATTATAATGATGAATGGGAAATGGCTATATTACTGTAGGACTTAGTTGTAGTTTTTGTTGTTCATCATCACAGTTACACTTGTTCCAATCACTCTTCCACAAGAAGAAACTCTTCCAAGAAATTCTTAAGAAGTTCAAGACATGACTGTGATAATGAATGATTTAGTTGTGTGTTTGTACTAAGTATCATCTATGTTCTTGCTCTTAAACGCTTGCCCAAGACATCATAATGATGAGTAGGATATGGATATGATATCTTAGTTTTTCATTTGCTTTCAATCCTTTATGTTTGCATTTGCACTCAATTATACAGTCAGAATTGTTCTAGCTCTTCCAAAAGAAGGAATTATTCCAAAATATCAATAATGATGGACAAACAGATTGTGTAATTTCATAGAGTAATGCATGATAGCATAGTTAGGATGCTCCGGAGTTTCATTGCACTTAATTCATGATTCAGTTATTTTATTTTGAATTTGATAATGACTTGTAGTTTAGCATTGTTTTAGATTAGTGGCATCTTAAGTTCATTCTTAGATTAACTCATTGCACTTGCACTCCACATCCAGATTGTCATCCACTACACATTAGATTAACTTCAATTGTTAGGATTAACAAAACAGCCTTCATTATTCACAAACCTCTTCTTGTTCTAAAATCCATAATTGACCTATAACGATATGAACAAAAGACAACATCATTTTAAGGCCTGAAGTACCTCTGCAATTTCCTCATCATTTCATAAACAGAGCTCTCCCTCAAAAGACTACTTTGAAAAAGAAATCAATAACTCTTGAGTAAAGGTTTTGTGACATTCAATTAAATTGCAGAATAGAACTAGGAACTAGTCTTAGAATAGAAGATCTTAGAATGGTATCAATGTTTTTCCTCCAAATCTGTTTCAAAGCTCTAATTAAGGACAAAAATGTTGCATCATTGTAAGATTAGTTTTTTAATTGTTTAGTTAGAGGATTTGCATACTTAGTGATCATTTCTCAAGTTTAGTTTGTGTTTTGAATTGTTTGTTTGAAAGTCATTATCAAGCTTTGCTTTTATTTAGTCATAGTTTAGATTTAGCTTCAGTGTTTCCAATTGCATTTGCCATTTGTTATTCATCAATTAGATTTAACTCTGTTTTTAATTATCAGCTCATTTCCATCAACTTTCTAGGCATTTTCCTTGTGAACATAAAACCACCAAAAGACCAAAAACATCATAAATCACCACAAAAGACCAAAAACATCACAAAACACTACACACAACGCATTAGGAAACAAACACCTAGGTACATACAGTACACTTCACTTCAGCAGTTTACCAACCCTGGTTGACAATTAAATGAGCTCAATTTAGGAGACTAGATTGAGACCAAACATTTTGGCGTCGTTGTCGGGGAAGTGAAAACTAGGTAACCTTTGTTTCTTAGCATCCAAAAACAATTTTATGCGTAGGGAGAGAGATTCAAGGGGAAGATTTATAAGCAGCAGAGGCAGAAGTTTGATTTCTAGAACACCACTCGTTTCATCTAGATCCAGATCTAGTACACCTTCAACTCAAACCCATATTCCATCCTCTTCTGATCCTGGACTTCTAGAAAATCTAAGGTCAAATATTCCATTAGAGAAACCTTCCACTTCATCCACTGAACCTGCCATAGAAGAAGATCTAAACACTCCTGTTAGGAACACAAACCTTTCCACTTCCACAGGAGAGTCAACCATGGCAGAAGAAGGAGGGGGAGGATTTTTTAATGGAGAACACACATTATTTTGAGGTAGAGGTAGAGGTAGAGGAGAAGGAGGAAGAGGAGAAGGAGGTAGAGGTGCAAATGGAGGAAGAGGTAGAATAGGAAGATCTTTTGGGTTCCCTATACTTGATGAAGAAACCAATACAACCATGAAAAACATTTCACCCTCTGTCCTTCCAAACTTCTATGGACTTAAAACTGAAGATCCTAAAACTTTCTTATTCGAATTTGAAGTGCTGTGTAGGACTTATGACTACTTACAAGATGCTCAAAAACTAAAATTATTTCCTTCAACTTTGAAGGGAGCAGCATTGAAGTGGTTTATGAGCCTAATCAGTAGTTCTATCAGAACATGGGAAGATATGAAACAAGCATTTCTAGAAAGATACTTGGATTATTGTATGCCGGTTAATCATAAGGAAGAAGTGTTCAAGATGTTACAAAAAGAAGATGAAAACTTAGAAGATTTGTTGGAAATATTTAATTACAACATCAAAAGGGAAAAAATGGAAAATCTAGATCAAGACACCTTAAAAGATCTTTTGTTGAAAACAATTAGGGATGAATGGTTGGATATTCTTAACATGATGGGAAAAGGGGATATAACCCAACTTACATTACCTGAAATATCGGAGTTATGTATTAACCTTTCAAGAGGGAAATCTAAAACTGTCAAAGGTCCAAGAGATCCTGCTCTTGCAAGGGCAAGTAAATCTGCTTCTGGGACAGTAAGTAGATCAGAAATTGGACACATGCTTGATGATTTCAAGTCTGACATCTTAGGGAGTCTTAGTGAACAAATAGACACCCTCAAGATAAAAAACAAGCAAAAGGCTGAATCTGATGCCTTGGCAATCTTTTGTCCCAAATGTAGAAAGAAACATGCCCTAAGAGAGTGTCCTTTGGATATAAAAGTTGTAGAAACCTGTGTCATTTGTTCTGAGAAGCATGAGACCAAGAATTTTCCTTCTCTTCCTGGTCTCAAAGCTGTTTTTCAAGAAGAAACTCCTACAGATTCCACAGAGTCTCTTAACTTTGTATCTAGAAGACCTTGGCAGGGACCTCAGACACAAGGATTCCATGATCACATGTATAATCAACCTCCACCTTGGAATTCTTGGCAGCAACCTTGGCCCCAATTTCAAAATCAACCTCAAGCTTGGGCACAAGGATCACAAAGTCCCTATGGAAGATACTCTCCATACTATCAGTATCCACCATCCTATCCACCATATCCACATTTTTATCCTCAAAATCCTCAACAAAATTTTCCTCAAAATCTTCAACAAAATCCTCAACAACATCATCAGAACCAACCACATCAAAATCAACCACTTCCATTACCATTTCCTCAAAAATCCAATCAATTTCCAGCTCAGCCCATACCAAACCCCAATAATAAGAATCCTCAGAATACATATATGATAGAAGGTCAACAATTTCCAACTTATTTAATTACTCCTCTAGACCTTAGTGATGTTCAACTTAGGTCTGGAAGGATACTTGAGAAGAGGAAACCTTCTGTGATCATACAAGAACAAGATAATTATGAGGAAGACTCCCTACGGGTTAATAAAAGTCTTGAGGAAGACACATCCTTTCAAGACCAAAACATTGAAAAACTAAAACAAAAAGATCCAATAAATCCAACTCCAGTATTAGAGCAACCATCCACATCTACTTCTATACCTCCCTTCCCGGAAAGACTACAAATTGATAAAGGTGTAGAAAAACAAATAATGGTGCCTAATTATGATTTCTTGGATGAATTGAGAAATGTTTGCATTAAAATTCCATTATTGCAAGCCATCAAGGAAATCCCAATTTTAGCCAAAACAATAAAGGAGTTGAGTATGAAGACACCAAGAAAAAGAATAAGAGAAACCAAGAAAATTCAACTGGTAGGACAAATAGCAGATATTATGATGGGCAAGATTTCTATTCCAAAGTATCTTGACCCAGGAAATCCAGTTGTCAAAATTCACATCAATGGAATTGAAATTCAAAACACACTCATTGACTTAGGAGCAGCAATAAATATCATGAGTAGACAAATCATGGACAAAATTAAACTTCCTAATCTTCTCTTTACACCCACATTATTACAATTAGCAGATAGATCTGTGATCAGACCAAATGGGGTAATAGAAGACATTCCAGTGTCCCTAGACTCTTGGGAATACCCTGTGGATTTCATGATCCTAACTCCCAAGAATAATCTAGGAGGCCATCCTGTTATATTAGGAAGACCTTGGTTGGCTACAGCTGATGCTTTTATTAGTTGTAGGTCCGGTGATATGTATATTTCTGATGGTAGTTCAACAAAGAAATTCACTTTATATCCTCCAGCTAGGACAATTACAGATCTAGATGACACTCAATGGATAAAGGATGAAGAATATTTACAACCACTCTTCACAATTTCATAAATTAGTGAAGATAATCGAATTCTGAATACTCTAGAAAACTTTGAATCTTCTCCAAAACACAAACATGAATCATTTCAAGAGGGATCCAATATTGAGTTTTTGTCATCTAGGCAGATGTCTCTTCATTCTATGGACAAATTTGGCAGCTCTACAAGTGAAATTTTTCTAGGCAAAACTTTGAACATAAACAAGAACCTAGAAAAATCTCAACAAGAGGAGTTAGTCAAAGTATTACAGAGACATTCTTCTGCATATGCATGGGAATACACTGACATGAAAGGGATAAGTCCCAAGACTTTTACTCATCACATCTATATAGAGGCAAATTGCAAACCAATCAGACAACCTCAAAGATGGATGAATCCAAATCTTAGGGAAATTGTTAAGGAAGAATTGCAAAAACTGTTAAATGTTAATTTCATCTATCCTATTTCAGATAGTCAGTGGGTTTCTCCTTTGGTGATTGTGCCTAAGAAAAATGGAAAATGGAGGGAGTGTGTTGACTAACGAGAACTGAATAAAGCTACTCTTAAAGACCATTTTCCCTTACCTTTCATAGATCAAGTATTAGACACATTAGCTGGCAAAAAGTACTTTTCATTCCTAGATGGGTTTAGTGGTTACAATCAAATCCAAGTAGCACTTGAAGACCAAGATAAAACCACATTTACTTGTCCTTGGGGTACCTATGCCTACGGAGTATTGCCATTTGGATTGTGCAATGCACCTGCAACATTCCAAAGGGCAGTATTAGGAATTTTTTCTGATCTGATACATGACTGTGTAGAGGTGTACATGGATGATTTTACAGTTTATGGGGATACATTTGAAGAGGCTTTAGAAAACTTGAAAAAAGTCTTAAAAAGATGTCAAGAAGCAAACCTTTCTCTTAGTCATGAAAAATGTTTTATGATGTTCACTGAAGGTATTGTTTTAGGGCACCACATTTCAGAGGATGGGATTAGAGTTGATGAGGCGAAAGTTGAAGTCATTTCTAACCTATCCATTCCAAGTTGTCAAAGAGATGTTAGAAGTTTTCTAGGATTTACAGGGTATTATCGGAGATTTATAGAAAACTTCACCAAAATAGCATCTCCTCTCTTCAAATTACTCACAAAAGATTGTGAATTTAAATGGACTTCTGATTGCCAGTTAGCTTTTGAAACCCTGAAAACCAAAATTTCTGAAGCACCTATATTAAGGGGACCTAACTGGAAGTTACCTTTTCATATCTCGACGGATGCTTCCGATACAGCTCTAGGAGCAGTATTGGGAAAAAAAGATTTAATTCCCTATGCCATCTATTATATCAGTAAAAATTTGACTCCTGCAGAGTTAAACTATACTGTAACTGAAAAAGAGTTTTTAGCTGTTGTTCATGCCATAAACAAATTTAGACACTATATAACAGGCTATGAAACTTTTGTTCATACTGATCATTCTGCAATTAGATACTTAATGAACAAATCAATCACTAATGGCAGAGTTATAAGATGGTTGTTACTATTACAAGAATTCAACATTACTATTCTAGATAGGCCTGGAAAACAAAACACAGTGGCTGATTTCCTATCTAGAATCCAAAATATCAAAGATGACACTCCGGTTGAAGATCAATTTCCTGATGAATATCTTTTTTCAATCTCTACTCAAACTCCATGGTTTGCTGATATTGCCAATTATTTAGTTTCAGGAAAATTTCCTTCAATTATGAATGCAAGAGATAAAAGAAAAATCATTAATGATAGTGCAAGATATTCATGGGTCGCTAATGAGTTGTACAAGACAGGTCCAGATTTGATTATTAGAAGGTGTGTTCGTGAAGATGAGATGCCTGAGATTCTCAAGGCATGTCATGATGAACCTTGTGGCGGACACTTTGCAGATAAGAGGACAACCTATAAGATCCTTAATCTAGGATATTATTGGCCATCTTTGTTTAAAGATGCAAGGGAGTATGTCAAAAGGTGTGACAGTTGCCAAAGGGTAGGGAAACCTTCTCCTTCAGGTGAGATGCCATTACAACCTCGGGTACACATTGAACCTTTTGAAAAATGGGCTTTGGATTTTGTAGGACCTATTAGTCCTCCATCAAGACAAAAGAAATATATATTAGTTTGCACTGATTATGTTACTAAATGGGTAGAAACTAAACCATTACTTGTTGCTAATGAATCATCTGTAGTTAATTTTCTTTTTGAGGATATTTTTACTCGTTTTGGTGTCCCAAGGGAAATTGTTACAGATCAAGGAGCTCAATTTACATCAAGGCTAGTGGAGCAAATGATGGAGAAATACAAAATTAGACATAGAATATCTACTCCTTATCATCCACAAGCAAATGGTCAAGTGGAATCTACCAATAAAGTCATTGAAGGAATCCTAACAAAGACTGTTCATCTACATAGAAGAGATTGGGTAGATAGGCTTCCTGAAGCCTTGTGGGCCTATAGAACTACATGGAGAAACACAACAGGCCATACTCCTTATGAGCTTGTTTATGGAAAGCAAGTCTTGTTTCCTATAGAGTTCCAAATCCAAACATTCAAGATGGCAGTTCAGCTAGGACTTGATCTAACGGAGGCACAAAAGCATAGACTGGAGCAAATTAATGAATTGGATGAGATCAGACAAGATGCAGTTCGGAAAACAAGTCTAGTCCAACAGCAAAGGGCTAGATGGCATGACAAGTACATCAAGGAGAAGAAATTCAAAGAGGGTGACTGGGCTCTCTTGTTTGATTCAAAATTCAAGGATTTTCAAGGGAAATTTGAGACACATTGGCTTGGGCCATATGAAATTGTTCGAATTTTTGATAATGGAGCAGTAAAAATCAGAACTATAGATGAAGAAGAGGTCACTTTTCTTGTGAATGGTCATAGACTGAAGCTATACCACAAGCCACTCTCAAGAGAAGAGTTTGTCAAGAAGTTTCAAGAAAGCAATGATGTGAAGTTAATGAAGAAGAGTCTCTCTTCTTCATCAACTTGATTAAATTTTCTGAAGCATTTCTTTGTGAAAAAAATAAAAAATAAAAAATAAAAAATAAAAATAAATAAATAAATAAATAAAGGTATAAACATGAAAACCAATCATTGATTGGCATGTTTATACAGAAAAGATAGGGTGAAAATCAGAGTCTCTCTGACACTCTAACTTTTCCCATTTTTGTTTTTACAAGCAGCTGTTACAAAAAGCATAAGTTCAGATCCATAGTGCTTATGATCCATTTCATTTCATTTCACTCCATTCACTTATTCATCCATACTCCATTTCATTCCACCATTCATATTTCACTCCATTCTACATTTCATTCATCTCATTCCATCCTCCATCCATCTCATTTTCATGTCAAAATACAAAATTTGATGTCTTACTGTAAGTGAATAAAACATGTCATGAATTGCATTATAGTAATTATGTTCTTTCACTCCATTTCATAAACTGAATCCATTCCATTTCATCATCCACTTCATACATATCATAATCCATCATCCATCTTCATTCATAACATATAACATTTCACCCATATTCCAAAAACACTTCATTTTCATGATCAAAGTGCTCTACAGGAACATTCTGCAGCTCAGTAGACATTCTGCAGCTGATCAGCCTTTCTGCAGCCAGACAGTCTTTCTGCAGCTACAAACCCTGAAGGCATCAATCAGCAGACATTAGAATTGCAACAAAGTGACCCAGTGTATCCATGAATCGAAAGCATCAAGAAAATTATGAAGACTCTTCCAAAGGGAAACAAGAAGACAAAGACTACAAAAATCAAATGAAAGGCAGAGGTAACAAGTTTAAATTATAATGGCATTTCATTAAAGTTTAGCATAGTTTTAGTTATGGATTGTTCGAAAAGGTTGTTTTAATTATTTTTATTGATCACTACCAATAAACCCTCCACAGACTTTGGATTAAAATTTCTCATTTCAAATTTCATATCCGATATCATTTAAGCGGTTAAAATGGCCAAGGTATTTGAATTCTCCATGTCTCTTAACCAAATCATTCAATGATGATTCCCTTTGCCGTCGTAAAAATCTCCGCTGTCTCTTCAATCATTAATACATTCCCTCCACCTCACTCCACTACTTCATTCCGTGACCACTGCCATCACTCCATTCTGTAGCCGGCATTTCATTCCGTAGACAAAGATATTATTATCACCGAGAGCAGAGCCAAAGGATATCAGTTTGAATAGCATTGAGCATTGTAAACTCGGAGCAGAGCAAAAGGGTAAATTCAGAGGTATAGCAGCGTGAGAACTTGAAGCCATTTGATTCCGTGGGCAGAGAAAATATCACTGTGGGCAGAGTTTGAGCATTTTCACTATAAACACAGAAGTGTAGCAGTGTGGAGTTTGAAGTCTTTTGTCACCAAGAGACAGAGGTGTTGCAGTGTTGAATTCGAAACCATTTGCTACCAAGAGCCAGAGGTATTGCAGTGAAGAAGCTAAAGTCAGTTGTCAATGTCAAACAGAGACATATCAGTTTAAAGTTCAATTGTCAACATAGGCATATTAGCCGAAGTTTTGAAGTTGTTTCCACTATTAATCAGAGGTATGTCATTCCAAGTTTGAAGCCATTTCCATTCAGAACTTAAAACCATTTCAATCCGAAAGTGAAAGTCATTATTTTTGTGGGTAGAAGAGTGTTAATTTGAACATTGAAGAAGAAATCATGGGTTTCATTGTAAGGACTGAACCAGTGGGTTCAAAATATTTAGAAGGCTACCCTCAATGCAAAGAAATGTTACAACAAATAGGATGGCTTCAATTTTTGGAGAAATTTAATGGCTTCCATAAGGAATTCACTAAAACATTTGCAAGATCATTTCAAGGAACCGAAGTTGAAGTGGGAGATGTCAAATTTACTGTCACTGAAGTTTTCATTGCAGAGGCTACAGGGTTGCTCAGAACTGGAGAGAGATGGTTCAAAAATAGATAATTCCACAATGACTCCTGGAAACAAATTTTAAAAACACCAGGTATGGATGTTACTGTATTTAAGAAAGGAATTCCCAGTTCTACATTGAAAAATAAATGGAGAAACATACTACTTCTTCTACAAAAATTTATTACATGTGAGGGTAGATATGGGACATTTTATGTCTACCACATTAGACTAATGATGCATTTTCTGGGGGAAGACTTAAACCTACCATATTTCTTGCTTCAAATTCTGAAGAAGATGGCTTCCTGTGTCCAAAGAAGAGTTCAATTTTTAGAGACAACTCTATATCATCATGGTTTGGTCAAAATTTTGATTGAACATCATCTAGCTAAAACAAATGATACATGGGACGATTTCTTGATAAGAAATCATTTTGAAGAGCCAAAAGAACCCTCACCGGAACCACAGCCTACAAAGAGAAGTAGGAAATGGAGGGCTTCAAAAGTTGAAATTGACAAAACAATCCAAGAGAGCAGTGAGGAAATCATTTTAGAGAAGTTGACTCAAATCAAGAGGCAACTTAAGGAAGAGAAGGTAATCAAGAAATCTGCCACAGAGAAAGGAGAGGGATCCTCTCAGCCTAGGAGAAGCCACAGATTAAAAGGAAAACTAAAGAAAACTCAAATCAAACAAACAGGGGTGATTGATATAGAAGATGAGGAAACATCCATGGAAGAAGATGTTGAAGAGGAATTTTATGAAGGAACCCCTGAAATTGACCCTGCTCAACAAGAAATATATGACTATGTGGAAAATTTAGAGAGGAGAGCTTTAGAAAGCAGAGAAAGAACCCCCAGTCCTCCACTGTCTGAAATAGATACATTAAGAAGGGATACGTATGAGTTGGAATTACTGAATAGACACATCAAAAATGAGAATGAAATTCTCAAGGATCAAGTCAAGCTCAAAACTGATATGAACTCAACCTTATCCCTGCATATAGACAAAGTGGAGAAGACCAATGAGAAGTTGAAGACAAGGAACAAAAATTTAATCAGGGCACTCACCAACCTAAGGTTTAAACTTGTTATCAGGAAACCCAGAAAATCTCTAGCTTCCAGACAAAGGAGAAGAAGAGGATTAGATGTCCTTGCAGAAGCCTCTGAGTTCATAGGATAATTTTCATGAGGACATGCAAAGAGACAGCAGTGGGGGTATGTTGAGCCTCAAAATTGTGCTTTCTTTCATTCCATTTTACCTCATTTTCCTTTGTCCATTACCATCCTAGACCCAATTGATCAATGAATATAGTTAAAATTACTTCTAGAATGATTTACATGACTGACTTGCTAATTTTTGTGATTTTTGCCATTGTAAAGAATTTTGACCGGAACTAACTGCAAAATGCAGACATTCCGTAGCTAACGGGCGATTCTGCAGCTGCCTTCACGTTTGAGTATGTTCCAGGTGGCCTCTCAAGAAAAACCGCATATGGGCATAATCCACGTCATGTCTACATGGTTCGTTGCTCATCATGGAGGAAGAAACGAATTCTGGGTATGGTTTTGGAACGTGGGAACATATTTAGGAAGGAAGACTTCTATTAGGACTGTCTTAGTCCAGATGTCTTTTCCCTTTTCACGTAGCCACTTCAAGAGTCCTAATGTGATTTTGATAAGGAAAGAAAGTGTTCCTGAATTGTTGCAAGTCTTGTTATTTACATTTGTTATATAAACACTTGGGAAACCGAGAGCTAAGAGATTGGATGCTAGATTTTATGTTAGATTTTGCTTAGATTCTGTGCTACATTTTTGAAGACGCAGAGTGCTATGTTCAAGTTCTTTCATCTTTAATGACGCAGACAGTGTGGTTTTGAAAGCGTTGATTTAATTTGGAGTTGAATTCCGTCAAGTGGTAGAGGGCCCCTGCCTCTTGCACGGATTTATTTGCGTAAATTAGATAAGTATTCTAGCTGCCTTTACGATTTTGAAGTTGAATTAGTAGTTGTTTTAATTAGCTACTGTAGTTGTACTCATTCTAACTCTTCCACAAGAAGAAGCTCTTCCAAAAGATTATAATGATGAATGGGAAATGACTATAGTATTGTAGGATTAGAAGTTGAATTCATAGTTGTTTTTAATTAGCTACTGTAGTTGTACTCATTCTAATTCTTCCATAAGAAGAAGCTCTTCCAACAGATTATAATGATGAATGGGAAATGGCTATAGTACCGTAGGACTTAGTTGTAGTTTTTGTTGTTCATCATCACAGTTACACTTGTTCCAATCACTCTTCCACAAGAAGAAACTCTTCCAAGAAATTCTTAAGAAGTTCAAGACATGACCGTGATAATGAATGATTTAGTTGTGTGTTTGTACTAAGTATCATCTTTGTTCTTGCTCTTAAACGCTTGCCCAAGACATCATAATGACGAGTAGGATATGGATATGATATCTTAGTTTTTCATTTGCTTTCAGTCCTTTATGTTTGCATTTGCACTCAATTATACAGTCAGAATTGTTCTAGCTCTTCCAAAAGAAGGAATTATTCCAAAATATCAATAATGATGGACAAACAGATTGTGTAATTTCATAGAGTAATGCATGATAGCATAGTTAGGATGCTCCGGAGTTTCATTGCACTTAATTCATGATTCAGTTATTTTATTTTGAATTTGATAATGACTTGTAGTTTAGCATTGTTTTAGATTAGTGGCATCTTAAGTTCATTCTTAGATTAACTCATTGCACTTGCACTCCACATCCAGATTTTCATCCACTGCACATTAGATTAACTTCAGTTGTTAGGATTAACAAAACAGCCTTCATTATTCACAAACCTCGTCTTGTTCTAAAATCCATAATTGACCTATAACCATATGAACAGAAGACAACATCATTTTAAGGCCTGAAGTACCTCTGCAATTTCCTCATCATTTCATAAACAGAGCTCTCCCTCAAAAGACTACTTTGAAAAAGAAATCAATAACTCTTGAGTAAAGGTTTTGTGACATTCAATTAAATTGCAGAATAGAACTAGGAACTAGTCTTAGAATAGAAGATCTTAGAATGGTATCAATGTTTTTCCTCCAAATCTGTTTCAAAGCTCTAATTAAGGACAAAAATGTTGCATCATTGTAAGATTAGTTGTTTAACTGTTTAGTTAGAGGATTTTCATACTTAGTGATCATTTCTCAAGTTTAGTTTGTGTTTTGAATTATTTGTTTGAAAGTCATTATCAAGCTTTGCTTTTATTTAGTCATAGTTTAGATTCAGCTCAGTGTTTCCAATTGCATTTTCCATTTGTTATCCATCAATTAGGTTTAACTCTATTTTTAATCATCAGCTCATTTCCATCAACTTTCTAGGCATTTTCCTTGTGAACATAAAACCACCAAAAGACCAAAAACATCATAAATCACCACAAAAGACCAAAAACATCACAAAACACTACACACAACGCATTAGGAAACAAACACCTAGGTACATATAGTATACTTCACTTCAGCAGTTTACAAATCCTGGTTGACAATTAAATGAGCTCAGTTTAGGAGACTAGATTGAGACCAAACAAGGTGTTGATGTTGTACTAGGAGTACAATGGTTACAATATTTGGGGATGGTAGCTTTAAATTTTCAAGAACTTTTCTAGAATTTTTTTTCAGAAGGAAAATAAATCGAATTACGGGGTATCGCAGGGAATCTAGGAAAGATAATAAGCTCTAATGTCGTGACAAAGCTTCTGAAGAAAGAAAAACGAGGCATAATTGCACAATTATGCTCACTAGAAGTTCCAACATCAAAATCATCTATTTCTCCAGATCTACAAAAATTCTTGGACAATCATTCCAAGGTGTTTGATACTCCCAAAGGACTCCCACCTATTCGTGATCATGATCATGCTATTCATTTGGTTCCAGGAAGTTTTCCTCCCAAATTAGGCCTTACAGATATCCTTATGTCCAAAAGAGCGAAATTGAATGTATGATTGCAGAAATGCTAGAGGCTGGTATAATTCAACCTAGACAAAGTTCTTTCTCTGCTCCAGTAGTATTGGTGCACAAGAAGGATGGATCATGGCACATGTGTCTGGATTATATGGAGCAAAATAAGCTCACTATTAAATATAAATTTTCCATTCCTATGATTGATGAATTATTGGATGAATTACATGGCACAATTTATTTTACCAAGTTGGATCTTCATTCAGGATATCATCAAATTCGAATGAAGACTGAAGAAATTCTGAAAAACAACATTTCAAACTCATGAGGTTCATTATGAATTTTTGGTCATGCCTTTCGGCCTTACCAATGCACCTTCTACATTTCAAGGGTTGATGAATTCCATTTTCAAACCCTTCCTTAGAAAATGTGTTCTAGTATTTTTTGATGACATACTAATCTACAGCAGGTCTTGGAAGGATCATGTTCAACATGTTGACAGGGTGCTCAAACTATTGGAGGAGAAACAACTATATGAAAAAACATCCAAATTTTTCTTTGGAGTACAAGAGGTGGAATATCTGGGTCATATTGTATCTCATGAGGGTGTCAAGGTAGACCCTAACAAAATTAAATACATTAAGGAATGGAAAGTCCCCACAACCATAAAGCAGTTGCAAGGATTTCTCGGGTTAACAGGGTATTATCGCAAGTTTGTTAATAATTATGGGAGAATAGCAGCACCTCTAACAACATTATTGAAGAAAGATGCATTTTCATGGACTCCTGAAGCAACTAAGTCCTTTGAACATATTAAAGAGGCAATAGGAAATGGAATTGTTGTTGTTTTAATGCAAGAAGGAAGACCCATTTCTCTTTAAAGTCTTCCTATCAAAGGAAAGTATCTAAATAAAGCTATTTATGAGAAGGAAATGTTGGCAATACTACATGCACTAAAGAAATGGCGACCTTACCTAATGGGAAGGCACTTCAAGGTAAAAAATTATCATGATAGTATTAAACACATTTTGGAAAAAAGACTATCTTCAGAAGAGCAATAAAAATGGGTCACAAAGATGTTGGATTATGACTTTGAAATCATCTACAAAAAAGGGAAGCTAAATTTTGTTGCAGATGCACTCTCAAGAAAGGATGAAGAGGTGGAAGCATTGCTTTGTGCAATTTCTATTATCCAACCAAATTGGATAACCGAAGCAAGGGATGAATGGAAGAAGAATGAAGAAGTGTGGACACTTATTCAAAATTTGAAGCAAGATCCTTGTACATCTGATACATTTAGTTGGAAAAATGATTCCTTATGGTACAAATATCGCTTATATATTTGTAAGAATTCCCAACTAAAACAAAAGATTGTTTTGGAATTGCACACTTCTCCTTTAGGAGGACACTCAGGATTTTTAAAAACTTACCACGAGGTGAAAAAGGAAATTTTTTGGAGGCCTTAAATCTGATATTCAAAATTTGGTGGCAAAATGTTTGGTTTGTCAACAAAATAAAGTTGAGACAATTAATACCCAGGGTCTTCTACAACCTTTATCTATTCCAATTCAACATTGGGAGGAGATTCCAGTGGATTTTATCACAGGTTTATCTAAGTCCGAAGGAAAGAGTGTCATCATGGTGGTAGTTGATAGAATTACCCGATATGCACACTTTTTTCATTATCTCATACATTTAAATCAATTATAGTTGCTACTACATTTATGGAAGAAATTCAAAAGCTACATGGAAACCCAAAGATTATGGTAAGCTACAAAGATCCCATTTTTACTAGAAATTTTTGGATGGAATTATTTTCTTGTTTGGATACTCACCTAGCTCATAGCTCATCTTATCATCCTCAATCTGATGGTCAAACTAAGATAGTGAACAAATGTTTGGAAGGATTTCTTCATTGTTTTGTATCTGATAAACAAACACAATGGGTCAAGTGGTTACCTCTAGCTGAATGGTGGTATAACACTTCCTTCCATACTACAGGAAAAATGACCCCATTTGTGGCACTTTATGGATATTATCCACCATTCATCACATGATCTTTAAGAGAAAATTCTAAGGTGAAAGCAGTGGAAGATCATATCGAGCATCAACAGCAAGTTCTCCGACTCTTAAAGGATAACCTCAATTTGGCACAAAATCGAATGAAACAACAGGAAGATCAACATCGTGGCAAGAGAAGTTTTGATGTAGGAGACTGGGTATTTTTACGACTACAACCATACAAACAAATTTCCCTCAAGCAAGCTAATAAATATAATAAAGTATTGCCAAAATACTATGGTCCTTACAAGGTTTTGAAAAATATTGGTACTATGGCATACAAATTGGAGCTTCCTGCTTCTTCGCAAGTGCATCTATTTTTCCATGTTTCATGCTTAAAAAAGGTTATAGGTGACAAAATTCCAGTTCAAAAAATATTTCCAGAACTTGATGAGGAAGGAAAAATCATATTGGAACCTGAAACAATCACAGAAACAAAAACTTGACAGCTACAAAATCGATCAATTTCAGAGTATCTCATCAAGTGGAAGAACTTACCCACTGAAGATTCTACATGGGAGGATGAGAATTTTATACAGAAACATTCAGAGCTACTCAAGCATTGAGGACAAAACTTTTTTGAAGGAGAGGGGCATGTTAGGTCCCTATAATACTAGTGTATCCCCTTATTGTTGTTAGTGTAGCCCTCTTATTGTTATTATTGTACCCATGTAACCCCCATATTGTTACTATTGTGCCCTTACATTATTATTGTTAGATCAGATGGGATTATATTGTGGCCCCATGGACTCCTATATATATAAAGTAGTTTTTGTCATTTGTATCATTCAAGAATTCTTCATTTATGTAATTTATTGGACGTTTCCCCCTCGAAGTGGCTAATTTCTAAGGCGTTGATCTCTCTTTTCTTCTATTTTTGGAGTTGGTTTCATAACATATGGGGTCATATCAACCTCATTCATGTCGATAGCATTAATTAACCCACATGAAAGAATAAAAGCACGAGAATGTCGGAAAATTCCAAGTTAGTAGAAACAGAAACAGCTACAACAACAAACACGATTCCAGCAAAGGAAATTCAAAGAAGCATACCAACAGCAAGAATTCATAGCAATAGACCAGCAATAGCAATTCAGGTATACAACAAAAGAATGACTATGACAAAGATAGTGACATCATTCGTCGATCCCGAGCTCGATGCAAGAATTCATAGGATAGAATCGTTGATCAACAAGTACCAAAATGCTTCATTAATAGATACAGATTTCATGGACTCCTATCAATTCCCAGCCATGAAGAGAAAAGTGTATATGGATAATTATGCAACAGAGGGAGGAGGTGAAGCAGAAAATATGAATCCAGAATTTAGAGGTATTCAAAGGTCGACTATACTGAACCTCAGGAACCTCTAGGTATTGGAATGAAGGGAGCGACATTGTAGTGTACAAAGTTCCTGGTGAGTGGAGTTCAGAATGGATCATTATGGCTTGGGAGAGAGATCCCTATCCATGCAGAGGACATCAACAGACTTACAATATTATCAGCAGAGGGGAATGACGTCTCAATGACATTTAATAATGTGTCCAAAAGAGCCAAAAAGTAAAGGGATTGTGTTTATTATAAGAAGTATGAGACCGAAACAAGAGGGAAGGGAGCGAAGATCGACCTCATCAACAATCCAGTGGTGAAATTTTCCTGTTGTCTGATAGCTGGAAAAACAATGAGGCATTACACTAAATGAGAATGCACCCTTGACACCATCTCAGTTTTGGAACACTACATCCATGAAGCATAGCTAAACTGGTGCACACTCCTGTTAAACAAATTGTTTGAGGCCTATGAGGATAATTACAGGTGATCCATGGGATTCATCTATGCCTATCTCATCATGGCCTTTTCAATGTGGAAATGGACTCACCCAGGGATTAGGAAGATCACAGAAATCACTCATGACCAACCAATGGCGTTAATATTTATGCCCTGGAGAGTATCGGGAGATCACAGTACCAAGGAGGTCAATGAGGAGGCTTTCTCATCCTAGTACAGGCAGATGGTTGATGTGGTGGGGAGCCAGCAAAGGGTTCCAAGGAACATATTGGATAGATACTCTTCGCATATATGGTTTTGGGTAACCCAAAAACAGACCTATATCCAACCTATTTTCGTGGACAAAACCACTTTCGGAATGTTGCCACTAAAGTTTCAAGTAGAAGAATAAGCCTTCCACACTAAAGTATGTTCGTGGCTAGGAGTTGTGATGGAAGTTAGAAGTGGAATCCCCCATTACTCATTCGAGATGATGCTACCAAAAGCACTCCCAGGGGAGTCACCGGAATAAGCAACAGAAAGGATTTCCCAAATTCAGCTACAACCCCTACTGGACCAGCTCGACACGAAGGTGAAGGGATTTAATCTGGTAATAGAAACTCTCACAAGTGCATCTACTGTTTTTCCTAATTTTTCTTAGTTCCAATATTTTAATTCTGCATCCCCATCCACAACTACCCCCATCATTACTGCCCCACCATCCACCATGTTCAATTCCCCTCTAGTAACCATCGTCACTCCAATCCGCAAGACCAAGGCGTCCAAGCCTCCAGTAGCTACACCCAAACCAAAGAAAGCACAAACTATGGTACCCAAGCAACCTCTTCACTACCTGTGTTTCATCTGTCCTCAGTTCTAAACATTCAGACATCATCTCCACCTCATACTCAAAACTTGTCACCGCACACTTCATTCACTTCCAAAGACCACTCCACCCACACTCCGTCCACCTCAGTGACTATCTCAGATCCAATCAAACTAGGGCACAAAAAAAATGGTGATACCGAGGCAGAAGTTAACTCGGGTACGACTGGAGTGCCTGAGGTTGACCAACCCTTGGTGGGACAGGGCACCTTCCTAGAACTATTAGTTCAAGGAGTTTCTTTCACTTTTGATACAACGCCTACCTCACTCGAGCTGAACCATTTCCAGCAAGCCAACCTAATATTGCAGCAAATTATACCATCTACTAGTGTGAACATCCCTAAAGCTCATCTACCGCAATAGAACGAGCCATCATCCCCGCAAGAACACTCAGAGAGATCAATCACCAGTGGGCAACCACTCAGAGAAAGACAACTAACCCAGGAGATGTCGGGCATTGAGAACATGCAAAGTTGCGGGGCTAGCCAACTATACAGGTTTATCCAACTGATAGCACAACAAGTAGAAGGACTGCACAACAACCTCCAACAGAGGTTCTAGCAGCAACAATAGTAGGTCATCGTGTTTACTGAGGAGCGCAATCATCTTAAAAGTGAAAAGGATACCCTATTGGAGCAACTGGAAAATGTGATAGAAATCTTCAGGGACCTATGGTGGACTATCATTGCCCAAGATAGAAAAACACCAGAGGACATATCGACCTACTCAATGGTCGAAATATCTATCCGAGTAAAAATAGCATGCACAAATCTAAGCAGAGCAAACCAGGAACTCAAGGAGGCGCTAGCATCTAGACCAACATTACCAGACCCTTCCACAATATATGCTGAGAAGGTCACTAAGAGACAGAGGTAGGTAAATGACATGAGGGAAACCCTTGGACCAGCGGTCAAAGAGGCTTATAGCCTACTGGAGCATTTACATGAATGCTCCAACTCATTAACAATGGAAGCCCACCCAATTTCAGCACAGCTTTAGAAAATTTTCCAGGATATCAAAGAAGCATTTTCTGCTTTATCTTGTTTTTCCTATAACTAGCGCTCAACTTTTGCTTTATCTTTGTTTTCCTTTAATTATCACTCAGCTTCTGCTTTATCTTGCTTTTCCTTTAACTGGCACTCAACTTCTGCCTTATCTTCCTCTTTTTTCCTCCTTTGTTCCTCTTCCTCTTTCCTGCGTGTTTCTTCTACCTGCTTCTTCTTTTGGTCTTCCTTTAGTTGTTTCTTTCATTTATCCTCCTCTTCTTTCACCTTCTCCTCAGCTTCTTGTTTCACATTAGCCACCTTTTATCTTTGTTGTTTATAAGGGTCATCACTTGTATCAGTCCTTTGCTTCTTAGCTTTGGAAGATGAGGCTCCTCCTAGCATGTGGATTCTTTCCTCTAAAGTTTGATTACCTTGTTCCTCTTGATCGGTTGATTCTTATGGAGCAGCCTCCCTGTCTTTGTTGTACCATTTCTTGATTCAATATTCATCTAGGAATTTTGTGTGCTGCTAACTCCATTTAAATTTGACCCATTTGCAATTTGTGGGGATGATTCTTTCAGGATCATACGTCCGATGTTTTACGGGTGGTAAATAAAATCCCTTGGTTTCCTCAGCCTCTGCCTCTACTTCCCTGAAAAATTTGACTGTGTAGGTGTCGATAGTAAGCGGAAGAGTAGGTCATGGATTTTTCTTTCCCTTGGTGAGAACCTTTGAAAAACCACCTGTCATCTGGTAACATAATTCTTAAAGGAGTAATTTGTTGGTGACGAACTGGGGCAGTGCGTGGGGTACCTTGAGCGACCTGAAGACTCAAATGAAAGTGCTATCCATGACAGGAAACCAGTTGGCCACTCGGGTTACTGTCTCCATGGCACGCCTGGACATGCACGGGGTATCTTTGCCAAACATCTTTCCGTAGACCATGGGGATGAAGTTGTTTGAGATTGACTCTATATTTTTCTTATACTTGGAGTCCCAGAACATTTGCAACTCCTTGTGGATTGGTATACCACGCTCAATTGTGTGCCCATCCCTCAAAATGGCACCTTGTGCATACTACATCCAACAGGTATGAAGCCATATAAAACTCAGATGCGCATTCCTCATCAGGTGCTTGTGCTATATCAATGTTTGATCTGAGGGCTGCTATTATCAGGTTTCCCTAGTTAAAATGAGTACCATATGTAATGATAGTGTGCATAAGGGGAATCTAGGTACCTGTTGAGGTATAAAAGGTGTCTTTTTAACTCCTATATATCCTACATTAATTATCAATCCAAGTACAACTTTTTATCTCTAGAGTGTACTCAGTCTGAGGCGGAAATTTAATCTAAGAGTAATGCTCTCCAATTTGCAGTAAAGTGTTCCAAATACAAGAGTAAACAGATGCTTGAAAATGAAATCTAATTGCAATGACATGAAACTTAAAGCTCTAAAATCCAATCACTCACTCGGCAATCATTAGTCAAGTAGAAAGTAGTAATAACTCTTTCCTCTGTCAACTAATGTAAATGAAATCAAGCATAAACAAGATCTCCAATCTGAGGACTTAGACAGTAATAGCCAATGTCCTTTACAATTGATGATCTTACATTCCACAATAAACAACTAATTGGAAATGATAACTGAGTGGAATCAATAGTGTTGTTAATGGAAATAGAATAAACACGCTCTGTGCAATAACATTCTAAAGCAAACCAAATACTTACAGGAAAGGAATAAACATTAAAGTTATTTATCAGAAATGAATAGCAGATCTATTTAATGGAAATGAACAGCATATCTATCTAATGGAAATGAACAACAAACTCTAAACAGCGAAGCTTTATATCTGAAAAGCATAACAATACAAGTTACATAGGAATAAATAATCTTGTTATGTTGAAAAGGAATAGAAATGCAATTCACTCATAATTGATGGAACAAACCAATTTCATAAAACATTGAAACAGTAAGTTATACAACATGGAAACTGTGAAGCAATGTGACTAAAGGAAATGAGAATTAAAGCAAACCATCACACGACTGGAATTGGAAAGTAATGGTACAGATAGCAAGTGGATCCACCAGGTTCGGGCCCTTAGCCGCTAGTGAAGCACTGCCGAACTACTCCAGTATAAAAAATGGAACGGCAACCAGATTATATATTAATCATATGTAACATAGTTTACAAGCAATCGCACTCTGTTTCAACCAACAAGAGTCGATGAGCAATCGTGAAAATACAACAGGAAGTCTAAATAATCATAATACATCATATATTACATATCTCGATTTCTACAAGCGTTGTCCTTTTATAACAACTAGCGAACGAAATAAGAAAGACAGATAAGCTTTGAGCAGCAATCCCTGAGGATCGAGAGATCCTGAGGGATTCGCTCTCTCTTCTAACTTTAGTTATCATTTTGTCTTCTTGCGCTGATGCCGCGCTGTTCCTTTCCTTCCTTTAGCTGTGTGCCTCGATCTCGACCTTCTTGTCAGGATATGGTCTTTTTTTGAAGGGACAACATTTGTTTTTGCTTTGTCTTTTTCCCCCAAATGGTGGCTTCCCACTTCATCTATTTTCTGCATATAAGAAAAGACATTATTTAATCAATTTGCAACAATCACTAATCTCCTTAATTATATTATATTTCTTCAATATATTACCATTCTAGAATATAAAGGAGTTATGATTGAAGGAAAAATATAAATAAATACATGGAAAATTCATACCTTTTCCAATGCTCAACACACCTCCCTGCTTACCCTTTTTCATGTCCTCATGAAAACCATAGTTTACATGTAAAGCAATTAGAGAATAGGATAGAGAGGTTTTTTCATTAAGTGGTCTAAAACCATGATTTGTAGCTAAAACTTCAAAAATATGCCATTTCTGCCCTTCAGGTAATTCATATTTGGCTTTATTGTCTGCTGCAGGGTACCAGATAATAGGGCTTCGAAATCTACAACCTAACCAACACGGGCCTTCCCTCAAGATGAGGTTACCATAGATAACCAGGCGGTTGGCAGCTAACTCAAAATTTTTATAATTGAATGGCTCTCTGTCTTGAATATTTCGATTGGAAATCTTCCATCGGAGTTTAGCTGCTACTACGGCCTGGTCTCTGATGGACAGAAAATATTCTACCCCATCTAGGATGATTGATTTTTGGATGGGACCCAATGTCTGGATCACACCCTCCTTTGTCATTAAGCTTTTCTGCCTAGCCCATAATTGTAATGGGTGTCTCGGTTCACCCATAACCCAAAGGTCTAACCCATTTTCTTGTCTCTGAAAAGTGTTCTAGGCCTTGAGCCATTTTAACTGGTTAACAACAAATGAAATGAATGCTTGATATTGGACATCACTCACAAAAGGACTGGGATTTGTCTCCATTTCCTCTACCAATATAAAATTGTGCAAATAAAATTCACAGAGTAAGCGCTGAACTTTTACTCCATAGAGTTTGCAGCAGTTTATAAAGTCATCTACAGTTTCTAATTCTATAGGTTTTCCTTCCTTAACAGCTTTAATTTTTAACTGCAAATATCTTTCTAACAAAAACAAAGCATAACTTTTGGCAGGGGACCTACATGCTAGAACATATGTATATAGAAAACAGAGAGTATCCTTTTGATTCCTGACTATTCATAGTCTATTCCTTACCTCTTCAACATTTTCTTCTGCCTTCCGATATTTATCGAAGGCTTCTACCTCTAATGCATTGATGTCCTTCAATTGCTGCTGTAACTCTTGGTATTTCTTCCTAAAAACAGTTTCTTCTTCGAGCTTTTCTCTAGCCCGCTGAGCCTGTGACAGATCCTCTCGGAGTTTTTCTATACCAGGGTCTTTGTTTATCAAAACATTTTTGGGTTGAATATCTACCTGGGTTTTCTTATTACAATGTCGAGTGCCTACATTCTGTGTCTCTTTGTTGGCCATACTGCTAGAAGACAGTGCCTCGGTCTGAACATCTTTATTACAGACTAGCACATTTTCAGTTTGGGCAACTGCGTCTGTAACAACTGCTTGTTGTTCCTTGCTATCCTGAATGAATATGGGCTCAATTTGGGTCTCCATGTCCTTCATATTATGGGGCTCCATTTGGATGGCGCCAAAATTTTGAGGTATAAAAGGTGTATTTTTAACTCCTATTTATCTTACATTAATTATCAATCCAGGTACGACTTTTTATCTCAAGAGTGTACTCAGTATGAGGCGGAAATTTAATCTAAGAGTAATGCTTTCCAATTTGCAGTACAATGTTTCAAATACAAGAGTAAATGGATGCTTGAAAATGAAATCTAATTGCAATGACATGAAACTTAAAGCTCTAAAATCCAATCACTCACTCGGCAATCATCATTCAAGGATGCAGTAGTAATAACTCTTTCCTCTGTCAACTGATGTAAATGAAATCAAGCATAAAAAAGATCTCCAATCTGAGGACTTAGACAGTAATAGCCAATGTCTTTTACAGTTGATGATCTTACACTCCACAATAAACAAATAATTTGAAATGATACAATAATGTTGCTAATGGAAATAGAATAAACACACTATGTGAAATAAAATTCTAAAGCAAACCAAATACTTACAGGAAAGGAATAAATAGTAAAGCTATTTATCAGAAATGAACAACAGATCTATTTAATGGAAATGAACAGCAAATCTATCTAATGGAAATGAACAGCAGATCTATCTAATGGAAATGAACAAAAAACTCTAAACAGCGAAGCTTTATATCTGCAAATCATAACAATACAAGTTACAGAGGAATAAGTAATATTGTTATGTTGAAAAGGAATAGCAACCCAATTCACTCACAATTGATGCAACAAACTGATTTCATAAAACATTGAAATAGTAAGCTATAGCTATACAACATGGAAACTGTGAAGCAATGTGATTTAAAGGAAATGAGAACTAAAGCAAACCATCACATGACTGGAATCGGAAAGTAATGGTACAGATAGCATGTGGATCCACTAGGGCCAGGCCCTTAGCCACTAGTGAAGCACCGTCGAACTACTCCAGTATCAAATAATGGAATGGCAACCGGATTATATATTAATCATATGTAACAGATTTTACAAGCAATCACACTCTGTTTTAACCAAAGAGAGTCAATGAGCAATTGTGAAAATACAACTGGAAGTCTGAATAATCATAATACATCCTATATTACATTACATGTCTTGATTTCTATAAGCGTTTTCCTTTTATAACATCTAGCAGACAAAACAAGAAAGACAGATAAGCTTTGAGCAGTGATCCCTCAAGATCAAGAGATCCTGAAGAATTTTCTCTATCTTCTAACTTTAGTTATTGTTTTGTATTCTTGCGCTGATGTCACGTTGTTCCTTTCCTTCCTTTGGCTGTGCGCTCTGATCTCGACCTTCTTGTCTGGATATAGTCTTTTTTTGAAGGGACAACAGTTATTTCTGCTTTTTCTCTTTCCCCCGTGTTAGCGCTCAAATCTACCTTAGGCTGAAATAAGGTAAAACTCAAGGCAACATCAAACCACGCTCAGCCTCGTAGCTAGCCCTACGAGGACAGGAGAGGGCTCTCTCCGGGTCTATCTCGACAAAAGGTATTCAAAGGGGATGAGATGAATTATAATGGATATTGATTTTAGGCTAGTAAATAGATAGGAAGGTTTTTTTTTAATTTTTGGGTTTTCGTTGGAAAAATGGGAAAAACAATTTTGGGCTCGGGGATGAAGCCATATCTTTGCAGAATTCGAGTTGGGGCAAGGTAGGCAGTAGTCTTGATGCTTTTTTATTATGTGTATGGATGGATAAGAATGAAAAGGAGCTGAATAGGGCAAGGGAGAACAAGGATCCTCTCCAAACTGGCAAAAACATATAAAACTAAACAAATTTAAAGGCAGAGCACTGGAATCAATGGATTCTACCTCATTTACTCATTCATTTAGTTTCAGAAGAAAAAGGAGGGAATGGAATACATTAAAAATTAAATAACTTAAAAATAACTGAGAGAACACACCATCAAAACTGAAAGCCACAAGGATCCCAACAGGTGCTGCAAAACCTCTGATCTTTCCTTAGCCAAAATGCAGAAAATATGTACAATAGTGTGCCAAACTTTTCCCAAGAGTCCAACCATGAAAGTGTCTCAGAAAATACAATAAATAGAAAATTCTAACCCCTTCCCATGCCTCTAGGGGTCGAGCTCATGCTTCTAGGAGCAGTTTGAACCAATTCTAAACAAGGAGCTAAAATCTAGGCAACCAAACAACTTGCCTCTATAAGCTAGGAAACTGATCCATTCACTTGATTTTCACTTTTTTGTGAATGAATAATCTATAACAAGTAAATAAGTGCCAAAGTTACATTATGTACATCAAAATACATCAAGAAAAACCAAAAATTACATCAAGAGGTGAAACTAGTCCAAACTGGCCGAATTTCTGAGCTAGAAGGTGAAAAACATGCCCAAAATCTCTATGTGCTGCGCGCCAAAGCTCTATGTGTCGCGCTACTTTCATCCTGTTTTTGGGGCACTTCCCGGAGTCCAAATTGAGATCAAAATAGCTCGTTGGAAAGCCCTGGATGTTGGCTATCCAACTCAAGTGGAATTTTGTCAATTTGGAGCTCATTTGCCCCTCCAAAACTTCATTCTCCCAGAAGTACTTCCTGCTGGTGCAAAAGGTGGCAGAAAGGTGGTTTTCATGGTGTTTTTGGCCCTTTTGATCATCTAGAACTTGATGAAATGCTTCAGCCATTTCTGAGCATGCATAACTTACCATGAAAAATCCAAAAATACAAATTTTTCCTCCAAAAAGTGTCCCAATCATAAGCGCGCGTCGGGACGCGCTACGCGTTGGGCGGAAAAACCTGTTTTGAGACCAAAATTTTCAAAAATGACAAAAACTTCTCCAAATTTGCTGAAATTTGGAGCAAAGATCCCCCATCATGCCTCATGCTCAGCCAATGAAGCCTCAGCCAAAATCTGGATTGGATCAGGCCTCTTTCGCCGTTTCAGTGCTCTGCTCAACCTTCTCTTCAGGATCTTCATTTTTGCTTTGCAAACGTGCATGCGGGCCCAATAATGACCTTTCATATGACGGAGAATGTCTTTGTCTCTATTGGCCTTCACCAACAACTTCTCCAGATGAATATTAACATGCATGAGTTCGGTCTCTCGCTCAATTGGTGTCATGTCACCAGGTCTCTTCCGGGCCAATTGTCGATCCTCACGGATTCGCCGCAGCTCTACAAGTGTGTGATGATCCTCCAGCTGTTTTTTCCACTGCTCCAAAGTACTTTATCACCCACTGTGCTCTCTGAAAATTATCTATCAAAGTACCAATCTCAGCTTTCTGCTCCTGGATGACCTCCCTCAGTTTCGAGCTAGGAGATCTTGCATCAACATCGATGAGTATAAAATCAGTGTCTCGGCCTCCTGAAGGGCCCTCATCGTGCATAGGCCTCTTGCCTCTGTCCTGAACCTGTACCTGTGCTGATGTCGAAGGCGAGACCCCTTCCACCCCGGGTGGAGATAGTACTCGTGCTGCTGATGAAGTCAACGAGACCCCTTCCACCCCGAGTGGAGATAGTACTCATTGTGTAGCTGCAAATAAGGCTCTGTGGCCTCGCTGATATGTCACATACACTGGAAAACTGATATTCTCAGTCTCAGGAATATCAAACTGGTGTGTAGGCTCTCCCTCATCATGAACTACCTCGGGAGGTGGTTGTGGCGCTGCAAAGAAGTCACGGGAGATGAACTCATCCCATGCGATGCCCTGCTGTGTGAGCTGATGAACCACCATGATTTTGATCAGCGCGTAATGATATATACTGTTATGCTGCTGTGCTGGGGTCTTCTTCTATACAATAAATGGCATCTGCTCTATGTTACGGTACATGAATTATTGAATTATCATCATACGTACCCTCGTGAAATGCATCAACAAACGGATATGGTACGCATAGAGGTGCAATAATCTGCCCTCGCAACTAAAATATCTAATGATCAATCTCATCAACGGTGCATACTCATCCTTTAGAAATTGGAATGGAAATACCCTGCTCAGCTGCCTCATATATCCAGGTCTGATATATGGCTCATAATAGGATTTCTCTAGCTGCTGTCGTTTGTTCCATTCCTCTCCTATGTTTGGTATCCCGGTGGCCTGAGCAATGGTCTCTGGTGACAAAATGAAGTTTACTCCAGCAAGGTTTACACGGACATCATGCAAATGTAGAACAAATAGTTGAGCTAACTCATGATGATGCTGAGTTTGGGAAATCATCTCACAGTATTGGAAACATGACTGATGCTGAAAACAATCCATTGCAAGCGCACAAGCCTGCAATTGAACCAACGAAGTAGGTTCCTCCCTGACATGCCTACCACTTTTGCCACATATGTGAGACCTCCTTGGCACATTAACCTCTGCTGTGGAATCACTGTCATACCCCTGCTCATAAACTGAATCCTTCTCTGACATGGCGCTAAAATCAAGATGTTTGAAAAATATATGCTGATATAGGTATGGCGAAAACAAGCGTTAGGAGTATGTCTGAAAATGATGACTAGATGCTTTTCCTTTCACTATCAAATATGCCAACTGTTTCTAACATGGAATGGGGATTGTGGGAAATGTTACAATGAACACAATGGGCTGTCAAGTAACACAATGGACTGTCAAGTGACACAATGGACTGTCAAGTGACTTTGGAAAAGACAAACTATTTACTCACTGCTTTGGGAAATGTTGGGATTACATACCTTTACAAATGGTATAGGAATGGGTAATACTAATGGGACTTGCCAAGTGATAGATATAAGAGTTATTCAAATGGCAAAAGTGCAGTCAAAAACATGAAAACAACCATTGATCCTTATGAAAACTTGGATTTTAATCAATGGAAGGGAAAGAGGTAATAAGTAGGGTTTGGGATTTCACATGGGGGTCAAGAGTATAAAGGGATATGGGAACACTGAAAATGGGACTGTGGTAAATCTAACAGTGGCAATAATGACATTCCATAACAAGAGCATACATGTTGTTTGAAACAAGTTTGAAAGACCAACAATATCACCAACACTTCTTTCAAAACCCTATGGAGCAATTTTGGATGTAGACATAGGGTTAATTTTTTGACCGTTCAAACATTTGGTTTCTCCGCCTTTAAACCACCACAGCATATCCAAAAATCATTGAGCGGGCTTTGACACACTTAATTGGAGGCGAAAAGATGATTTGAAATTGAAAAATCACTGACTGCTGATGAGTTTGTAGTTGGCGAGCTCAACGCGCCGCGCGCAAACCCAACGCGCCGCGTTGGCCTGGTGCACCGCGCACATGTTAATTTACACTGCCAATGTTTGCTCAGTGCGCCACACGCACTCTATGCGCCGCGCGCACTGTCAACACACTGTCTCGGCTTCAAAACAAAAATTTCGTCCTTCAACCCTTCAATTCGATCTCTGCTTTGAAAATTTGTGAATGTAACTTGGTTCAAATGGTTTATGTAGCCTTTGAAATATCTTGGAAAATATGGGTTTAATTTTTAGTTCTTCGAAAACCCACTTTTTAATGTTTTTCATTTGGCACTTTATCCTTTCATTAAACTTCTGTCTTTTGGCTTTTTCGTTGATTTTCTAAGTTTGGACTGATGAAATTTGGTTGTTTTTGCAGGGATGTTGGCGTTTGGACTTCGAAAAAGATCATAGGTTGCATTTGAAATTTTTATGGCAGGAAAAATACCTGATTATTACAAAAAATGAATTCGACAATTTCTTTTTCAAAACAGAGTTTTGAACAAGAAATGTCCTCAAATGTGTTTGATAATAAAAATTTGAACTAAGAACCTTTTCAAAAACCATCCTCATGGCCTACGGGCATTTATTAAACCTATCAAAAGACTGAACCCTAGACTCTAAAACTAAAAGACTCTTGTTGACCAATATATTCATTTATGGCCATGAATGACGTAAACTGAACTTTGATGAACTTTGAAAAGTTTTAAATTAGCCCAGCAGGTACAAGCATGAGGGAATACAAGAAGACCAAACCCTCTCTTCATTCAATGGCATGCCCCTAGCGAAATGCAACGAAGTGAAGTGAGCGAGACACCTAAAAATGATATGCAAAAAGCGAAATGATCTTTGACGGAGGGCTGTAAGGACCGACTCTAACACCCCGAATGGTGGCTTCCCACTTCATCTATTTTCTACATATAAGAAAAGACAATCTTTAATAAATTTGCAACAATCACTAATCTCCTTAATTCTATTATAATTCTTCAATATATTACCATTCTATAATATAAAGGAGTTATGATTAAAGGAAAAATATAAAGAAATACATGGAAAATTCATACCTTTTCCAATGTTCAACACACCCCCCTGCTCACCCTTTTTCATGTCCTCATGAAAACCATAGTTTACATGTAAATCAGTTAGAGAATAGGCTGGAGAGGGTTTTTCATTAAGTGGTCTAAAACCATGATTTGCAGCTAAAACTTCAAAAATATGCCCTGTCTGCCCTTCAGGTAATTCATATTTGGCCTTATAGTCTGCTGCAGGATACCAGATAATAGGGCTTAGAAATATAAAACCTAACCAATACGGGCCTTCCCTCAAGATGAGGTTATTATAGATGACCAGGCGGTTGGCAGCTAACTCAAAAATTTTATATTTGAATGGCTCTCTGTCTTGAATATTCCGATTGGAAATCTTCCATCGGAGTTTAGCTGCTACCATGGCCTAGTCTCTGATGGATAGAAAATATTCTACCCCATCCAGGATGATTGCTTTGTGGATGGGTCCCAATGTCTGGATCACACCCTCCTTTTCCATTAAGCTTTTTTGCCTAGCCCATAATTGTAATGGGTTTCTCGGTTCACCCCTAAACCAAAGGTATAACCCATTTTCTTGTCTCTAAAAAGTGTTATAGGCCTTGAGCCATTTTAACTGGTTAACAACAAATGAAATGAATGCTTGATATTGGACATCACCCACAAAAGGACTGGGATTTGTCTCCATTTCCTCTGCCAATATAAAATTGTGAAAATAAAATTCACAGAGTAAGCGCTGAACTTTTACTCCATAGAGTTTGTAGCAGTTTATAAAGTCATCTACAGTTTATAATTCTATAGGTTTTCCTGCCTTAACAGCTTTATTTTTAACTACAAATATCTTTCTAACAAAAACAAAGCATAATTTTTGGCAGGGGACCTACATGCTAGAACATCTTTATATAGAGAACAAAGAGTATCCATTTGATTCCTGAATGTTCATAGTCTATTCCCTACCTCTTCAACTTTTTCTTCTACCTTCCGACATTTATCGAAGGCTTCTGCCTCTGATGCATTGATGTCCTTCAATTGCTGCTGTAACTCTTGGTATTTCTTCCTAGGAATAGTTTCTTCTTCGAGCTTTTCTCTAGCCCGTTGAGCCTGTGCTAGATCCTCTCAGAGTTTTGCTATACCAGGGTCGTTTTTTATCAAAACATTTTTTGGTTGAAGATCTACCTGGGTTTTCTTATTACAATGTCGAGTTCCTACAGTCTGTGTTTCTCTATTGCAAAATTTCTGGTTGGCCATACTGCTAGAGGATAGTGCCATGGTCTGAACATCTTTATTACAGACTTGCACATTTTTGGTTTGGGCAACTGTGTCTATAACAACTGTCTGCTATTCCTTGCTATCTTGAATGAATAAGGGCTCATTTTGAGTCTCCATGGCCTTCGTATTATGAGGCTCCATTTGGATGGCTACATTCCTGGTTTTCGGGGTTCTTTTAGAGATTTTCTCCCTTTTCAGAACCCTTATCTTATGTTTGAGTTGTTTTACTAATTTTAGCAGCTTTCGTTATTCCTTTAGCAGCCACTTAATTTCATTTTTCTTCTTCTTCTTTTTCTTGGGAGGAACAGTTGTTTCCTTTTCCAGACTTGGCTGCTCAGCTGGGTTTTGTTCTTCATGGACTGTGCCCTTGTCCTAGCTTGTTTCCACATTCTCTGTTTGGAACACTTCTTCAGTGTTCGTGTTATCCTGACTAGGTCCCTCAGGGGAGTAAACCCTAGTTTGATTTGTTATTTCTTGAGGGGCTTCTGCTTTTGCCTCCTCCTCATCATGCATTTCCTCGGATGTATCCTTGCTGTGGACAGAATGTTCCTGTGATTTCTCTGCCTCAATATTGAGGTTGAGCGGACTCTGGGGTTGCATATAATCACACATATTGTCCAAAATTTGGGCCAATTCGTCCTCCTGCAATGGACTCTGTGGTTGACTTGTGCTGGAGGTTACGGAAGGTTTCACTACCTCTCTTTCTTCTTCACTAGCTCGGTTAGTTTCTTCCTCTTCCTGATTTTCTCCTCCTTCTAGTTGTGGGGGTTGCTCATCTCCAGAACTAGGTAATTCTAAGGGTTGGCTGCTGCTACTATGGAGGTTTCCCAAAATTCCCCTGCTTCTTCTTAATCTGGAGGATTGTCTTCGTTTTAGAGGTCTGTTGGCTGTGCTGGTGATTCTTTTTCATTTCGGGGCAGGTAAGGTTGTTCCCCCGTCTATCAAAAATAACAATTCTTCCCAACTAGTCTGCTACTGAGCAAGACTGTAACTAACTATTAATCAAATTAAATAATGGTGTCTTACTATCATCCTTGTATGATGGGATTTCCTTATGCTCAAAGCAGCATCATACAGTAAAAAATTTAAATATGTAGGAAAATTCACAGTGCATTTATGTTTTAGTACTGCTAATAATTTTAGGTGCCGTGGTCTTACCACATCCTTTCTTCTGTCGCATGTAATGTAGCTTTGCACTACTCTAGCCAGTTCTGCCCATGGTTCCCCCAAAGTTGCCGACTGGACCCCTTTTCCTTTAACATTCAGGGTTTGTCCTTCATCCCGAAATATGTTCATGGCCTCTTGAAGTCTTAATTTCTTATGGTTCCATACGGGTCCAACTGCTGGTAGACCAGATACCTCAGCAATTACTGCACCTGTCATTGTTATTTCCCTTCCTCTTACTATAGAATAGTTCTCCTGCAGGTTCTGCAAAAATTCAATGGCCACAGTTTCATGGGGCTCTGCAGTCATGTAAAGTAGGTAATCCGCCCTGCTCTCTCAAAAATTTCTCGTGCAGCGTCGGAAACTGTGAATACTTGAGGTTCACTACGTACTTCTCTCCCTCCCATTTCGTCTAAGCCCTACACTCTGTTAATTTTTCACAATAATACATAGAAATGGCAATGGAACAACACCTCGTGCATATCGGAAAATATCGTTAAACTTGCTATTTCCAGGATCTTATGAAAATAGGTAATCGACCCTTATGCAAGAATATTTTGGAAGTCACCTGCGCACCCCTAAAATATGATAGGTCGCCCTCAACCAGAAAATGGAGGAGGAGCGTACTGGACAGCAGTCATTACATATTCATGACATGATCAAAAAATTATCAAATTACTGAAATCGAGGCATATTATGAAATCATGAATAGATATGGAAATTCTATGTAATGATTCGCAAAAAGGGAAAATGACAGCTGACATAAATAAAAGTGCTTATGCGGTCATTATCCACTTAAACCATTATGACTGATTTATAAACAATATTTCATGTATAAGAGGTTCAACGAAGGGGTTTAGGAGCATAATCTCCTTTGAAATTAAGATAAATATATAAGAAAAGGGTTTATAATTGCTATTGATTTGTGAAAAATATGACTGCAATACCATCAGCATAGCTCTATTGCCCACATGTGTCTATAACCTTGACAAAGTTTCTTTTTCACCCTTGGAACCATAATCCTTTATATATGCCTAGGAAAGTGCTTTGTGATGTCATGATGGAGGCCATTGTGCTGCCTTGGGAACCAGATGAATCACAATTCCATTCACCAGGAAGGATTGAAAGGTAGGCAGGCCGGCTCGTGATGAGACCTCCTGTTCCAAGGGCTTTTTATTTTTCTGAGTTTCCCATTGGATCATATCATAGGTGTTGTGGCCATAATGGGAATGCCACTTCACTGCTGCCTTATGATCATGGTAGGCTGGCTCTTGATGAGACCCCCTATCCTCCATCTAACATATCATATAATTGTTAGTAATCATATAGATATATTTCTTTTCTTTTATTTTTCTTTTATATAGCACTTGCCTATTTATGTACAAAGGATGGCTCAACACTCCTTAAGAGTAGGAATGGTGGAAGGAGTCTGAAGATCTCAATAGAGGAAAATATGCCTTTATTCTTATTCAATAATAAAAGTAAAAGAGAATTATGAGGATTAGGGAAGAACCAACATGATAAAAATAATCAATCAAATTAGTTTTAGTGAAAATAAAGACAAAAAAGTGATATAGATAGTTGTGTCCTTTCTTTTTTTCCCTATCAATACACAGAAATTTATTTAAATATTACAATTTCTCCTTGATATGTTGATTCCAGTAACCTCTAATTTTTGTGTCCTTGCATAAATTTGTATATTTTCTTTAAAATGATCATGAAGAATTCACAAAAATTCTCAAAATGTTGTTCTTAAAAAAAGAAAAATGCACTCAAAAATTGTTGTTCCTTAGATGGAACAGCGGTTGTTCCTTAAGAGGAACAGCAAAAGAACATCTGCATGCAAAACTACGGTTCCTTTAAGAGGAACAGCAAAAATATAAAAAACACACAAACTATTGTTCCTTTAAGAGGAACAGTAGTTCCTTAAGTGGAACAGAAGATAAAACAAACAAGAAATGCTAATCCTTTGGCGGAACAGCTTAAAAAAACACTCAAAATCAAAATTGTTGTTCCTTAGAAGGAACAATAGAAAATGAAAAATAATGGCGAAGGGGCTGTTCCTTTTAAAGGGAATAGCAAAGACAATCGGCGGAAATGTTGTTCCTTAAAAAAGGAACAGCAAAACACAATCTGCGGAAATGTTGTTCCTTTTAAAAGGAACATCAAAAACAATCAGCAAAAATGCTGTTCCTTTTTAAAAGGAACAGCAAAAACAATTAGCAGAAATTCTTTTCCTTTTAAAAGGAACAACAAAAATATGAACACACAGACGTGTTATTCCTTAAGAGGAACAGTTGTTGTTCCTTAAGAGCAATAGTAGTTGTTCCTTAAGAGGAACGGTTGTTGTTCCTTAAGAGGAACAACAGCTGTTCCTTAAGAGGAAAAGCATGAAAAATAAAGGCACACAAGATTGTTGTTCTTTTTTAAGAGGAACGGTTGTTTTTCCTTAAGAGGAATAAGAGCTTTTCTTTAAGAAGAACAACACGAAAAATAAAATCTGTACAAAAAAATAGTTCATACAAGCAAAATTACAAGAAAATATTATGTACAAATTTTAGAAATAAAGGAATTGTTCAGTGAATGAATGCTAAGGAGGAGTTATCTTCCTCAGCAAGAATCTGCATAGTAGAATCTCCTTGTAATTGATGGTAAAAGGATTCTCCATTAAGCGGTTTGTGGTTAAATCATACTCGATGACCATTTGCTTTGAAAGAATGTCCAAATCCATCAGTGGTAGTTAACGTAATGGTGTTATTGTCATGCACTTTCTGTATCTCATCAGTTCCAAGCCATCGTGTCTACAGTTTTCCGTGGAAATCCTAAAACCTGGAGTCATATAGGAGTGCCCAATCTCCTTCGTGGAATATTTTCTTTTTAATGAGGGCATCGTGCCATTTTTCTCTTTGTTGTTGAATTAATGCAGTGTGCTGGAGGGTGGAGAGCCTAATTTCATCTAACTTGTTGATTTTTTGTACTCTACTGACCTGGGCCTCATTTAAATTTAAGCCCACCTCCTGGGTTGTTCTTAATGTTTGAATTTCAAATTCTATAAGAAAGATGGATTCTTTTCCAAATACTAATTGATATGGTGAATACCCAGTGGTATTTTTCCATGTTGTTCGATGTGCCCACAAGGCTCCCGGCAATCTTGAAGCCCAGTCACACCTGTGTGATGCAACTTTTTTTGTAAGTATTGCTTCTATCATCTTATTCGTGCTCTCTACTTGGCCATTTGCCTGTGGGTGGTATGGGGTTGTAATTTTGTGCTGAATGTGGTAATTTTTTAATGTTGCAGTAATTTTATTACCTACAAATTGCGGTCCTCCATCTGTAATTATGTCCCTTGGGAGGCCATATCGCACAAATATTTGGAAAAGGAACTGTATTATAGAGTCCTCTGTAGCTCTTGGAAATTCCCCTGCTTCAACCCATTTAGTAACATACTCTGTTGCAACTAGTATGTATGTTTTCTAATTTTATGGTGGGTTAATAAGACCAACAAAATTGAGCGCCCAGCGCTCAAATGGCTCGATTACTAACTATGGATTCAAAGGCATTTCATCGGACTGTCTAGGGAATCCCGCCCTTTGGCAACTATCACAGGCTTGTACAAACTTTTTAGCATCTCTAAAAATTGTAGGCCAGTAATAGCCTGTTTGTAAAACCTTGTGACTAGTCCTGCGATCTACGAAATGTCTGCCACATGGCCCATCATGGCATGCTTTCAGGATGTCAAAGATTTCGTCTTCTTGGATGCATCTCCTGATTTTCATATCTGCTCCTATATGAAATAGGTAGCCCCCAATCCACGAGAATCGGGTACTACGTTGTACTATCTGTTTTCATTCATTGGGCGTTAGATGCTTAGGTAATTTACCTACTGCTAAATAATTTGCAACATCAGCATACCATCGGGTTCTGGCAGTAACAGCAAACAAATGTTCATCTGGAAACTAATCTTCGACTACTGCTGCGTCCATTGGTTTTTGCATTCGTGAGAGAAAATCAGCTACAGGATTCTCTTTTCCAGGTTGGTCCTTTATTGTGATGTCAAATTCCTGCAATAGAATCAACCATCTTGTTACTCTACCATTTGTAGCAGGTTTATTTGCTAAAATTTTTATGGCAGAGTGATCTGTATATAAAACTACAAGATACCCAGTTATATAATGTCTAAATTTATTTACAACATGTATTACAGCTAAAAATTATTTCTCAATCACAGTATAGTTTAATTCAGCAGGAGATAGATTCTTGCTAATGTAATAAATTGCATATGGTTTTTTTATCTTCGTCCTGCCCAAGGACTGCTCCAATAGCTGTGTTTGAGGCATCAGATGAAATTTGGAATGGAAAATCCCAATTTGGGCCCCTTAGCACTGGGGCTATTGATAGAAGCTTTTTCAGATCTTCAAAAGCATGGTCACATTTATCTGTCCAAATAAAATCAACATTCCCTGTTAGTGCGTATAGAGGTGCAGCTATTTCAGAATAATGCTCTATGAATCTTCTATAATAACCAGAAAATCCTAGAAGGCTACGTACCTCTGTTTGTGTGGTAGGAGTAGGTATTGACAAAATTATCTGAATTTTAGTTGTATCTACCTGTATTCCAGCTGCTAAGATATATTGACCTAAGATGAGTCCCTCGGTCATCATCATGTGACACTTCTCATGGCTTAAGCAGATTGTGGTGTCAATACACTTTTGCAGCACTTTTTCCAATGTTTCTAATGCTGGCTCAAAATCATCTCCATAAGGTGTGAAATCATCCATATATACTTCGAGCCCTTCATTTATTAAATCTAAAAATATGCTGAGAATGGCCCTCTGAAATGTGGCAAGGGCATTGCATAGACCAAAGGGTAAAACTCTATAAGCAAATGTTCCCCAAGGAGAGGTAAAAGTAGTATTATCTTGGTCTTCAGGGACAATCTGAATCTGATTGTATCCACTGAAGCCATCTAAGAAAGAAAAGAATTTCTTTCCTGCTAATCTATCTAATACCTAATCAATGAAATGAAGGGGAAAGTGGTATTTCTGGGTTGCTTTGTTTAGTTCTCTGTAGTCTACACATATCCTCCACTTTCCATTCTTCTTTGGCACCACTAATAATGGAGAGACCCACATGCTATCAGATATTGGATAAATAAAGTTTACATCCAAAAGTTTTTGTAATTTAGCTTTCACAATATCCTTAAGATGAGGGTTCAATCTTCGTTGGGGTTGGAAAATGGGTCTAGCATCTTTTCCTGTATAAACGTGGTGTGTACATAACTGAGGATCAATTCCTTTCATGTCTGGGTAATCCCATGCAAAATCTCCCTTATATTTTTTGAGTAGTTGGACCAACTTCTCTTCTTGTTTAGCAGTCAGATTTTTGTTAATGTTCAGAGTTTTTCCTGGCTCAATTTCTATAGTTTTGCTATTGTAAACAGAAGTGGTAGGTATTGATTGATCTTGAATGTCTTTTAGGGGATCTTCTTCTTCTTAATTATCAAATGCTGCCTTGATCATGTGACATTGCAAATGGGATCTGGTTTTTGGTTGGTTAATGAAACTGTTAATGATGTCATCCTCTGTTTAGTCTTTAAAGTCGAAGGCATCTTCTATGGTTAATGGTGATCTAATTTTTTCTATGAGGTATGATACAGGTTGTTTATTTATTTTTTTTATCGTTAGGCTTGGCTAGGCTTGAGGGTATAAGGCTAAATTCTTGACATAACTCCCTCTAGTTATAGTCATGCTGCCTTGTCGGCATCCAATGTAAGCATTAACAGTTGCCAGCCAAGGTCTACCTAAGATTAAAGGGTGTCCATCTAGCCGGTTTTGGGGTTAATGATCAAGAAGTCAGCAGGGTATTCCCAAGAGTCTACAGATACCATTACATCATGTATTGTGCCTTTTGGCTTGACTACCGATCGTTCAGCCAATTCCAATAAGGTTGTTGTTGGATCTAATGATGTAATGCCAAGTTTTTAACAAGTGGTGGTTGTTAGGATATTGATTGCAACTCCCAAATCAACTAAAGCATTTGGAAATGATTTTCCAATGATTTGCACCATAACTATAGGATTTCATGGGTCCTCATACTTTACAGGTGCTTCTCTTCCTGATAGTAAGTCAGATAGAGTGCCGACTACTTGGACGGTTGGGTTAGTTGTTGTTCTCCTCTTCAGCTTTCTTATACATAGTTCTTTGATGGTCTTTGCATAAATGGGAATATCTTGGATAGCTTGGAGGAGTGGGATTTTTCTACACAAATTTTTTAGTTCTCTTAGAAGATCAAAATCAGGATGTTCTATTGGACGAGGTATGATTAGTCGTTCTGGGAATGGTGGATAAGAGGTGGTTGTTTGCTCATGAGTTTGTTGTCTAACCACATTCTCCTTTTTCAATGTTTGTTCCGAAGGTAACAGATTTTCAACTTGAACATTTTTGTCTCCCTCTAATTCTATTATGCGCCCAGACCTTAGTTGAAGGTTCATCGTACCTACAACTTCCTATTTAGTTCTCCGTGCTTCAATTATTTGAATAGATTGAACCTGGCCTATTGGTTAGGCTAGTTGGGTCACGGGAGCGTGTCTTAAGTTGACCGGGGGGTTTTGCTGTACGTATAAGTGAGGGCCGGCGTGATGGAGGGAGACTAATTTTTCACCGTTGATTCACAGATCTTTGCTAGTTCGACCAAGCAAGTTTGACTTCATTTATAAGGTGGGGACCATCAGGTTGATATGTATTATTTTTTTCCAAAATGGTCGTATAGTATGAAAGCACAATTGGTTTGATTTGGTCATGGTGGTGTAGGAAATATTGATGTGACCAACTGGGAAGGGTGGTTTATTTTTCCACATTCCCATTATATTGTCGAAAGCATTATACTGAGGAGATTGAAAAGAAGAGGAAGAATCAATAGGCATACATGTTTACTGGGTGGTTATTTATCGTAGTAGGTATACCGCTTTTTTGTTTATTCTTCTACTTCTTTGTAGACCTACCTTCAACTCGGAGTGAGGGTACTAGATCGATTCGCAATGGTAGTTAGACTTTTGGACCCAGATTCAATGGGCACCTTTACGGTTGTTTCTTTTTGCATTCAGGGCAAAATATTGCCAAATTTGTTCTTCTTTTGCTTGCTTTTGTTTACGCATGATATCGAAGGCGTTGTTAGAGTTCCTTTAATATCAAGCGAAAACTTCTTGTAGATTGCCAATTGGTATGGTTATACCTAACGTGAGGTCTTGCTATCTCCCTGGCGATCACCGCCACATTCTATCGTTTGTCTTGCGTCAGCCAAACTTTTGATACATAAATTAATAATGTCGTAATGCTCGATATATGTCACCTTGCCTATGATGTTTAATGTTTCAACCCATCGTCTTCATATCCCTTTAATTAATGTAGTTTTTAACACATTATCGTGTAAGGTTAAGATGCATACAGATCTCTCTGAGGTTGTATTGAACGTTTCTGTACATATTCTCCAATGTTTCATTAGGTTTTATTGCCATCAAATACTTCATCCTTTAATTCCCCCGGACCTACAATAATCCTAATATTTTTTAGAAAGGTACTTTCATCTGATCCCGCCTATTTATAACACCCTCCACCTAACCCCATAACCACATCGTAGCCGCTCCTTTTAATGTGAGGAATAATTTTAGCTTGGGACTTGCAGTATAGTCATACCCTCTCCGCATAATACATCGAATTCAAACATAAATGTATCTAGATCTTCCGATGTTAAGCCATGGGATGTGGGAATATGCCGGAGAGGAATGACTTTCTAGGTGCATTAACCTGCAGTTGTCCACAATGGGATATCATAGTTGTGAAGTTTAAAAGTTTCCAAGTCAGGAGCCACTTCCGATCAAATATGTGCCAATACTCGGGGATTTCTAGAATTATTCCCAGTCGACTAGAAGGAGTAGTGGGATGACTTTAACAACACTGGTCCGGGATAATTATAACCTTTCTAAACTATTATCTATGATTTTAGTTCTTCAAAGTTCTTCATTTCTTTTGTTTTGGATGATTTTGACGCACTTCTCCTTATCTAGGTCAGTGGGGTTGGGTGTTTCGTACTTACTTCAAGAGGGGATATTGGTTATTCTCTACTGCTTTCTCCTCCTCCTTCAATGCGAGATTACTAGAGTTCTCTAGAAGAAATTGGGCGAGAATTCCCAATTTCTTGAGAATTTTGCCTGTCTCTATTTAAGCAGAACCTCAACAAAAGCTGGCGATGGTGATTTGTGGCCCGAAGTGGTTACAGGCTGTTTAGAAGAAATTTTTCAGCTCAATGATGGTCGAGATTCGCATTTCTTAATGATATTATCGATGAAGGTTGTTTCCGCCCAAGGGTCACTAGTCCCTTAGGTTTTTCAAAACCGGGAGGAATTTTTTTTTTTATTAGGATTTTCTAAATATTCAAAAAAATGCAAGCATTCATTCCTACCTTAGGACTTCTCTATGCGTCTTTCTATGAAGTGCTAGTGAGCAAAGCATGTTCCTCGGCTTCTGCATTTTAGGTTCCTACCTTCCATTTTTAATACCCGCTCTTTCCCTAGCAGAAAATCAAATACACATCACTCTTTCTAAAGGGCTGTTAATTTTCCCAAGAATGGTGCCAAAAACAGCGTGAGGCATAAAAGGTGTATTTTTAACCCTATTTATCCCACATTAATTATCAATCCAGGTAAGACCCAAGAGTGCACTTCCGCCTCCGAGGTGGAAATTTAATCTAAGAGTAATGCTTTTCAAACTTGTAGTAAAGAAAATGTACACAAGAGTAAACAGACAAGCCTAAAATGAAATCTACCTTACAACAATATGAAACTCAATGTTTTAAAACTAACTACTCACTCAACAATCATTAGTCAAGATGTGAGTAATAACTTTTCTCTTCGTCAACCGATGTAAATGAAATCAAATATGAACAAGGTAATCAATCCGAGAACATAGGCAAGAATAAATCAATGCCTTACAAAGTGATATCTACACCCACACCAAAGCAATTAAATGGAAATGGTAAATGTGTTAAATCACTAATGCTAATAATGAAATAGACTAAGCAAGTTTTCCGTAATAACACCTAAAGCAAACCAAACTCTCATAAGAAAGGGAATAAAATGCAGTTTACCAATGCAAATGAACAACATATCTATTTACCGGAAATGAACAAGTTAAATTCTTTCTAATGGAAATGAGCAAATAATACCGAATAGCGAAGTCAGATTCAAAAGAACAATACAAATTATAAAGGAAGAAATACTCTGTTATGTGGAAAGGAACATCAACACAATTCACTCATGCAACACACCAATTTCATAAATCATTAAACAATAAGCTATAAACCAAGATAATCAGAAGCACAAGGAAGGAAATGAAAACTAATGCAAACCATCACACGACCGGGAATTGGAAAAGAAATAGTACAAATAGAAAGTGGATCCACCAGCATGTGTTCCTAGAAATAGCTAGTGAAGCACCGCCAAACTACTCCGTATCAAATAATGGAACGACAAACGAATTATGTATTAATCATATGTAGCGTAGTTTACAAGTAATCACACTCTTTTTTAATTAACAAGAGTCGATGAAAAATTGTGAAATTACAAAAGGAAATCGAATAATCGAATATGTCTAATGCTGCTGATTTCTACAAGTTAATCGGTTTTATAACAAATGTAATGATGAAACAAGAAGTATAGATAACTTCTATCTTTAGTTATCGTTTTGTCCTCTTGCGTCGATGCTGCTGTTCCTTTTACTTTGACTATGCACCCAATCTGATCTTCTTGTCCTGGATACTGCCGCCTTTGTTGAAGGGACAATAGTTACACCCGCCTTGTTCTTTCTCCCGAATGGTGGCTTCCCACTTCATCTAGTTCCTATATAGAAGAAAAGACAATCTTTAGTTAATTTCGCAATAAGCACTAATCTCCTCAATTCATTGCAATTTTTCAACAATATCATTCTAGAATATAAAGGATTCATGATTAAAGGAAAAAGATAAAGAACACATGGAAAATGCATAATTTTCCACGTTGCAACAGTGAGGTTCCTCCTTTTTACTTTAGTCTAAGAATCCACCAAAGGCATTTTTTTGCTATAATTCGATGTTAGACTCTCTATTCTCCTCCGATGAATCAAGGAAAATCCATAATGGAGAATTTGGGCTCGTACACACCCATCCCCACCCTATGATTTATACTCCTTCGATTTAGGTAGGTCCATTGCATGACCGATAAAGTATTGTAGTCTCCTCAGAGAAGATTCCTGCGAAGAATAACATATCGGATGCGTAGTCGATATACCACCACGCTTTGGAATGTTATTGCCAAGATCCGGAGGGGGGGGGGAATTACGAGGTAATATCGTAATTAGAGTTTTCTTATGCTATTCCTTTTTTTCAAAAATTGAGAAAATTGTACCGTGAAACTGCATAGGTATATTATTACAAGCAAATAAAAGCACTAACAAACATCCCATAAACGATGTACATACGTATTTAGAGTCATTCATTTTGTTTAATGATAGTGTCTTAAATGATGCAGACAGCTAATTGCAGATGAAAGATGTTCCGTAGATCCATAATTGTGCTTAGAGAAGTGATAGCTAAAGAAAAGATAACGCCGAGTTTAATAGAACGACCATCAAATGAAGCATTGAAAATGTAATTAAACAAATAAGAGGTAGAAATATTTAGGTTTCAACTAATGGATAAAGTAAGAAAGTCTCAGAAAAGTATGAAGAGATGGTTTGAAAAATTCAACCAAAACATAAATCGTAGTTTTAACATTTAGAGGATGAGAAACAGAGAAATGGTTTATGGCCCATGGAATTTGATGGTACCCTCAAAGACTTCCAAGATGCATTGAATCTCTGGTCCGTAACCCTTTTCATCGCCATAATAAGGTCCCTAAAATGTATATTGTGTTTTATAAATTAGATTTTTATTACACAAAAAATGAAGTCAAGTATGAAGTACTGGACACTGGCTTTTCTAAAAGATCTTGAATAACCAGCAAAAAGGATTGCTAATGTGATATGATTCGTAACCAGACTAAGAAAACAAAGGTGAATATCAATCTAACCATCTTCGAATGAGAAATATAGGAATGATGTACTTGATATTTTTAAAATGTTTCGTGAGTGTATATTTACAAAGTATGCCAAGAAATCAAAATCTTCATGGCTTATTCATCACAAAGGTGTTAGATTTCAAAATCCCCATCTTTTCAACATAAAATGGAGATTCATGCAAGCAAGAGCCCATCAGCACGATAACTCATGAGCATTTGCCAATTTCAGGGATGATAAGAATATTAACAACTTTCCAAGACAAAAAAGAACTGGTGAATTATTCTATAGATCAGATTTCTGAGCAAAGATGACTGTAGGATATAAAAGAAACCTATCCGGACATACTACGCTGCAAGATGGCCAATATCGTTAAAGGTGTCATACCGTTGGAAGAATTGTTCAACAAGATGACATAGCAAGGAAGCATACATTGATGCCACAGAAAATGGTGTTAGGATGTAAACATTGGGACAACCGACAAAATCAAATATGTGAAACTATCCAAGTCCTGGTCATTTATGTAAAGGATGAATATGTTAAATTAATTTTCAATTTTCCATGTTTACGGGGAATATACAGATTTAATGTTAGGTCCCTATATTACTAAAGTCCCTTATCGTTGTTAGTGTAATCCTTTATTGTTATTATTGTACCCTTTTAACCCCATATTGTTATTATTGAGCCCTTAAATTATTATTACAGTTAGATAGGATTACATTGTGGCCCTACCAGATTACATTTGGGGCCCCATGGACCTTGTATATAGAAAGGAGGTTTCTTGTAATTTATATCATCCAAGAATTTTTCATATTCATGTAATGTATTGGAGGTTTCTGAAGTGTCTTATTTCTAAGGCGTTGATATCTCTTTTTCTTTCTATTTTGGAGTCGGTTTCACAACATTTGCACGAGCTTTGATTCTAGGGTTTTCGCCGCTCTAAACCGATCATCGTGGAATTTTAGCTATAACATTGTTTCTATGAAGGTTCAAGTTTACATTTTTAGAGTGCGGTCGAAACTCGAGGAACATCATCTCAAAATTTTAGCTTGTTAGCAATATTTGCAGACAGTAATCGAAGTTAGGCTTTTATGCCCTCGAATTTAACTCTAAATATGCTTATTGTGGAATTTGTATGTAACGTTTTTCTACTTAGTTTTAGAAGCTGAATTTTTAGAGAGCGAAGTCAACTCGAGGAACATCAACAGTAAAATTTCGTAGCTTGGTGCACATTTGGCAGATATGATCTATGGGGAAGTTAGGCTCCTTTAGGCTCCTAATTTCATCTCAAAGAGGTTATCATGGGAAAATATTCATAACTCGAGCACTTGATTGAATCAGAAAATAGTCACAATTGCATTGACTATAGTTTCTTTTCTATCAATTTCAGATCCAAAGGAGGAAACAATGAATGCGTATAAAAACAAAAGTCATTTACCGAACAAGTCCATAATTGGTCATTTTGGGAGATTGACATAACCTTGCCTTGAAGCATCCAAATCAGTCAATTCCTCAGACATTTGAAAGAAGCTCATAGGGATACTACAAGGTCAATTTCTGGGATATTGAGTGGCCTACAATTAATAGATAATTCAATTTCAATATAGAGTCTTCAAAAGAAGGTAAAAGGTGTGGCTATTTTTTCCGGCACTGCATAAGTCTTGCTCAAGAATCAAGTTGAATTGATTCCCAAGGAATATTGTAGATTATATATTAGTATTAGATTCTAGTTGCCCCTAAAAAAGAATTCAACACCCATTAAGCCTTTAGAAGGCCTCACGGCACTCATGAAGACGAAGGTCACATGACATATCAAATTTACAAGATCAAGTACAACAAATTTCATTTAAAGAGCAAATAAAAAATGACATGGAAGTTTTGAAGAAAGGTGTGGAAACTAAGATGGATGGTTTGGTTATGCTACAGAATATAAGATGGATGGTTTGAAGAATGGAATGGAAACTAAGATAGATGGCAGAATTCAAATGGATGAAATGAAGTTAACATCAGAAAAATGGAAAACATGAAGAATGATCAAAAGTACATGGAAGGTTTGACAAAGTTGATACAACAAATGTTTTGCACGAGAAAATATCAGAGAGGAAGCTCATGATGAGAAAAATAAATTCTAATCATGATTTCACAAACTCTAATGTTGGTTGACGAACCACTCATATTCCAAAATGATATGAGAAGTTTGATGGTAAGTGGATCTCAGAACATGGATACCACAGAGGGAGAAATACGGATCTCAATAATGTGCAAAACACACAAAAGGTATGCATCAGTAACTTTTTTACATTTAGAACAAAATACATTGTATGGTATCGATGTATTTTTTTTCCGTAAAAAAATTGTCACTAATAATTTTTACTGAGGAAATGATAGCACATTATGAGGATACAAAGAGAAACACCTTCTTTAGCCAATCGATAACCTCAAACAAAAGGTTTAGGAGAGCATATCGAGGAATCAAAAATTGAATATAAGGGTAAATCGATATTCCGTAGGAACACAGGATTGATCTCTTCATATGTAATTCTTTTTAAAGGATAACATCCAACATGAAGTTCGCATTTTTGGAAGCCGAATATTCATTGGAGAAGGCATTCAAAGTTGGAAAGAAAATTGAATGTAAAATTATGGCGACATGGAAGCCTACCACTACTTACAAAGAGGGAAGTGTTGCTACTCCTAGATTTCAACAACCCAAGGTTGACACCACAACAATTGGAAGAAAAAAAGAACAAAAGGGTTTTTGCTACAACTGTGATAGCAACACATTAAAGGTCATAAATGTGTTTATAGAAGAAATTATTTTACATGTATTGGTGAAGAGGAAGAAGAAATGAACAAGAAGAGATACACACCAAAGAACCAACCCTAGAAGAGGAAGAAATGAGTCCGACCATATCGTGTAAATGCATTATGTGAATTACCACTCTCGAACTCTCAAGATAGAAGGACATATCAAGAAGAAAGGCATAGTGTTGATTGATTTAGGTAGTACCCATAATTTTATTCATTGTAAGGTAGCCAAGGAATTGAATTGGTTTCTATACCCAACACCGTAATGTCAAGTGATGGTTGCAAATGGAGAACTATAATTTCTCTAGAAAATGCCATAATATCAAGTCAACCATGGGGGAATATGGCTTAATAGTCCAATGCTTTCATTCCTATGGAGGTCTTATGTTGTACTAGAAGTATAATGTCATACATAATCTTGGGGATTCGTAGCTAATTTTCAAGAACTTTTCTTGAAATTTTTTTAGAAGCAGGCAGTCATAATTACTGTACTGCAGGGAAGTCAGAAAGATAATAAGCTCTGAATAAATATGAAAAAGTTTCTAAAGAAAGAACAATGAGGCACACTGCACAATTATGCTCACCAGAAGTTCCAACATCAAAAATCATCTATTTCCTACATCTCCAAAGTCTTAGACAATCATTCCAAGGTTTTTGAATTCTGCAAAGGGATTCCCAATTATTCGTAATCATGATCATGCTATTCATTTGATTCCGTGAAAGGTTCATTCAAAACATCGTGCCTTATAGATATCCTTATAAACCAAAAGAGGAAATTGAACGTATGATCGTTAAATGTTAGAGTGTATAATTCAACCTAGTCAAAGTTCGTTCTCTACCCCCGTAGTAATGGTACACAAGAAGGATGCAATCATGGCATGTGTCCCGATTAAGGGAGCCCAATAAGCTCACCATTAAAGACAAATTTCCCCCATTCCCGTGATCGATGAATTATTGGATGAATTACATGGTAGAAATTTATTTTACCAAGGATCTGCTCGTGTGATATCATCAAATTAGAATGAAGACTCAAGATATTCCAAAACATCATTTCGAACTCATGAGGTTCATTATGAATTTTTGGTCATGCCTTTGGCCTTACCAATGCACCTTCTACATTTGCTGGGTTGATAACTATTTTCAAACCCTTCCTTAGAAAATTCTGTTAGTATTTTTTGATGATATACTAATCTACAAACAAGTCTTGAAGGATCATGTTCAACATGTCAGATGTGGTGTCAACCATCATAGGAGAAACAATTATATGCAAAAACACTCCAAATTTTTTCTTTGGAGTACAAGAGTGGAAGCATTCCTGGTCATATCGCATCTCACTTAGGTAGGTTAAGGTAGACCCAACAAAATTAAAGCCAGCTAAGGAATGTAAAGTCCTACAACTATAAAGAAGTTGCGAGATTTCTGTTAACAAGGTATTATCAGTAAGTTTGTTAAGAATTATGGGAGAATAGCAAAGACCTCTAACAACATTATTGAAGAAAGATGCATTTTCATGGACTCAAGCAACCAAGGCCTTTAACATCTTAGCAGGAAGGTGCCTAGTAATTACTTAGTTACGCGTACTTCACAAAAACCTTTATCGGTGAATGTGATGCCTTAGGAAATGGAATTGGTGTTGTTTAATGCAGTTAGAAGGAAGACCCATTGCTTTTGAAAGTCGTCCAATCAAAGGAAAGTATTTACAAAACCTATTTATGAGAAGGAAATGTTATCAATACCGTACGCACTAAAGCAATGGAGAACTGCACGAATGGGAAGACACTTGAAGGTAAAACCGATCATGATAGTCTTAAACACTTTTTTGGAACAAAGACTATCTTCGAAGAGCAACAAAAATGGTCACAAAGATGTTATTGGTGACTTTGAAATAATCACAAAAAAGGAAGCAATGTTGTTGCAGATGCACTCAAGAAAGAATGAAGAGGTGGGAAGCATTGCTTTAGGGCATTTTCATTACATTCAACCGTATCGATAACCAAAGCAAGAGATGAATGGAAGAAGGAAGTGCTGTGGACACTCATTCAAAAGTTGCAACAAGATCCTAGCACATCCGACACATTTAGTCGGGAAAATGATTTCATGGTACAAAGATCACTTATATCTTTGTAAGAATTCCAACTAAAACAAAAAAAGATTCTTTGAATTGCACACTTCTCCTTTAGGAGGACACTCAAGATTTTTAAAAACATACCACGGTGAAGCAGGAATTTTGGGGATGGCCTTTAAATCTGACATCTGTGTTTGTAGAATGTTTGCCTGCCGCAGAATAAAGTTGAGACAATTAAGACCTTGGGTCTTGCCAACTTCCTTATCCATTCCAAGTCAACGTTGAGAGATTTCGAAATGGATTTTATCACAAGTTTACCTAAACCGAAGGAACAGTGTCATCATGGTGGTAGTTGATGGGATTACCAAGTATGCACACTTTTGCATTATCTCATCCATTTAAAGAAAGTACAACATACTACTTATGGACACAATTCAAAGTTATATGGTGCCCAAGTAAGGTCAGGAGCAAATGCAGGATCCCATTTTCCACTGGGAAATTTTTGACCTAAGTTATTTTCTTGTTTGGGTACTCAATTAGTCGGCAGATCATCTATCCTCCACTGGCGTGTCAAAACTGAGATAGTAAATAAATGTCTGGAAGGATATATTCTCACATGCTTTGCATTCGATAAACAAACACAATGGGTCAAGTGGCTACTGCTGAATGGTGGTATAACACTTTCCTATATATTGCAAACAAAAATGACCCCTATTTATGGCACTTTATGGATATCATCCACCATCCATCACATCATATTTAAGAGAAAAATTCAAGGTTCAAGCAAAAGGGAATATCACATCGAGCATCAACAAGAAGTTTCAACTCTTAAAGGACAAACTGGACTTGGCACAAAAATCGCACGAAACAACAAAGTGCATCAACATCGCAAGGAGAGAGGTTTTGATGCAGCGTGACTGGGTATTTTTACTGCCACAACCATACAAAAAAATTTCCTCAAGAAGTAAGAAGGATAATAAATTATCACCAAGTTACTATGGTTTTACAAGGTGTTGCAAAAAAAAGATTGGTACTTATATACAAATTGGTTTTTGCTTTTCCACGAAAAGACCCAATTTTCCATGTTTCAAGTTAAAGAAGGTTATAGGTGAAAATCTTCTAGTTCAAACAATATTGCTAGAACTTGATGAGGAAGGAAAAATCATATTGGAACTTGAAGCGGTCACGTGAAACCGAACTCGACTTGACTACGGAATCGATCAATTTTGGAAGCTATCTCATCAAGTGGAAGAACTTGCCCATCGAAGATTCTACATGGGAGGTTGAGAATTTTATACCGAAGCACTCCAAAGCACGCGTGTTGAGGACAACACTTTTGAAGTGAGAGGGGAATGTTAGGTCCCTGTAATACTAATATAGTCCCTTATTGTTGTTAGTGTAACCCCTTATTTGCTATTATTGTACCCTCGTAACCCTCCATATCGTTATTATTGTTGCCCTTAAATTATTATTGTTAGCTGTCGATAGGAAATACATTGTGTGCCATGGACTCCTATATATGAAAGGAGGTTTTGTAATTTGGTATCATCGAAGCAACTGTTCATTCATGTACGTAATAGAGGTCAGCCTCGAAGTGGATTATTTCTAAAGGCGTTGATATTCTCTTTTCTTTCATTATTTTGGAGCTTAGTTTCACAACATTTAAAGGTGTAAGAAAAGAACTGTCATTTGGCACACTATTCCGATCAAGTTCGATCAAAATCGCTTTTCGTCAAAAGTTGAGAAGGATAAATCCTAGATTACTACCATCGATTGAAAAAGAGTAAACAAAATTTCCCAAGTCCGCAGCATTGTCGATCAAATTTCTCTCGATTGGATTTCACATTTAGTCCCGATGGGAAAGAATACTTAGAGAAATCCATCTTTTATATAGATTTCAAAACTTGAACAAAAGTGTCCCTCAAAGACAAATCCATCCACTTCCGAAGATGGACCATATACTTCAAAGAGTTTTTCGGCTTCTTCCCGGATGTCAGCACGTTGGATGGTTATTCAGGTATACAACCAAATTCTAGTGCATGAAGATGACTAGGACAAGACAACATTTACTACACCTTGCACCTTAAAATATGCCAAATGCCATTTGGTTTGAAAAATGCAGAGCCACGTCTAGTGGGCCATGGACATAACATTAGACGCAATGAAAAAGATGTTTTCTTGGTTTCTTTACTTAGATGATTTTGATAGTGTTTTTCACAGACGATGAAGAACATTTTCACCATTTGAGAATCGTTTTCGAAAGATGCGGGAAGTCTCGAAAGTGTCACTCAAACCCAAAGAAAAGCATTTTTTCGTCGAGGAAGGTAAACTCCTCGTCACATCATCTCTTGTTAGAATCCTTTGCTTTCACAGTATCACAAGGTGACTAGAGTCATTTCTCGGATCTTTCATATTGAAAATAATATTCCATGGTTGTCATATATTTTCGTGGAGAAAGAAGATGACTGGCATCACAGAGATTCAAGGACTCGATGCCACTTTTAGTTCGATGCAGCGAGAAAAGTGTTGATGAAAACATAATGGTAGAAATATTCTTTTTCTTCCCTCATTTCAAATCATTTACCCTCTCCTACCCTTCATTATTTTGGGATGCCGAATTCCATCGCTTGAAATCATTAAAACCATTCAAAGCCAATATTCGGAGACTTTATAGTAGACCTACACACACCACAACCAAACCTTATATATATCACTGCGACTAATTATATTTCTACCTTCCTAAATTCATTGTCTTTTATTTCACTACCGCACACCTCATATCACTTTTTCGCAGACGACAAAAATCGTAAAATCCTTCCATTGCCGTCTCACCACAAAACATTATGAAATGCGCTTTGCGATGATGGGCGGGACCCATTCACATACCGCTTCATGTGTCCTCGAATATGTTATAAAACCTTTTATTATGATTCGGGCATCGATTAACACTACTTTCCTTTCACCTTTTTCACCTTCAGCATCACATCACAAATACTATCTAAATGATTGGGAACTTAACTTATAGAATTTCCAGCCAACCTTTAAATATCAGTGTTCGTCGATGTGTCGATATTCATCACATCACACCGATTTTTAATTTTTTCCCGCACGACTACGTTGCCACCTTCATCGCATATCGCAAAAACATAACTTATCGCATTTCGCAACTTTAAATGTTTAACCATATTGCAAAACTTATCGCTCATGATTGCGTATTTGCGAAAAGTGGGCTTGGCCCTCGCATCGCGGCCCTCCGCTATACTCCGCTCACCGCTCTTATTTACCTATCTCACTTTCTCCACATCATCGAAACCATCACCCCTCCCGCCACGTCACCCCGACACTTCTCGCATCGCATCGTTGATCCCTTTCCTCACAACATAAATCTTAAAACCTCGTGATGTGCGATATTGACATGGATGTGGACGAGTTCAAATCTAAAACCTACATAATCTTCCAAGTCCGGGTGTGCCTGGGTTTTGTACGTTGTTTTATGAAGAAAGAGCTAAGCACAATCGGAAGGAATCGAGTAGGACCCGCCACGGATACAAATGCAGTAGCAATGCTAAATGTCATGGTAGTGAGGAGATGAGAGCAGAAGGACAGGTGAGAAGCAAAGGCGTTTGTACAAATAATTATTGTGTTGTAAACTACTGAGAACAAAAAGGGCAACAAACACATCAACACGACTACCGATCCACAGAAATATACCGGCCAAAGACCTCTATCAATTTAATCATCCAGATGATGGTTTTACTGCAAAGAGGAAGATCCAAGATGCCGGAGGCAACTTTCCTTTCCTCTTCGACGTACGAGACAAAAGTCGTATTCTCGATCATTTCACACGATAATGGACTACTACATTCACCTTCTTGGCCGGAAGTGTCTTGTCGCTCTGCGTGGTTCCACTTGTCCACGTTTGCACTTCCATCACAACCTCTTGCAAAGTGATCCCAAGAGGCAATTCCTTCCTTATTCTGTAATAAATACGATTTGGCTGCAGCACTATTGTGGCAGGGCTCACCTTATCACTGCTGCATGTTTCCACTGGTCTCGGTTTCTGCTCGAATGTAATCAATACGGTAGACAAATTTATCGACTTAAGTTTTATATAACACGCATGCATTAGCGATGTATGAAAAGAGGTCAGCATGAAAGGAAAAACCATTGTAATATACTCATTTGGTCGTAGGCACTCTCTCTTTTGGATGAATAGAAAGCATCATGTTGTTTTCTTTTGGGATTCTCGTGGTTATGACTCCATGGTGATAGCGCTCCTTTTCTTGTAATTTGTTATCTCTAGTTTTACATGTTGTTTTCTTTCATCACGGATACATGTGTAGGATTTACCATGGGGTACGCTCAGTCTTGAAACAATACTTTATGTTTTCCTACGGAGACCGGAATGCAGAATTTAGAGACGATATGCTCTACATTCGTTTGGAACCTTAATCTCCTCCTCCTTTCCCATTCCATAAGGTGGTAAGATCCATCGACATGGCTAGCTCAGCACGGTTTCACGACCCGACCGTTATTCATCCATTTGAATACATTTCACACCGTTTGACTCCATAGACTCATCGCACTCTTCTGCCACCTCAACCATAAATATTCAAACAAACCCCCATGCATTTAATAACTATCCTAAAATGCCCGTATAAACAAATATATATCCACAAAGAGAGTCTCCTATCCGAGTCTAGGAAGCCCAGGTCCTAGATTCTAAAGCGATTTGATGTTGCCCTTCGATGAGTTATGTCTTCAACCTTAAGAAATTTATGGGTTGCCAACATAATGGTGACCATGCGGGAAGAACTATCTCCAGCAATGTGCCTCAAAGTTTCAGTTTTTGACTTTGATGGTGAGAGATAGTCAAACACCGCGTAAGGATATTCCCATTCACACCGCGACTCCATCATCACTAAAATCCGGAAAACGAGAGATTAAATGGTGACTCCAAAGGGGATGAAATTTTATCTTCGAGAAAGCACATCAAATTTCAGATCCTGGGACATGCGATGGTGGATAGTGACCGAGACACAAGAAGGCCGCATCATTTCACTCGTAGCCCAGCGGTCCGTGCTCCGGATTTTGAGCATTTCATGCGACTCCACAACATGCCGACCTTACATATTTTGAAAACTCGAACAAGATGACAATGGCTCGTGGAAAACCTTTTATCTCGTAAAGTACTTTAAATTCATTTTAGGAATGCAATTATCATAACGTATCTCGATGAAAATTTTCTACGGAGCTGTCTCTCTCATTTTTGAAATCAAGCAAATTTCTAGTCTTCGAAGCTAAAACATGTTTTCTGGAGGTAGTTGTTGACAGTGATACGAAAGCTGGTATTCAAATTTTGAATTTCTCAGAATTTAATGTCATATAATTTCTTATACCCTAAAGAATTATTGGAAAATATTCCTTCCTAAGCAAGAGGAAATTGTACTACCTCTTTACTTACATATTGAGGACGATTATGCTTTCAAGTACCAAAGCCGAAGATGGGGTTTCTGAGGTTCAATATTGAGGACATCAGTGACCTTGGGAATTAGTCACCGAAGGCCTAGAAGAAAATATCATGGACATCTGCTTTTATTGAACCTATAGTAGATTGTATGGGAGGACCCTTAGCCTCCAAGTTTCCAAACATGCATTCTCTATAAGGATCAAATACATCAAAAGTTTCCATTTCGTATTATAACTTCTCAGTGTGAGGACACATAATTAAGTTATACTTCGATTTTCCTGACAAATAGTCAAGTTGTCCATTTTTTTTGGCCGCCATTTCTTGACCTGGTTGCCACCTGCATTGTGTATCACTTAGGAACAACATCAATTTCGGTAGGATAGGGTAGGTAGGTGTGCAAATAAGCTCGCACTCCGACCATATTTCCGAGCTTTTAGTTTCGTACATTTCTAGTTTTTCAGTATATTCCGGACTCTCTTGAAGGTGCGAGAGGTTGATTTTCAGCACATGAAGATTGTCAACTCGCGGCAGGTTTGGTAGAAGATTAGCAGTTGCAGATTTTGGACCAGCCCAATGGATCAAGCCACTAGCTCTATGGTGTTCGTTGGAGCACCTCCTGGAGGAGTCAGCACATCCCAGTGTCGAGCCAACATGCTGAGACTCTATATTTCACAGCATTGCGTAAGGTGGCGATAATTTATCGAGATCTTTTCATATTGGAAACAATATCTCCCATGTTGTCATATATTTTCGGAAAAGAAGGAAAAGCCCGACCGTCAAAGAGCTTCAAAGGAATCAATCTTCCTTTTCTCGGCTTTAGTGAAGGAGGAAAGTGCTGTTGAAAGCATAATGGTGAAGAAAAAAATATTTTTCTACCCTCATTTTCAAATCATTTACCCTCTCCCCACTCCTTCATTATTTCCAAATTCTCAATTCTAAAGAGCTATAAATCCCATCAAAACCATCCAAAGCCAATATTTATGCTTTTGACTGTGACAGTAGTCACGCCCACACCACGGCCATCTGTATATATATATATATATATATATATATATATAGATGTCACTCGCGCATACATTACTCCACATTCCTTTATATTTCACCTTCCTAAAGTCATTTCTCTCTTTATTTTCCATTACCGCACACTCATATCACTTTTCACATCGGACGAAATCGAAAAGCTACTTCAATTAAGCCGCTCTCCTACAAAACATTCCAAAATGTGCTTTGAGATGATGGTGGGACCCATTCACCTATCGATTCCATATGCCTTGAATACATCATATGAAAACCTTTTATTATGATTCAAAAGTGCCGATTACTATACCTTTCACCTTTTCCCTCGCTTTCTCGCATCGCATCGCAAGTACTATCATACTGTATCGAACTTAACTTCGTAGACACTTCCGCCCAACCTTTAAATATTGTTTTCACCGATGTGTGCAGTGTTCTACCGCATCGCGAAATTTTAATTTTCCCCATGCCATTCTGTCGCCACCTCATCGCATATCGTAAAACATAACTTATCGCATTTCGCAACTATAAATGTTTAACCACATTTCGCAAAACCTATACGACCACGATTGTGATTTGCGATGCGATTGGCCCCACCACTAGCCTGTCCCTCCGCTATACTCTATTCAACTTTGCTATTATTCGCTCCATTTCTTCACATCATCGAAACCATGACCCCTCCCGCCACGTCACCCCCGCACTTCGCATCGCATTGCTCGATCCCATTCCTCATAACATAAATCTTAAAACCCACGATATGCGATATTGGACAGTGGATGCGATGAAGTTCAAAGCTAAAAACTACAAAATTTCAAGTCCGTGTATGGTTTTTGTACGCCGTTTTATGAAGAAAGAGCTAGCACGACGGAAGGACTACGAGTGGGACCCTACATAGTAGCAAAGGGTAGAGCAAAGCTGTAAACTTCACGGTAGTGAGGAGATGTGCGCATGTCATAGTTCGGCAAGGCGTTTAGCACAAATATTATTATGTTGCAAAGTCGCAAGAACATAAAGGGAAGTGGACACATCAACACGACTACTGAGATCCAGTAAAGATGCCAACACCTCATCAATTTAATAATCCAAAAATAGCTTTTATGAGAGAGGCATGGTGACAGTCGGATCCTTCCTTGTTCCTCTTTCGGCATCGGACAAAGCTCGTCTCGATAATTTCACAATCGATAATAGGTACGGGCACATTCACCTTCTCGGCCAAAAGTATCTTGTCACCGCTTTCTTAGTTCCACGTCAAAGTTTTACTCCATCATAGCTCTCTACATGCTCCACAAGAGCGCTTACTACTCCCTTATTCTATAATAAATAAATTCGGTCGCTTAAATGCATATGCTATTGTAAAGCCCAGGCTTTCATCACTCATCTTGCACGAGATGTTTCCACTTGTCCTAGCTTTCTTCTTCGAATGTAATCGACTGCCGATTTGACAGTTAACCGACTTAATTTTTATACAACATCTGCATGCATTAGCGATGATGAAAGAGGCCTGGAGAGGACCATTGTAATAGACTCACCTGGTTGTACCACTCTCTTTTGGATGAATGAACATACTACAGCTATTTTCCGTAGTTCTCAGAGATGTGATCTATGCGAAGTGCTCCCTTTTCTTGTAATATGTCATCTCTGGTTTTACACCTCCAAGTGATGGGATCCGAATCGAGCTTCCCATGTTCAAAGAAATTCGGAAAATTGATTTCCCTCGCATCAAAAATAAAGAACAAGCATTCAACGGCAAGATGAATTTATTAAGTATATTTGTTCCTAATTTAGCGGAGCATATTAGGAGAGTAACAAACATGTTTAAGAAATATAAAGTGATGTGAAGTGAGTCCGAGAGATGCCCAAACATCTCCACTTTAGTTAAGCCAAAGCACTGATCTTTACGCAATTTTGATAAGTCCCGATTATACTAGTGATTTCATAATATTTTCATTTTCATACCGAGCACATTATGCAGCGAGAGTCTTGATGCACCAGAGGCCTAAACAAATTACCAATTGAATTTTTAGTCATAATATCATAGATGTAGGGCACTGTCTTCGCTACACACATCACCAGATAAATATGGCTCTAGATTTGGTTAAAGGTGATGAAAGATTTCAAGAGTTTACATATTGCATTCACACACTCTACTGTTTGCCTATGTACCTAATGCAACCTGTGAAAAGAATTTCTCATGCAGGCATAGACCAAGAAAGGTAGGAGAGGAAGATGGATAGCAACTTTCTTTCTGTAAGGACCTTGAGATCAAGCCTAGCAAGCTAATCAAAGTGTTGAGCTTAGCCAGAAGCTCACGTGCCAGATCGTATTCATGCCCCTTGACATCAATTTAATTTCATCTTTGGTCTGAAAATGAAGAAGATAGTGACTCATTCGGGTATCCGATATCTCATCTCCACAATATTACCCTCCTGTGGGCGGGACTATGTAAGTCACCGCATGGATATTTGAAACTCAAAGCTTCCAAATTATTTCATACCTGGACATGCACTCTACTAGAAAGATCCCGGAGGTGTTTTGTCGAGCCTGCTGGTCGAAGAAGAATCTAAGGAAGTGATGAATGACTTCCACAAAGGATATTATGGGGGCCATCTATGTTGGAAGACCATGGCCACACAAAATATCGAGAGCGAGGATATTATTGGCCAACACTTTTGAAAGATTTTTACCAAATTAGTAATGAGTTGTAATGAATGCCAAGTTTTTGCAGAGAGCTGACTTCTCTCGTTGCCTCTTCAACCTATTTCCATTCCATGCACCATTTCACACTGGCTCTGAATTTCATAAAGTACGATTCACCGGAATCATCCGCTCGGCGACAAGTGGATATTGACAAAGCCAGCAAACTACTTTAAAAATTGATCGAATGAAATCTCGACCATTCAAGCTACAAAGTCGCGTGTCATTCGGCTTTGTGGAAACCAATATTGTGTCCCGCTTTTGGTTGTCCTATTAATATTATCTGCAGAGTAATGCAACAAAATTCAAGTCTCATGAAGATGGCGAGGTTTTATGATCAGGATACAACATTAATTTGTGACACTCTAGCTAACCTACTACCCGCAAGGTAATGGATTAGTGAGTCCTCTAACAAGTCATTGATTAGTATCATTAAAGAAGATGTTGAAAAGTGTGAATAAAACTAATTGGCACAAGAAAGTCGATTAATGCATTGTGGGAAGATCGGGTGAGTAGCTATAAAGTACCTATTGGTATGCCTCCATTTCAAGTTCTTTATGGTGTTAATATTGTGTTTCCTTCATCATTAGCAGTCCTGGTACCGAGTGCTGCAAGAATCGTGGACTTTTGAGGAAAATGACATACAACATCGTATTAATCAAATGATACACCTCCAACAGGACAAGGGATGAAATATTTCAGAATACTTCTGAACTTCGTAATAGGATAAAGAAGATCTATGATTGGAAAACTAAGGGAGGAAAAATTCAAGATAGGAAATGTGGTACTCCCATTGGGATGCCAGAATGAAGAAAGGTAAGCATGGAAAATTTGAGAATTAATGGAAAGGGCCATATCAGTATTTCAACTTGTCGAGGACATAATGCTTATTTGCTAGAAGATATGAATGGACAGGAGTGCTGGGAGGGCCATTTAATGGTAGGTCTCTTGAAAACACTATATTTTCTCGCAAACAAATTTCTCAATCAAGCTTTTCCATTTCAATGTAAACATATCGATTACTGATTTTCCTGCCAAGTGTGAAGTAGAAAATCAATGCGGTTTCGGAGCCCGAAGTGGAGGCCATGGAGCTTCATTTATTTTCTCATGCCATTTTCAAGTCTGGAGCTCAGTCAAGTAAGTCATTATTGAGTCAAGTTTCAGCCATTTGAGTTTGCATTGAGTTAGTCTATTTCTCTCAAATTATTAGTTTTCAGCTTTGAGTTTGTACGCATTGGCTGAATGGAAGAGGTAAAGCCGATCTACAAAATTCCAGAGTTTTCAGTGGTTATTGACACCTATTTCAGAGCTATCACACCCAATAAGTACAATGCTAGTGCCGACTATTTGCATACTACCATCGGTGATCAAAAATACTCTTTTCATATCATTTTAGGAGTCCCACCGAGAAATTTTTAATCATTCCACTAGGTCATGCATTGACTCACCGATGATAGGTCCAGCCCTAGTCATAAGACTTCACTCTCTCTCAAAAGTGCATATTTTCTGCGCCCACCTTCATGTATTTATAGGCATATCTCACTCATGAAGTCTATTTCATTATGTCATTATGTCAGCTAAAGTCACCATGGAGTCTCTCGTCATTCAAGGTCTCATTATTAGGTCAGCTAGGTTTCATTTTCCAAGGTTCAATAATACACCATTTCATTTGCATAAGGTCAAAAAAATAATGAGAGTGATCCAAGTAATGCTCTCCTTCATCATCTAAAAAATATTTTTCAACATGAAAGATGAGATCTCCAAGGAAAGATTTCCAAAGTTTTAGTCTACACTTTCAGAAGTTATGATTTATGTTACAAGAATGTAATTTTATTAAAAAAACACAGATGTAATTTATTTTTTATTTTTCAATGTAATTTACAAGTCTCACCATATGTAATAAGTACTATTCCTCAAGCTGCCAATTCAAACTCTACATGCCAAAATGAAACAATCCAGCAGAAAGCAATCAAAGAGTGCCAAACCTCCGACATTTCATCAACACAACGCAAAAGATAAATTCGTGGGTGTAAAGGGTATTTTCTAAAGTTTTTCAAAGGTGAAATTGAAGCATTAGAAAGTGGGTTTTAAAATCAAAGATCAAATTTAACACAAGTATAAAAGCCCTTCACTTAGCATCAAGAAGACCTCTATTTTTTCTCTTACTACCATTGAACAAACTCGAGAAAAAGAAGGGTTTTCTTGTGTGTGAAGGCCAAATCAACAAAACGAGAAGTGTGCGGCACGTTTTTCTAAAGGGGAAGACACATTCATTATGGTGTTGGCATTTTCCTCTTGGCGTTGTGCACACACCAAAAGGCACTGACGCACTTGCTTGTGGTCGTTGCGCTCTGTCAAACTTCTCATCAACTCTAAAAAACGCCTCCAAACTTCAAAATCACCTCAATTTCCTTCGCAGTTGGTTCTTTCACAGCTTCCAAACAAGCAAGTAAGTTACAAATTATTTCACTCTTCTTCATCAAAGTAATTTTGGATGTGTGAAGTTTGTTTAAGCTAATTCTTATGTCTTCTTCAAATTTGAAACCTTAGTATTATTAAAACCTAATTCAAATTCAAAAGTTGACTCCCTAAACCTTCGTAAACCTTCTACAATGCAATCTACCCTTTCCCCAAATCTCCCATAACAACATTCCATTTCCTGTCTTCATTTTCCTTAAAAACCCTAAGCCCTAGGGTACATTATTTACCTAGGCTCCCAGTCCCTACTCTTGTGATAGATTCCTATTCCCAAACTCCTATATCCCTACTCCCTGTTACATTTCCTAACTCCTAAATCCCTACCCCATCTCCCTTAATTACCCTCCAATCCTTATTACTAAAAACCATATTCTACTATCATCATCACCCTCTAGGGTTTTGACACTAAGACATCATAACGGAAGAAGAAATAGATCATACGGTGAGGGAGAAGAAATAGATGGGAGGAGGCCACACGAAGGGGAAGAATACTCGGATTAGAGCCAAAAAATACCCAGGAACTTTTGGCACTCTCCTATGGCTATGACATGTTTCAAACATGTTGGATTTTTTCATTTACGAGAGAAAATTCAAAAGGTCGACCACCATGCCATGTTGACCATAATTTCATCTCTAACCTCCATGACAACTATGTTACTCTGCTCGGGTGTCACTCTCACTATGTCAACTTACCATCATCTCGGTGCCACCGGGATCCCAACTATTGGGGATAAATGGTTCAAACAAAAAGAGTTGGAGGAACATAACCACGAGCCTTTCATCAAACCTAGGTACAAGAATGAGAGAAAGAGGCATTTTCCTTTCTCTCTTACCTCCTCAAAGAGATATGCTCCCATGATGAAAATAATCATGAAACACTTTTTCATGTGAAGGTATATTTTCTCAGATTGTATGCCTATCACATCCAACTACTTCCATGAAATTCACTAGGTAAACATGCTCTACAGCACTATTACACGCTCGAAGCATTGACAAGATGGAATTTATTGTCCGAGAAGAGAGAATATGAAAAAATAAATGAACAATCTCTTTTACCACTCCCTCATCAAAATCATAGTCCTCCATCACCTCAAGCAATTGAACATTCCATGGAGTTCATTCATAGTGATGACATATTCACTACTCCACCTATTCAACATGCTCAAATGTGCCTTCCTCATCTCATCCTTCCGCTTCAAAGTTCCTCCATCTCATTCCATAGTACATTCATCATATTCAGAGTAGTCTCCTTCATGCTACTACCACCATCATCTCCATCCCACACACCGAGAATTTGGATCACCTATCGGAGGTGAGATCAATGAGCCTAAGAAGGCTAATGTGGTTGAGATAGAGTCATTGGAAAAAAATACCGGAGGGGTCACGGGCGGGTTTTTGCTCCACATATTGTGGAAGGGGCCTACCGCTTCTTCACCAACAAAGTAGGTACAGAAAGGAAAAGAAAAGATGGTGAGGAGGATGAACGTGAGGCAACCATTTATGATGAGGATGGACCTCCATGAAACAGTAGTGATTTTGACCCTTTTTGACCTAGATGAGGATGATGATGATGATGAGATCACTAGTGTAGTCATCAAGGGGAAGGATTCCAAGATTAGAGAACTCCAAACTAATATTGCTGGGTCCCGAGTTTTTCATACTTCCTTGAGGTAGGAGAAACAACAATTGAAGACAAAAAAGTGATTGATGAAGCTCAAAATACATAACAACTCAAAATGAGGAAAAAAAGGCAAAGTGTTTTTGCTAGATGAGACACTGAAAAAGCATGGCTTTTCATGAAGAACAAGATGAGACAAGAACCAGAGGAAAACTAGAACTAGAGGTTGAAAAGAGCTCTAGCTCTAGAAAGGACAAAAAAGATGTTAGCTAGTTTGATCACTTAACCCTAAATGAACAACCTGCAATGGTAATCAATGAAAATCGGGAGCCATGGATTGATAGAGAAAATCATCATGAGAAGCTTTTGTAGGAGAGAGAAAATAGAGACAATGACATGCTAGGAGAAAGGTCGACATTATGCCCAAAAGGAACAAATCTGGCCAAGCGAGTCGGAAAGAGCCAATGCAAAAATTGAGGCCTTGACCATGCTAGGAGGGAGAAAAGAAAGTTGGATATACTTGCTGAGAATTTCTACTCCATACTAGCACATCACTGGTACACCATTTGAAACAATTTTGAAAATTTTTTGGGTCATTTTTGCAAATTCTTGCTGTTTTTTGGAGTTTTTAGATAGTCGGTCATAGATACAATTGTCAAATCGCATCGCTATTTTTGAGCATATATTGAGCAAAAGGTAACCACCATTGGATACAAAATGGTCAATACATCTCGAGAAAACCACTTTTCAAGACTTGGTTTGCAAAACAAGCGGTATGTCACCACCAAAAAATCATGTTTCTCATTTTATTTTGTCCGAATAGTCTTGGGAGGATTGAGTTTTCGGGAGGAAAATGAGATTCATTTTAAAAACTAAAGGCATATTCGAAACTAGACTTGAAGGGATTTCCAAAAAGCTATCTTGAGCCAATTTGGACACTGCGACCCAGTCAAAGACAAAACTCACAAGATGGAGGGTCATTTAAAAAAAGGGAGAAGCGCGTCTACCAAAGAGAGGTGTGTTTTGATGATGTTAATATTTTTGAAATTTCCATCACTAAATTTGAATTTTGTCTGAAAAATCATAATTTCACTTATGTAATCGAGCATGGTAAATGTAAATATGATGTGGATAAGTTATACTAGGGGTAGATTCATGATGTAAATGTACTCATCGAGAGTCAAATGAATCAATTTCAATGTAATTAGGGAGGAGTCACTTAGAGCTCCCTACACTCTAGATTTTGTTCTATTTTTGTGGAAATCATCCTCAACTCGGGACATTTCTGACCCCAAAGATTATATAATGTAGTTTTGATGTCTATATCTTCCTTTCTTCACCCTTAGCAAGGGTTGGAATTAGTTTAGATACTAGTGTATTGATCAAAAACCAATTTGGCCTAGAAATTAATGAAGAATTACTGACTTTTTCTTTTTCAGGGATTCATGTCATACTGAATGTTTGGAATTGTTTTTTCTCCGTGATCATTTGTATGAAGGTTTTGTAAGCTCATGTATTTTCATGTCTATTATATGATAAATTTTCAGGTTTGATAGGAAAAATACATGTTTTTCATGTTCTTTCGTTTTGGAAATTTGCCATAATTTGTCCATTTTATTCGGTTTAGGAAGAATGCATCTCTCGTATGCTCTTCCTAGCTCCTCATCGATCTTAAACCATCTCACCAAATCACCTTTAAGTGCTAAGCCTTCTACCTACCTTGCCCCATTGAATGGACTACAATTCCATCTCATTTTCGCTGACCTATTCCCCTTGACCTAATCCTCATCCAGATAAGCTCCAACCCAATCAAAACCAATCAAACCCTTGTGCATTTCATAGCTAGCCCTAAAATTTCATCCAACCCTCTTGGCTCATGAAATTTGTGGAAAACCCTCTCCGACTTGGTAGGGCTAGATACCAAGTTAAAAGGTTGGTATGTGTTTATCCCCTCGTTGGGATATTTCTTCAACCTTAGGGATCTGGCGGTGATAACAAAACCAACAAGAATATTCCTCATCTACATGGCCTCACATGTATCCTAAATGGATGCCATGTACTTTGTCTTGGCTGAAATGAGTTTCACGGATCTCTCTGTGCTACTATACCAAGAAATGTTGTTGATCCTATGTCGAAGATCCCTCTTTCGATGTGCTCTTTCGTCCCAAAATGGACTCACCGCTCAATCTACATCGGTGAAGCCGCTTGAAGCTTAACTCCTTGTTCTTCGGTACCATAATCCATACTCTGCGGTGCCCGAGATATCTCAAGACATGCTTCCTCACCTTCCAAAAGAGCTTGGTCGACTTAACCATAGTTTGACCTCGGATGGTTAAACGTGTAGCTAAATTTCTGAGTACGGTTGTCACTAGTACATGAGTGAACCAACAAGATGCACAGCAAAGTAGTAGTGTCCACTACCTCTCTCACAGAGTAGCATCACTCCTTCCTCTAGTTCCTCACGAGAGGAGCCTCCATGGGTTTACATCTCTCGATGTGGAACTTTCTCGAGAATCTCTTTGGCATACGTTTGCCTACAAGAAACAAACTAGCTCGCCATCATGTTGCCATATCTCCAAACCCAAGAAATAATGAAGGAGTCCCATGTCCTTCATCTCAAACTCTTTGCAAGATCTCTCTTTGCAAGAAGTTATAGACTGCTCATCCATGTCAAAATAAGATCATCAACATAAAGTACGATAATAAAAATCTTTACATCAACCACAATCTGGTACAATTTCTCATCACTTCACTCTTTTTTGAAGCCCAACCCGATGAAATAGCTATCAATCCTCGGTGTACAAGAGCGAGGTGCTTGCTTTAGCCCATATAGTGGTCTCTAGATGCTGCGACAGCTCAAACTATCAGAATCTCAAAACCTTTTCTGGCTTCTCAATGTACACTTCTTCCTCAATAAATCCATTGAGAAACACGGTCTTCACATCCATTTGATCTATCGCCACCCCATCTTGTGATAGTTCAAGGATAGATCTAATCGATGAGTGCCTCGTAAACTGGTCAAAAAGTCTCATCATAGTCAATCCCCTCAACTTGTGAGAATCCCGAGCTACAAATCTAGCCTTTTACTTCTCCACATCCCATCACTTTTCTTGATTCACCTTATAGATCCATCTAGATCCAAACTTCATTGATTTCCGGATCTGGTCTTGGGACAACTTCCTATGAGATCGTGCTGATAATGGAGTCATACTCCTCAACCATGGTGTTAAACCCAAATTGTTGCTGTTGCTTCCTCAAGAGATGGTTCTGTCACAATACACTTTCTCATAAGATCCATGATCTAGTAAACATGTCTGAGGACTATCTCTCATCTGCGTAGTGATGTAGGTGCTCCTACATGTTCTGCACGCATCAAGTCTCAATCTATCAACTTCTTTGGTAGTGCCTACCATGTCTAGTGGATGGCTCACGTATGAGTGGATTTTTTCCACTCCATGATCCTCCGCATGTGGCTGCTCCACATCTTGAGGTTCATCCTTTCAAACCAAGATTTTCGTCCATTCGCATGCAAATCAAGCTCCCTCTCAAGGGACAATCACATGGCTTTCTCCTCATCTAATTTTATATCCCAGTCTCCCAACAATCATCCTGCATTGGCCGAAAAAATACACCCATAGTTGTGTGGAGTATCGCTGTACCCACAAATATTCCAATCTCGCTTGTTGGTTCTAGCTTCCTTGGAACCTTTGTTCACATGGCAGTACACGATGAGTCAAAAATTTTAAAATATGAAACATGGGGTTTCTTACACAGAAAAAAGCCTCGTCGGTGTACTCATGCCAAGTATCCGAGTGAGACGACTGAGCATACATAAATACCCAACGTATGTCGTCCTGCGACCATAAATGCAATGGAAGGCCACGATCATGAAACATCACTGGCTACACCACAATTGTTCTATTCTTTTCTTTTCGCGGCATTCGTTGTGGATTATGAGGCACAATCAACTCTCTCGAATTATTTCTTTGCTACGGAAGTTATTGAATTCATTGGAGATGTACTCACCCACCATTTTTGCTCCCAAGAGCCTTCTACATGCTTCCGTATCTTTCTCCACCAATACTTTGATCTCACAAAATTTTGATAACGTATGATATTTCTTCGCATGAAGTAGATCCAACACTTTCTAGAAAAATCATCAACAAAAAATCACATAATACCTATGCTTTGATGTCAAAGCTGCAGAGAAATTTTCCACACACATCACGAGTGAACTCTCAAAGGTTCTCGTCGCTGGGTCTCTCCTTCCCAGTGAAAAGTAGCCTTGCTGTACTTCATGGTACATCCCTTGCCTGTGTCTGTCTGCAAGAGTACCCTTTGAAGCCCCGTAGAAATCTTCTTCATGACTTTCAAAGATCCGTGTGGTGTATATGGTCCAATCTCCCTGTGCCATAACTCACCTTTATCCCAACTCACCCATTTTTCTTTACTCCATCAATGATGTGCAGCCATCTACATCAAGTTTGTAGAGATTCTTCACATGAATCCCAATATTCTTGACTTGTCATGTGGATTGTGACGAAGGAATGCTTTCCTTCACCGAAAACCACATCATATCCTCCATCCTCCAACATAGCATCCGAAAGTAATTATTTTTCCAAAGCCTAGTACATGCATGAAATCTTTTAATAAGAAGGGTTTACCCATCGTCTCGAGAAGCTGTACCAATCCTGGTAGCACTATACCTCCAGCTCATCACCCATTTCTGTGCATCGCGGAGATAATTCTCATCAAGATAATTAAAAGTTCTTTGTCTCCCCATCATGGCAAATATGAACTAATATCCAAGTACCACATTGATCCCATCACACTGACACCATGCATGTGATGGGCAGAAGTCCAACTCGTACCAGAGGCAAAAGCCTCACCAACTACAGATCCTAAAGTCTTCTTGTTCTTCTTCTTTTGTGGAAAATTAGTAGCGTCAATGTCCATGCTCATGACTGCTGAAAAAAATTCACTCGGACATGTCACGCTTCTTGCCTTTCTTTGTGAGTCTCGATTTGGAATAGGATTTATTTTCCCTTCCCCTTCTTTGCTCACTCACCAGCTGAGGAAATTTTCCTCATCATATGTCTTAGATGAGGATCCATCCCTTGTATTTCACTTGAATTCTTCTTGTACCAAATCCGACTAAATTTGCTCCCATTCTGGTAGCTTCTCCCTCCCATTGATAGAGTCCTGATAACTATGCCAACTCTTGGGAAGGCCTACAAGATCTAGGCTCACCAAGTCATCATCAGCTACAGGTAATTCGACACTGCTGACTCATCTCAACATTGGACGAACTTGGTTAGATATTTTGGAATATTGCTGCCTTTCTCCATTTTGATTTTCTGGCTTATCCTTCGGTGACAATGTGGTCACTACTACTTTAAAAAAATCTTTCAAAGCCTTCCACATTGCATATGGAGTCGCTTTTCATGGAGGTCAAGACAATGTTGTATCGTACTCCTCTAATAAGATCCTCCTCACCTTTGCAACCTCTCCTTTTCTAATAATCAAGAAGAGTGGTGTCTTCTCTGCCGGTCTTGGGAATTTCATTATCAATGAATTCTTTCGACCCTGGTCCTCCAGAACTTCTTCCATTCTTTCTCCATGAAATATAATTAGAACTACCCCTCGAGTGCATATTCCAATCTTAAGCCATTGAAAGCCATCCTGATCGCATGCCGCATGTAAAGAATATTTTTTGCAAATTCGAATGTTGTTCAATACAAAATCAATTTCTTCTCCACTCATAGTGATTTCGCAGCTGCGATACCATGTAGAAATTAAAAAAACAATATGTATACCAATGGATTCAATCCAATCATGCGATATGCTAAAGATAAATATGGATCCTTATACAAATTAATTGTGGAGAAATATGCACAATCATGATCTATGATAAAGAAATAAGAAAAATCAAACCACACCATATATATTTTCCTAGGGGAAATATTACGCTCAAAACCCCTCCATATCTCGTATTGTATATTCACCAAGAAAATTATGAAACAATCACAATGCACTCTTCTAAAAAGAGTCTCTACACTCTCACAAGCGTTTTCCACACTCGATCCAAACAAAATCGACCAACACTTAGCCAATTTGCACCGTCACGCTCTGCTTTTCGCCTTGCAAAATTCATGTGGAATGAAATCCCTATTCTTTTGGGAATTTCAACCTTCCAAAACTATGCAATGTTGATGGGCAACTTATGGGTGTATTACTGCATGCGGGCAACTTACTAATAATACAACCGAGAGTTAACATCCCTTTAACCTATGTCTCAAGCTGGGTCTCCATCGGACACGACATACATGCATCTATTAATAGTAAATCATCAGTTACTAACGAGATCACAACATGTGAATTAAATCGATTTAATTCACTATCCTCACTTGTGCAACAATCGATTTACAACTAGTTAAGCAGTTTAACTCAATTAATTGAGTTAAGCGATTTCTCATGCATTAAACTAATGCACTAACTCGTAACTTGGACTCAACAACTAATAGAATCACTCGCATGCCCCAACAATCACCTTCAACTTGAAATTCATGAGCTAACGAGTTTATCACACTCGGTTAACTATTACAAGTGATTATGAGATAAGATTACATTTTATTGTCATTCAATTTAATTAAGGAAAAATTAAATTAGAAAACACATTTCTTGTTGAGTTTTCAACACAATCATTATATGGTTTAAAGGTAAAGTAAGTGTTTTTTTGTAACTTAGCTTCTTAATTTGCTCCTTTTGTCATTGGTAGAGCCACTACGTAGGTAAATATTAATAGCAAGCAAGGTTACCTTTGTAACCATCAATGACTCGTGTCCCATCCATTTATTTAAAATTTCTTTGAGTTAACTCCTTAGTTACTCATTTTTCTTCTTTCTCTTAAAAAATCATTGTCGCACAGCTTGATGACCGCAGTGACAATGCCATTCTATAGTTATGATTTAGACTGAACAAGATAGCTTGTGATGAGACCCCATCTTTTCGATTTTAATAATCATGAGCCATTACCACTGATTTGGTATGCGGTTGTTGGGTAATTTCAATTAATCATTAACTTATGATCATGGTAGAGCTCGTGATGAGACTTCTTATCCTTTTTGAGCTTTTTTATATTTTTGACTACACTCTAAAAAATAGGTATTTTCAATGGATGGAGAGAATCATTGACTCCTTAAGAGTTTTGGATGACATTTTAGAGTTAAATATTCTTAGTTACAAAAAGTCTTTTCTTTGTAAAGATGAACCTTTTTTATGATTGATAATAGAGTAAAAAGACTTTACAGATTTTGAGTTTACAAAATTTACAATATCGATGGAAAAAGATTTCAGAGTTCTATAGTATTCATTCAATTTTATAGCTTGGTAGTTATTTCCTCAAAAATTTATATTCTTCAAAAATAAAAAAATAAAATAGTTCAGAGGTGTTGTGAACAACCAGAGTATGTAATCAAATGTTATTTTCTAACACAAAGAAAAGAAAAAGGATAATACATTTAGAAGATAATCTTCTTCTAAGAAAATATTTTTTTCAGGATCAACCCATTAACAGGGAGTAAGTCTTTTCTCCCTTGAAGGTCGTGTAACATAAAGGTTGATGGGCCAATTTGTTCAATGATTTGGAATGGTCTAAGCCACATTATTTGGAATTTGGTATGCTTACCATTTTCCTCTTGTGCTTTGTCCCATTTGAATACGAGATCTCCAACTTGGAAGTTTTTTGGGGAAACAAAATTTGCACCAAAAGAATTTTTTACTATTTGCTGATGATTAGCATGAGTTATTTTTTCTTTTTCCCTTTTGTCTTCCATTTTAAGGATCCGTGACATTCTTAATTGTAGGGAAGAAGAAGGTACATCAATAAATTGAACTAGGGATAGTGAGGAAAGAACTAGATTTGAAGGAATTACAACTTCTTTCCCATAAACTAGATGGAATGGAGAAGTTCATATGGAGGCTTTTTTAGTAATTCTATCTTCCCATAGTACAAATGTTAAAGATTTATGCCAATTTTTCTGATTTTGATCAATAGTTCATTTGATGATTCTTATGAGATTTTTGTTTGTTGATTCTGCTAAACCATTCCCTTGGGGATAGTAGTTAGCATATTATTTAAGCTTAAAACCTCTTTTAAGAGTGAAGTTTTTCATACTATTTCCAAAAAAATAAGATGCATTTTCAAACATAAGTGCATTGGGTAAACCAAATCTGGTAATAATGAATTGATCAATAAATTCAATTATGGCTTCAGAGTTAGCTACCTTTAGTGGAATTGCCTCCACCCACTTAGTAAAATAATTTGTTGCAATGAGAATATATTTATGCTGCTTGGATGAGTTAGGAAAAATCTCACCTATGATATCTAATCCCTATTGCTTAAAAGGTTGTTCAATGTTGACTGGTTGCAATGGTTTGGCATGTTTTTCATTTTCTCACATATGTATGTGCATCTTTGAATAGAGTGGGCCAGCAATAACCTGCATGAAGGATCTTATGTGAAGTGGTATCTCCACCGAAGTGTCCACTTACGGAGTCCATCATGGAGTTCTGCAAAACGTTTTGAGCTTCATATTTATCAAGGCATCTTAGTAGTACTGAGTCATAGTTTTTCCTAAACAAGACATTGTCTATGAGTTGGTATTGATTAGCTTTCGAGTCTTAAAGTTATTTTTATTTTATGATTGATTTCTATTCGATCATATCCATTTTCAAGTAAAATATTAAATCATTATACTTTGGTTGTGAACCATTTAATATTACCTCAACAATTTGTATAGTATTACTTGACTCTTCAGTCATTCGATATGTTGGATGCTCCAAATAGCAGGTGCAAAGACCTTGTCCTCTAATGATTTTGGCTATTCTTATTTCAATGTCATATTCTTGTAGAGTGGCCACCCAATTTTCTCTCTTTTCTCCTAGTTCTTTTGTATAAGTAGTTCCTTACAACTCGAGAATGAAAGCTGTTATTTTATTTTGTATTTTTTAAGGAGAAAAAGGTCTAAAATTATTTAAAGATTTATAGAAAACAAATATGCTTGTTTTTCTGCTTTATAATAATTTAATTCTGCACCTTGGAGGTTTGAACTAAAGAATGAAATAGGTGCTTTGACTTTTTTTATCATCAATGCTGTGTCAATACAACAACGTAAGATTTTTTTCGATGCAAAAGTATATAAAATAAAATATTTGGAAAAATATGGGGTAGTTAAAGAAGGTGCATTAATAATAGCTTCCTCAATCAAATCAAAAGATTCTCTTTCATCATGTCCCCATTTAAAAAATGAATTATTCTTAATCATCACTTACAAAGGTAAAACAATTTGAGAAAAAATTGGAACAAATCTTTTAACAATTTTTTTTTGTCCTAAAAACGACTACATGGATTTTTTATTATGGGGATGTGAAAGTTCAAAAATTGCCTTAATTCTTTCAAGATCAATACAAATGCCTTGTCTTGAAAAGATAAATCCTTAGAGTTTTCCTTCACTTAAAGCGAAATAAGACTTTTTCGGATTTAAGGAAATTCCATATTTCAAACAAAAGCATTCAAGGATTTTTTTAAGATCGTGATAGTGGTCCCTCCTTTTCTTGGAGTAAATAGTTATATCATCTAGATAAACAACCACTGTTTTGTTGATTAACCATCTAAAAGCAATATCCATTTCTCTTTGAAAGGTTGCTCACAGCATTGATTAATCGCAATGGCATTACGATAGGCATAGGTGCTCCATAATATATTTTTTAATCTATCTTCAATATGAACCAAAACTTGATTGTAACCTCGAAAATCCATCAAGAAAATACATTAATTCAAAACCAACAACTAATTGAAAAAATTCGTTCCATCGGTGGTAATGGGAAATTATCTTTCAAGCAAGATTTTTTTTAAGTTCCTAAAATCAATACACATACGAATATCATCGTTCTTTTTCCCTAACTAGAGACTAATTTTGATACCCACTTAGAATGATTAACATGAAAGATAACCTTGGCTTTAAGGAGTTTGTTAAGCTCACTTTTGATTTGACTTTTGAGGTCAGGGGTGAATTTTCCTTAACTTTTGTTGTATAGGTTTTTCATTGGATATCATTGGGATAGTATGTTGAATGATTGAAGTATCATAAGTTTCAGATCTTCATATTTCAATACGAATACATTCTTGTATTTTTTTAATAAATGAATAAATGCTAATCTTTCATCAGAGGAAAGATCAAGTCCTAGGTTGATGTTAGAGGATTTAGATCTGTTCCAAGATTTACGAGTTCAAACCTCAAAGTTGAAATTTGGATTTTAGAATTAGTAAAGATCTTTGAGTTTAACCAAAAACTTAGATATAGCATTTTTCTTCATACTTTTGTTGTAATTATCTTTCATGCTCATCTTCATCAATTAATTGATCATCATATGATCCTTATGATGTAAGAAAAGTAATAACATCATCATCATAATTGAATACCCTCTAATTAGTATTATCAGGGAATAGATGGGCTGAAAAGTCAACTCTATGAAAAATCAATCTGGGCTATAATCTTCGAAGGAACAAGCTTGGATGCTACATTTTCTAGAAGGTCCGCACTTGCATTTTTGAATTCTTGTAATAGACGAGATATTGAATGCTAAAAAAATGAGAGGTAAAAGACGGCACTAATTATTGATAATGTTTAAGATGGCCAAAAATACAATGTATGGTATTTTCTTACCTACTTATCAATTATTTTCAGAATCTCCGAATACTTTAAGATACTTAATAGCAGGATCAATTGCTTTGGTTAAGCCTTGAACCAATGCCTCATATTCTAGTAGTATTATTTGTGCATTCAAATTCAATTTCGCAATTGAGCATAGTCTTTTCGCCTTCTTGATTGATTATTATACAACGAGCTCCTGATCCTTCACTTTGGATTTTTGACCCATCGAAATATAAAGTACAAAATAAAGTATCAATACAAGTTTTATCTATAGAATTTACACACTTGTAAGAATCGGTTTGAGAAAAAATTTCAATCTGATAATTAATTGAGTTGGTAAAAAAATTGAGACTTTAGAGCATTGGAAATTCCCTAAAAAGGATTAATCAGAGTAATTGTTGAGAATTTTATTATTAAAGGCCATGGGTTCATTTTCTCCTTCGAATCTCGAGTTACTAAATGTTTTAAATGTTTTTCACAATCTACCTTGATTTGATTTGGCTTAACATTATCTGGAAGCTCACATATGAGACCAGATCTATAGAAAAATAGCCATTTAGTTTTTCCACCAATCTATACTTAAGATTAGACCATAAAAATCTAGTATATCAAATAACTAAGATATCAATTATTTGATGGAATTTTGGATTGGATGCTATTCGATTAGAACCGAATTCATCTCTCCTAATACTTTAAATTTTGTTCTATTTAATTGTACAATATGTACTTTTTGACTTCTGAGGAGATATATTGAATTTGAGACAAACTAAATATGGCATAATGTTTGATGAGGCTCCGCAGTCAATTAAACAATTATGCACATTTTTGTTGAATAATTCAAAAGTTAACGAAAAGGAGGATTATGTGAATTGGATTTGTCACCTATTAAAATAGCATCACTTGCATCAATTTTTCTTAGGTGAGTCATGAGGAGGCTTGCTGTTCCTTTAGCTTATTTCAAAGTTACATGAGTAGGGAAGGGTGCATCGAGAACTTCATTCAATTCTTTGAGAAAATTTTTCTGTTGCTATTTTTAATTTTCTCGGCTCATGGAGAGAGATATTTGCTTTAATTTTCTTTATATCTTCCACTATATTGTATTCAATGGTATCATAAACCACTAATGTTTTGGAGGTAGATGGAAGAGTAGAAGAATTTGGATTTGATTTAGAAGAAGAAGTCTTTTTATTGAATAATTTATCCTTAACAACAAAGGATGAAGGATTTTGCTTTTGAGGTGACCTGAGGAAGATCAACAATATTTTTTACTTCTAGTATTTACCTGAAGTGCCTCATGTTCATTTTCATCATCGAGGTTGGAAGGATAAGGTCCCATAGTCCATGAAAGTCGACTCAGTTATTCTTCTTGAGATTCTTATGCGATGATATTGTTTCATCATGATCCTCATCTTGATTCGATTCAACATTTGAGATTACATTTGGGGGTTGAGAAGCTTGGATTTTCTTAAAAGTTGTAAAAGGTTTCTTTGAAGAAGGTTCAAATACTTGTTTCTTTTATCTCAACCATATCGTTTGACATGGTTTTGAGGGAACTTTTGTAATCCTTCAAGATCGTAGGGATCTTTAGATGATTTATTTTTGGGCTCATATTTAAAGGAAAATTTCTTAGTTTTCCTATCTTCTTGAGTAGTTTTCTTCTCTAAAGCAAGTATTGTTTTTTTCAAAGAAAGAGCTTCTTTCATATTCTCTACCAATTTAGCCTTATTGGCTCTATCTACAAAAAAATCAATAGTAGAAGTAAGAGATGATATATACCATTCTATTTCCACATCTACTCCGAGGCTTAGATTTGGTTGGGATTTTGTCGAGCAATGTATTAAATCTGGAATTGAAGTATTTGATCTTTTCATCTATGTTTTCTTTTAGATTGGAAAGATCATTGATAAGATTTGCAGATAGTACCGGTCATCCAAATTTAGTAAGGAATTGTTCTTCAAAAAATGTCCCAACTAGTAAATGTGCCCGATGGTAGTGAGAAATACCATGATCCAAATGATCCTTAAAAAGTATAAGGAAATAATATAACTACACAATATTCCTCTAAAAATTCATTAAGATTAATGAGCAAGCATGAAATTATGGAGATGCTCTTTTTGTAGGTAATCCATCAACATGATTATACTTAGGCAACCATCTTTCAAGATGCTTAGGTAAAGGATGAAGAGGCCCCGGTAGTTGAACAAATCCGAGGATTTTGCCAAGGTCTCGATTTTCCATTATATGAAGGGGAGGATTGGGTGATCCTAAAGGAGGATTTGAAGCAAAAGAATTAGTTCCAATAATAGTTGAAGGTGAAGAAGAAACTATTATGGAACTAATATTACTTGAAATAGCGAGCTGTATACCGAGATGAAGACAAAGGGATATTGATCAATGAAGAATTTGTTTGAGAAGATGTAAGAGAGGGAAGAATGATTGATGTTGTTTGAGAGATAGAAAGAGATTGAATCTCACTAGTTGATGATTGTGTTTCGGAAATAAGAGTTTTTCCTTAGATGAGAAAGAAGAGGAAATTAAAAGGGATTACTCCAAGTTTTTCACTCTTATATCGAGTTAATACACTAGTTCCTTCAAAAATTGAAGTGGCACTTCCTTCCGAGGCTTCCGAAAGTATAGGTTTTTATGATGAAATTGAAATTTCTTCTAATTTATTTATCAATTTCTATACTTCGAGTGACTGCGGAGTATATTCCAAGAGATTTATTTATGAACAGAACTAGGAGATTGTGAGGGAGAATGAACAACTTCGATTTATGATTAGGAGATTTTGAATCGGGACTAGAAGTTGTGGATCCGGAGGAAGAATGACTCTAGTGATGGTATTTACTTTTTAATTTAAGCTTTGGTGCCACTCATAGTCGGGATGGTGCTCCTTATAGCACCAAAAATGTTGAGGCCCCAAAAATCGGTGAAACAACATCGGGGAAAACCACCCGATCGAGGACTTAAGCCGTCCCTTTTTCGTTTGGAGTGGTGGCTACGATTGGATTTGTGGGACCAGTTTCCCAATTTAATATAGTTGGAGTGAATGGATTATTTTATCTCTAAGTGGAACTTTATAGATGGAAAAATATGCAAGCTTGCAATAAACAATAAATCTATCTATCTATCTCTATATATCTAGATCTATCTCTATCTATCCGGGATGAAACCTTTTCTTTGTGTGATCTACAAAATAATATTTTAGTGGATGCAAATAAAGATCATACATTCACTTAGAGATATGAAAAAAAATTAAGATAATTGATTTAATTAAGAATTTAATTAAATCAATTTAATGAATCTTATATCGCAACTTTTACAAATTGCATGTATTGCATATATACATAAATGATAACAACATAACACATTCAAAAGTGAATTGATGTCAAACTCGTGTTCAAACAAATATATAAAACAACACATCATAATAAGAACAAACTATTTCTCATTTGAAACTAAAATTAAACATATAAGATAAAAGTACCATATATATATTTACTTAGCTCATTTGAGAAATAACTCTTGGTCTAGTCTTTTCTATTCATAAAACTTTAAGAGTACGATATGCAACATCGCAAAGCCTTCTCTTCAGAAATTTTAGAACCCCTTCTTAAAAGACATGAAGGGGTTTAAATATAAAACTAATAAGTCTTAAAATATTCATTACAATAAAAACTAAGGAGGTTTCAAACAACTCTCCTTAAATTAAGTAAAATTAAAATAGAAATATAAAGGGTTGATTTGTTGGGGGACTTTCTTGTTGTCCCTTCTTCGATTTTCTCCTTGAGTTGAAGAATATTAACCATAGGCCTAACCTTAGGAGGTTGGCTCGGCCTAATGCATAGGTGTCCAGTAAAAAAGCAACATCAGATAATGGAGGTAACATGTATGAGTACTTATATGTAAGACAACGAAGCATGAGCCATTGGCTATGAGGCTTCACTAGATATCTCCAGTATCTTTCCCAATCCAACATTTCAACCTTCATAATATGCTCCTCTTTTACTTCTAACACTTCCTGTCATTGTCTTATCAAATATTTTACCAAAGGTAATGCACCAGGAGGACATATGTCTATGATATTTGTCTGCGATAAGGTTATGACTGAAAATTTCCACAATGTTTGTGGAAATGTCTTTGGCTTTGCAAATTTCCCTTTTCGCGTTATTTAATTGTATATCCCAATCTATGAACAATATCTCTTTCTTTGATTATTCAATTATGAGCAGAGTTGGCCTTTCAAAGCTATCGCCAGAATCCTCGCTAAGTAACAAATTGGGATATCGTGTCATCTATGTCATCGAAACTAATCTCTCATACCAGCAATGTGATTCACAAGTGAATCACTTTGCTCACATATTTCAAGGATGCTTGTTAATTTCTGACAAAAGATAATCTTGTTGTTTTTCCAATAAGGTGTTTAATTCTAAATCTTCTTTCCTAAACTCATCAATCTTTGGGATATCTTTCATTTGCTCAATGGAGAGCTATAATTGATGAATTTGAGTATCTTTAGAATTAATTTCACTTTGATGCTAAATTTTCAATTGGTGCGGGCTCTCTTGAAGTTGTGCGATTTGTACCTATAGTTGTTGGCTAACACTTTGCTTTTTCTTCTTGTAACTTTGTTTCAAGTTGAAGGATCATTTCATCTTTTTGTTTCATCGCTTGATGAATCTCTAATGCCTTGTCAACGTGATGCGAAGCATAAGCTCTTGCAACCTGTGATAAGTGAGTTAGATCCTATGAAGGATCCGACTCATGTATTTCCAAACAATGTCTATTGACATATATTCTTGAGTAAGAGTCTCGGGAATGCTATTCTCTTCTCCTTTTCTTTTGCCTGCTAACAACTTCCTTGTGCTTAGGACTATAAAAAAATGTCCTTTGGAGGAATTTCTTGAATATTTAGAACAACCTCGCAGGCTTGGGAAGGCTCGGGATGTATTCCATTGTCTTTGTACTTACTACTTTGTCGTAGGGCCCAACATTAAATGAGTCCCGAATTGTAGAAGGAGGAGTTTGTACGAGCTTTTTTGTTGGTCAATAATCATAACTCTTTGTTCTTCTTGGAGTTTGAGGTTAAACTCTTTCCAAACATCTTTGATATTGTTGGGGAAATCCAGATCTATTGTTTAAACTTCAATCGATTTCTCTTGATTTGTTGTATTAAGGACTTCGAGTATCCTTAATAGTCGATTCAATTTCTTTCTATGCCATGGTTTGAGAAACACCCAAAATCTTGAGTGGAATTATTTCTAGTGACTTATTTCTATATTTCTGAAACTTTAGTAGTTGTTGTGGGTGAAGGCGTAAAGTTTCCAACTTTTTAACTGTGCACATAACTTTCGACATAATCAAATAAGTCATCAAAATCATCATCTTCGTGCACAAAGGGTCCGATTATCACTTGTGTAGTGAAATTATTGGCCACTTTAAGTGGATTATACTGTCTGTTTGGAATTGTAAATAATTTCAAACACTCAATTTGGCCAATTTCCACTATAGTGTGCTTGTAGTTTTATATTCCATACACACTATAGATTAATTGGAAAGGAAGGCCATAATTCCTTCTTGGCTTCTTTCAAAAATCTGGTTAGACCATTTCCAAATGCTTTGATATGCAATTTCTCTTGCGAGAAGTTTATCGAGAACATACGGGGGTAATACATGTGGATGAGCTAGGATCTCAAATACTCGTACATGGTGGATGAATCCTCACCAAACCACTTACCTATAGAATAAAAGTCGGTAGGGCCTCTTTCGAAAGTTTGGGGGCTTTCTCATTGAAAACAACTTCAAAAAAGGGGTAGAATAACTCCATAACAAATTTTGTAAAAATGACTTTCATATTTGGATTCCCACATAATACTATGAAATACATGAATGGGAACAAGATCTTGGGTAGTCCATTTCTAGCCCTTTGGTTGGAAAATATGATGTAAAACATACATCATCCATACTATAACCACTCATATAAAAATGGAGGAAAGATTTTAGAAGAGATAGAATGGTTCTTCCTATATTCTAAAATTTGGGTGGCAATATTATTTGACGTAATATTGCCCCATTCCATGACATAAGCATCTCTGTCGTCGCTTCCATAAGGGGGAACCCATTCTACCGAAAATCTAGTTATGTACTGATCGACCAAAAAAATTCAATACATCATAGTAGATATATACTTTTTAGCACTCGCTAGATTCCTAAGGCTCAAGAAGGAATCCCAACGAAGGTAACCACATACCAAGATTTTTGACTTGGTAGCTAGCCCTACCAAGTCGGAGAGGGCTCTCTCCAAAAGGTCACAACCAGGAGGGTCGGAGGATTTTTAGGGTTTTAGGCTAGATAATGAGTGTAGGGGTTTTTTTGATTTGGTTTTTGGTTGGGTTATCACTAGATGAAGAAATTAGGTAAGGGAGCTAGGTCGGGGAAAAATGAGATAGGGGTTGCATGGATTAATGGGGAAAGGTAGGCACAAGGATTATCACTTAAAGATGATTAGGATGGAATATTTTTTAGGATCGATGAGAATCTAGGAAGAGCATGGGAGATGTATTCTTCCTAAACGAGAGGAAAATGGAAAAAATATGATCAATTCCCCAAAACGAGCATGAGCAAGCATGTGTTCCGATTATCAAAGTTGAAAGAGATCATACCATAAAGATGAAGTGAACATGAATACACTACATTCTAACATATGAAATCGAAGAAAAGACAATGATAAACATCATACCACAAGTATCCGAAAAAACAACTGCAAATCCTCTTTATTGGTCGGCCAAACTGGGTACAATAGTTTCCTTGATCAATAAGAAAACATACAAACCGATTCCAACCCTTGCTAAGAATGAAGAAAGAGACTAAATTGACATCAAAACATCATTCACTCATCCTCAAGGACTGAATCCATGAGGTGAGGAAGAGATCCCCAAAATATTGAACTCGAAAAACTGAGTGTAGGATGGTCCAAGTGACTCACTCCTCATTACATTCAAGCTGATTAATTATGATTCAATGATGAATTTTACCTAATGAATCTACCCATAGGTAACTTAAACTTGACATAATTACATTTACCATGATGAATTACATAAGTAGAAACATGATTTCTTGAAGAAAAGTCAAAATTTCAGAGAAAATTGGAAAAAATAAGGAAATTTGTCATTTGTGCCTCCACCGTGCATTTGCGCCCTCCACTATGCATTTGTGCCCTCTTTGTTCAAGGCCACTTTTGGCTGACCTACATGTGTCAAAATTAGGCCCAAGATGGCTTGTTGGAAAGCCCTACATGTCCTCTTTTTGAATATGCCTCAAGTTCTGAAAATTAAGGTAATCCCCCCCTTCAAAAATTCATTCTCCCAAGAATGGTATTTGCGTATCGCCTATGTCAAAAAAGGGGCAGAAAGGTGATTTTTTGATGGTTTTTTGAGCTTTTCACCCATCAAAACTAAAAATCAAGGCTGGAAACATGGTTTTATAAGATGCATTGGTCATTAGGAATCCAATGGTGCCTTTATTTGTTGGAAATATTGTCATTGATGGAAAAGGAGTAGAAAGGAGTAACACTAGAATTACCAGTGATAGCAGAGGCGACAGAGACAGCATAGGCAGCAGAGGCAGCGATAGGAAGCATAGGCAGCAGAGGCAACGAATGTAGAGATGCAACAAATATAGCAGAGACAATGAATGCAGCTAAGAAGGAACTAAAGGCAACAAAGGCAGCAGAAAGAAGTAGAGGCAGCAGAGAAGCAGTTAAGGAAGAAAAGGAGCAAAGGAAACAAAACAAGCTCAGGAGAGAATCATGTTGAAGAATACAGAACAAGCTCAGAAGGAATAGAATGGAGGACCCAATGAATAGAAGTGGAAACATGAATCGATGGCTTGCTTTAACATTTTACCAAATATGCAAAGAAGCGCATTGAAGAGTTGAAAGCAGAACCATGAGCCAATGGTGAAAACGGAACAGGGAAAGTGGTTTTGAAAACCACCAGAGGGTTTTCACACCGCTTTTGGAGGATAAGTAGTTTTAAGTGAGATGGATGCGATACAGTTTAGAGGGCAACGCGTGGCATATTGAAACCGCCTATTTTGCATAGGTTCAAAAAAAATTACCCATCGGGCTAGTTGGCACGCGATAACGCGATGAATTTGATTTAATAATTCGAGTGCATGTTGAGGTCCGGTGCTATGCATATTGTGGGGCCAATAATTTTTGTTGAAGTGTTTTTTTTAAAGAAAAAAGTATATAAAGAGAGCGGAATGATAAAAGGAGTGGGACTATTGTTACAGAACTGAGACCCACTTTCCTAAAGCCAAAAATTACATTAGTGGACCAGCGCGATCAACGGATGAGAATTAAGGGAGATTGACGACAGAGATTAAATCGCAATCGGGGTAGGAGGAATATCACAATCAAGTGGGACCTGATCGCATATCGAACATCATAAGCGAATGTGATAGCTTCTGGATGTATGCAAAGTTGTGATGCAATGTGGCAATGCGAAGGGACACGTGGCGGCACAACGCTAAATCGCACATTGGCGGTGTCAAGTCCATCGCATACCGTGAAGTGGCAATGCAATGCGATGTGAAGCGATGTGATCGCATATCACATATCGCATATGATATGAGTTCACACGGTATGGTAAATTATATGCGATAGCTGATATTGCAATATTGCGATAGTCGATATTGCAATGCGATATTACCATCGCATATCGCAATCGGGGCAGAAGAAAAATCGCACAAACACATGGGAACGCCGAAATGCGAAGTGCGATAAAGAAGAGCGGATGCGATGCAGATCGAAGCTGAAGAATAAAAGTTTTCAAGTCCGAAAGTATGTGATTTCCTTTGTTAAATCGTTTCAGAGATAAAAGGAGGATTATAATGTAAAACAAAGAGGAAAGATTGAATGCAAGAAAATATTCGAGTAAGTAATAAGATCCGACACTCATGCAGAATAGTGGTTGATGCGGCAATGGCAGTTTATGAAGAAAAGGTTGAACGTGGGTAGAAAGGATCGGGTAAGGACTCGACACAGAGAAAAGGGTAGAATCGAGTATTTAGAAGAGCGGTGAAGGTTGAACGTTGCAGGCACGAGAAAAAGAGGCAAAGTCGGGAAAAAGAAGGATATGGTGGCACTGTTGGATACACAACAGCTGGGTCAAGTTAGGCCAAAATGACAGTTATGCAGAACTGTGTTGAATGAAATAGCAGGAACCAAAACAACTCTGACAGTAGCAGATAAGACAAATGCACAATGAGCAAAGAGATGAAAGGGTTAGGTGAAATATATTTGTTGTAACTCTAAATGTAAATGAATTAATTATTTTCATTGTATGTGATGCAAAGGCAAGTCTCCGTAGGCAAAGAAAAACTCCAATTTAATTATGAAATGAGTAGACAGTGTTGTAACCTCCTGAAATGATGAGCGAGAAAATGAGATGGTGGAAGGAAAATAGTCGTGCCTTTTCACTTCATATTCCCTGTAGAATGCAAACAGTCATAAAGCTATCTATATAAAACATGTAATATCGGTATGCATAGAGAGGTTAGAGAGTGTAAGAAGAATAAGGAGCAGAGAGAGGAGTTTTGAAGATCCAGAGATGATATAAAGAAAATTTGAAGGCTGGAAGGACAGTAGTAAAGAAGGAGAAAAATAGAGCTGATATCCAGGTAAATCAGCCTATGATTTTGTTGTACAGTGAGGAAGTTGGTGCTTCCATATCAAGTTGTAGCTTGATAGATGACCAGTTGTAGCTGGCTGAGGTAGGAGCCTCCTGTAGGTTGTAGCCTGTAGAAAATAGATGGGAGTTGGAGCTTCTTTGCAAATTTTAGCTTGCAGAATTGAGGTAGTAGCCTCCTGTAGGTTGGAGCCTACAGAAAATCAGTGGTGAGAGGGAGTTGGAGCTTGCCTTTGCATCACAACAATAATAAGATGTGGTTTTCTCCCTTATGGGTTTCCACTTATATCTGTTGTCTATGTGCATGATTATTATGTGTTGATATTATGTATTTAATCTGCTTAATACTTGTTGCTCACTTATTAAGATTGTTTTTCCATTGTATATTAAGTTGATCAAGAAACGAAGATGTAAATAAGTGTAAAAGAAAGTTTTATAAGACCATGACTATATTTAACTGATTCACCCCCCCTCTCAGTTTAACCAAGGGTTCAACAATTGGTATCAAAGCAAGTTCCTTCTATATTAGTTTAACAACTAGAAGGAGATCCTAGGTTCCCAAGATGGCTAGCCTAGAAGCATGCTCGACAAATAAAGCCCCTTTGTTTAATGGAACAAACTATGCCTTCTGAAAAATCAGAATGAGGACGTACATATTGTCTCTAGGAATAGAATTTTGGGCTGCTGTGGAGTTGGGATATGCCCCAAAGGATTCTAACACATAGAAAGAAGCTAAACAAGATTTTATAGCTAATGCCAAAGCCATGAATGCACTCTTAAGTGGTCTGTGTGAGAAAGAATTTATCAAAGTAATGCACAACAAGTCTGCCAAAGAAATATGGGATACATTAGAAAGTATCCATGAGGGAGATAAAAAGGTGAATATGGTCAAACTACAAGTCTATAGAGCTCAGTATGAAAATATAACAATGAATGAAGAAGAATATGTTGCCAGCTTCTTCTTAAGGGTTGCAGAAATTGTGAATAACATGAAATCTCTAGGAGAAACCATTAGAGAATGTGTAATTGTTCAAAATATATTGAGATCTTTACCATCCAGTTTTAACCCCAAGGTTTCTGCCATAGAAGAAAAAGCTAACTGGGAAACATTGACCATGAACCAATTACTTGGAAACTTAACAGCCTATGAGATGAGACTTCCACAGAGGAAGTCAAATGTGAGGGAGGCAGCCTTTAAGGCAGAGAAGAGAAAAGAAGAAAAAGAAGATACATGCTCCTACTCTAATGAAGAAGAGGCCAAATTTGTCAGAATATTGGATAGAGGCTCAGGCAAGTATAAATGTAAACTTCCATTTAAATGCTTTAACTGTGGAAGATTTGGGCACTATGCATCTAAGTGTCCTCATAAGAAAACAAAGAATCAGACTCAAGAGACAGAGAAAACCAAAACAAATAACTGGCAGAAAGGGAAGAGATTCAATAGAAAATCATTTTATGTTTAGCAAGATAGCAGTGCTTCTGAAAACTTGGATGAATCCTCAAATGAAGAAGGAACCTTTGAATTTGTGTTGATGGCCAAGGAAGACTCAGAAGGATTCCTTCTAGAAGAGGAGGAAGAATGTGAGGTAGATCTTGAGGGGGAACTAAGAAGTGCCCTAGAGGAAATAGAAAGACTTAAACTGAATTGCAGAAAACAGAAAGACATTCTCCTCAAATATGTAAAAGAAGAACCAACTTATGAAGACCTCAGTCAGTTGAAATTAAAACTTGAAGAAGCTAAGAAGGTGGAAGACACTCTACTAAAGCAAATTGAGGATAAAATTCAGAAGCAAGAGAAATTGGAAGAAGAAGTAGTATGCCTGAGAAAGAAATTAGAAAACACCCAAAGGAAATTGTCAATGAACACTCCTCAAATGACAAGCTCTAGATAGTTGAATAAAATACTAAATGCTCAAAGATCTCCTCTCATAAAAAATGGGATAGGTTACGAACGAGAAACCAGCAAATCCAAGGTAGAAGATAACCAGAATATCATTTTTGTAAAATCTGTACAGGATAATGAAGAAACTCAAAAGATTCCTACAGAAGTAGAAGCCAGCAAGAAAATGACCTACAATGAAGTAAACAGAAACAAGAAATAATCTCAAATAACAAAGAACGAAATCAATAAACAATCAACTGGAAAAATCTCTTACACTCCTGAATATGGAAAATTCGGAAGCCGTCAAAGGAGATTATTTCCTCCTATGAGAAATGTCACTTGTTTTGCCTACCACAAACTGGGACATATTGCTGCATACTGTTAGACAAAGAGAATCGATTCCAACCAGCAAAGGATGCAAAAAATGAAAAGACTACCTCAAGCAAACAAATGGAGAGGACAACCCTTCACCAAGTACACTAATCATTTCCATGGGTATTGTTTTTATTGTAAGGGGTACGGCCATAAAGCCATGGAGTGCAGAGCGAATGGACAAAAACTGATGTATGAAAACTCAAGGAGATTGATGAACAATCGAGAATTCACTCGTCTACATAATCCATTCAGAAACATAATCAAATGCTTTTATTTCCATCAAATCAGGAACAAGTGTCACACATGTCCTCTTAGAGAATGTGGTCCATCTTCTCAAGAAAGGTACCAAACAGAAGGATGCATGCAGTGGAAAAAGAAGTTGAATAAGTGTGACATGGCTCTAATAGCTCAAGATCAGAAAAGCCAATGATATTTTGACAGTGGATGTTCAAAGCATATGATTGGAGATCGAAGCAAGTTTGTAACCTTTGATGAAAAGAAATCTGGGAATGTAACATTCGGCAATGATAAAGCAGGGAAAATCAAAGGAAAAGGCTCAGTCAGTCTGAATAATGGAAGAGGAAAGGCTCAAGATGTACTATTTGTGGATGGGATGAAATCCAATCTGCTAAGCGTCAGTCAAATGTGTGATAAAGGCTGTGAGGTCCTTTTTAGAGCCCAAGACTGTGAAGTAAGATCGAGCACCATAGGAAAGACCTTGATCAAAGGTGTTCGAACAGAAAGTAATGTCTATATAGTGAAAGAAGATAATGAAGCATGCCACATAAGCAAACTTGATGAATCATGGTTATGGCATAGAAGATTGGGACACCTAAACTTTGACCACATCATCAGTCTAAGCAAGAAGAATGTAGTCAGAGATATGCCAGCAATAAAGAAGCCTTCAAATACCATATGTAAATCCTACCAACTAGGCAAGCAGACCGGTATATATTTCAAGACCAAAGAGATACTATCTACAAGTCGGCCTCTTCAGCTTGTACACATGGACCTGTGTGGACCTTCAAGAACTAAAGCACCAAGTGGAGAACCTTATTTCATGCTGATAATAGACGATTTTACCAGATTGACGTGGGTAGAATTTCTCAAATATAAATCAGAAGAGCTTGAGAAATTCAAAATATTCAAGGCATTGGCATAAAATAAAATAGGATGCAAGATAAAGTGCATCAGATCAGACAAAGGAGGTGAATTCATAGACTATGATTTTGCAGACCTATGCAATGAACATGGGATAAAACAACAGTTTACAATTTCCGATACACCTCAACAGAATGGAGTGGCAGAGAGGAAAAACATGTTAGTACAACATATTTCCAAAGCCATGATGCAAGAAAGTAACATTCCCCAAACCTACTGGGCAGAATCAGTACACACAGTTGTCCACATTCTTAACAAAGCACATTTAATACCAAACTGTGACAAAACTCCTTATGAGTTATGGCATGGTAAACCAACATCAATCAAGCACTTTAGAGTCTTTGGAAGCAAGTGTTTCATAAAAATTAATGATGAAAACCTGGGAAAGTTTGATGCAAGAGTTGATGAAGGAATATTTTTAGGATATGCATCCAAGAGTAAGGGCTACAGGTGCTACAACAAAATACTACACAAGATTTTGGAAAGAATTTATGTAAGATTCAACGAAGAACTACCAAATAGAACAAGAAGCACAAGATGCACCAATCCTCCAGATGATCTTGAAGATGAGAATCAAGATAATGATGAACTGAGCAAGATAACAGAAGATACTGAAATAAACTCAACAGGTTCCTCAAGACACACTCAAAAGAACCATCCAGAAGACCAAATCATTAGGGACAAGAGTGTGGGAGTCCAAACTAGAAGACAGCTAGCTGAACAGACAGAAGAAGTACACCTAACCATGCTATCTCAAATAGAGCCAAAGAAGTTCGAAGAAGCTAGCAAAGAAAAATATTGGGTAAATGCTATGAATGAATAACTAGACCAGATTAAGAAGAACAATACCTGGGAGTTAATACCAAGACCCACTAGGAAAAATATCATTGGCACAAAATGGATATTCAAGAATAAGATGAATGAACAAGGTCAAGTAATCAGAAATAAATCCATACTTGTATGCAAGGGATACTCTCGAATCAAAGGACTTGATTATGATGAAACCTTTGCCCTTGTAGCCAGAATGGAAGCAATCAGAATTTTTTTGGCCTTTGCATGCTATCATGATTTCAAGGTATATCAAATGGATGTGAAGTCTGCCTTCCTGAATGGAGATCTAGAGGAAGAAGTCTACATGGAACAACCTGAAGGATTTTCACTAACAGATAAACATGACTATGTGTGTAGATTAAAGAAAGCCTTATATGGTCTGAAACAAGCTCCTCGTGCATGGTACTCAAGTCCGGACAAATACTTTCAAAAACAAGGGTTCAAGAAAGGAGGAGTAGACAGCAATTTGTACATAAAGGCTAATGAAAATGAACTCTTAATTGTAGTAGTGTATGCAGATGACATCATGTTTGGAAGCAACAAAGATGAGTTAGCAAAAGGATTTGCTGAAGAAATGAAATCAGAGTTTGAGATGCCAATGATTGGAGAGCTCACCTTCTATTTAGGACTTCAAATTCAACAAAAGAACACAGGAATATTCATTTCGCAAGAAAAATACTTAAGAGAAATGTTGAAAAGGTTTCAAATGGAAGACTGCAAACCTGTGTCAACCCCCATGATCACTGGATGCAAACTATGTGCTAATGATGGATCAATAGATGTATATCAAAAACTTTACAGATCCATTATAGGAAGTCTGTTATACCTAACTGCTTCTAGACTAGACATTATGTTGGCAGTAGGACTTGTGGCAAGATATCAAGCAGCACCAAAACAAAATCATTTACATGCAATCAAGAGAATATTTATATATCTACAAGGAACTTCACATTATGGCCTATGGTATCCAAAAGGAAAAGGCTTCACATTGACAGCATACACAGATGCAGATTGGGCCAGCTGTGTGGATGACAGGAAAAGCACAAGTGGAGGTGCATTTTATTTGGGAAAAAGTCTGGTGTCATGGCTATGAAAGAAGAAAAATTCTATCTCTCTATCTACAGTAGAAGCAGAATACATAGCAGCAGCAACATGTTGCACACAAGTAATGTGGATGAAACAAACTCTCCAAGACATGAAGGTAAACATTGATGAACCCATTTCTATCAAATGTGACAATACAAGTGCAATAAGTATATCAAAAAATCATGTACTTCATTCAAAAAAAAAGCACATCCCAATAAAGTACCACTTCCTCAGAGAACAAGTAGCAAAGTTGGAATATGTACCAACTAAGGAACAAACAGCAGACATATTCACAAAACCTCTTGCTAAAGAACCATTCAAATATCTAAGAGACAAACTAGGGGTGGTGTCTGCAGATGTTACTCTCTGATATGATTAGAAATTCAAATATATATATATAATTAAAGACTACATACAAATAATGGGATCAGAACAGAAGACAAGTGATAGTCTGTATCAGACAAGAAAGCATCATTCTAGGGGGAGAACAGTCAACTAATGTTGTCACAAAATAGCTAGAGCAAGTGATCAGTGCATGGAACAAGTCCTCAAGATCAAAGTTTTATGGCAGAATTACATCAAGTATCAAGGGTCTTTTGGCTATTACAATAGTCTAGAACATATAACCAAAAATAGGCAGTAAAGGTGAACCACATACTAGTTCTATGATTCTCAAAGTGTCCTCCCAACAACTCTTGTACACCAGTCCAGAGAAGCAAGGTATAAAGTCATGAGAAGAAGACCTAAACACAACTCAGAGAGAGGAAATGCAAAGATAGAAACCAAACAGGGAAATGTGCAACCCTTTTCCATTGATGTCAAAGGGGGAGAAAAAAAATAAGCAAAAGAAGAAAGGCTCTTCTAAAAAGCAAGAAGAGGAAGAAACACACCTTTCAAAATGAAATGAAGTCCTGGAGGAAGTATTGGAGTATTGGTGGATGTATTGCCATCAATGCCAAAGGGAGAGACTGTTGGAAATATTTTCATTGATTGCAAAGGAGTAGAAAGGAGTATCACCATAGAGGCAAAAGAGCATTAATATAAGCATAACCTAAAGCAGAGAGAATGGAGCTAACAAAGCAGCAAAGGAAGCAAAGGCAACAGAGAAGCAGCAAAGGTGTGCAGCAAGGGAAAGAATCCTAAGTCGGAGTGAATAGCGAATAGAAGATCAAGCTTAGGAGAGATCAGCGCACTTAGAATATAGAACAAGCTCAAGAGGAGTAGCATGGAGGGACCGGTGTCATAAAGCGGGACTGTAGATCTGGGCAGATCAACGGTGATGATCACATCGGCGGAGATCGAAATCGCAAGTCACAAGGTAATTGTTTTAATATGCGATGTGATCTCATATCGCATATCGCATATGATATGATTTCGCACTATGTGGTAAATTATATTGTGAAGTGGTGATGCGAAGTGGCGATGCAAATCGGCGATGCGAATTTCATCGCATATCGCAGATCGCAAAACTCAGAAGAGATAGCACTCATAAACGTCGAAGTGCAATAAAGGGGCTGAATGCGATGCAGCTCAGAACTATTATTCAAAGGATTTCAAATCCGGATGTAAAGCCTTTCAAGTTTTAAATCGCATAGGAGGTGAAAAAGGGAATTATAACGTAAAACATTGATATTCCGAAATACGATATGATACTGGACGCGATACAGTTCGAAGTTAAAATCTGAAGTATTTCAAGTCTGGGGCTATGTGTTTTTTATGAAGAAAACCATGGAAGCGGAGGTCGACTCGGGTTACAAAGGAAAGACCTAAAAATATGAAAAAGGACCCGATCCCGTGCAGAACAGTGTTATGCAGTTGCAGTTGTGATTTAAGAAGAAAGGTAAGTCACGATGAAGTGATAACTGTTGGATCACGGAGTAGAGATCTACGATGCAGATTAGAAGTGCTAATTTGGGCATCGATAAATGTGCAAGATTGATGGAAACAAAAAATTTACAAGGGTATTATGTATTAAAGGCGTATATGGTTATAAAGTGAATATATTTTAATACAGTCTTAAAAGATAGTGGAATATATTTTGAAATCCGTGGAACAGTGAAGGCAGGATTAGAAAACTGGTAAGTTGTTGTTTTGCATCGCTTTTGGAGGATAAGTGGTAAAAGGTGAAACGAACGCGATAGCGTTAAGAGGGCGACGTGTGGCATTCTAAAACCACCTATTTCGCATAGGTTGGGAACAATTAAATAACATGCAACTTGGTTTGCGAATTTCGTTGGATTGGGAAGTTAAAAGAGGCGGATTTCAATGACCATTCAATCGATGAAAGGATGATGTGCATGTGGATATGCATAACGAACATTTACAAGCAAAGTGTGAGTGAACGTAGCTCAAAAGCCACAGGAAATGGAAGAAGCAGAACTGATATGATGAAACTGCAGAAACTGAAAAGACAATGACAGCAGCATAAAGGACAAACGGACAACGAGCCAAGAGCTAAAAGGGCTGAGTGAAATATACTTGTTGTAACTATAAATATAAATTCATTGATTATTTTTTATTGGATGTGATGCAAAGGAAAGTCTCCGTAGGCAAAGCAAAACTCCTCTGTAATACTAAAATGTATACATACTGTTATATTATTCTGAATGTGTTGGACAAGAAAATGAGAAGGGGGAAGGCAAAGAGTCACACATGTTCATTTCGAATTCCCTATGGAATGCAAACATTTATGAGGTGATCTCTATAAATAACGTTAATATGCATAAATGGTAAGAGAATGGAGAAAGAGGTGAGAGAGTGTAAGATGAAGAAGGAGAAAATAGAGAAATTGTGAAGATACAGAGATGATTTAAAGCAGATATTAAGGCTGGAAGGACAGCAATGAAGAAGGAGGAAAACAGAGCTGGTATCCAGGTAAATCAGCATATGATATTATTGTAGAGTGAGGGATTTGGTGCTTCTGTTTCAAGTTGTAGCATGAGAGATGTCCAGTTGTAGCTAGCTGAGGTAGGAGCCTCCTGTAGGTTGTAGCCTACAGAAAATAGATGGGAGTTGGAGCTTCCTTGCAATTTGTAGCTTGCAGAATTGAGATAGTAGCCTCCTGTAGGTTGGAGGAGCATGTTTTGGTCTCAATCTAGTCTCCTAAATTGAGTTCATTTAATTGTAAACCGAGGTTGATAATTCTTGATGAAGTGCAAGTATGTGCCTAGGTGTTTGTCTCTTAATGCGTTGTGTGTGAGTGTTTTATGATGTTTTTGGTCTTTTTTGATGATTTATGGTGTTTTTGGTCTTTTTGGTGGTTTTATGTTCACAAGGAAAATGACTAGAAAGCTAGTGGAAAGAAGCTAATGATTGAAAACAGAGTGAAGCCTAATTGGTTGATGACAAATGACAAATGCAAAGGCAATTACTGAGACAAAATCAAACTTACACTATGACTAAGCAGGATACCAAGCTTGATAATGACTTCTAGAAAATGAATCAAAACATAAACCTAACTTGTCCAATTCTTTTATCAAAAGTATATTGAAAGAGATTGAGAAATGGTCAGCTAAGTCCTAAACAACTAAACAATCAGCTTATAATGAGACAACATTTTATCCATGATTAAAGATTTGTGGAAACATGTTTGGAGAAAAATATTGTTGACATCATAAGATCTTCTACTCTAAGACTAGCTCCTAACTTTATTCTGCAATTTAGTTTGACACCTCTACACTTCACTCAAAGGTTATAGATTTCCTTGAATTAGTCTTTTGAGGAAAGGTTTGTTTGTGAGATGATAAAGGAAATTGCAAAAGTACCTCAGGCCTTGGAATGATATTGTCTTCTGTTCATATGGTTATGAATCAATTATAGATCTAGAACAAGAAGAGGTTTTGTAAATAATGAAGGCTGTTTGGTTAAGTCTAACAACTGAAGTAATCTAATATGTAGTGGACAACAACTAAATGTGAAGTGAAAATGCAATGAGTTAAGCTAAAAACTGAACTTGAGATGTCACTAGTCTAAAACAGTGCTGAACTAACAAGTCATTATCAAACTCAAAACGAAATAACAGAGCATGAGTTAAATGCAATTAGACTCCGGAGCATTCTAACTAAGCTATCATGCATTAATCTATGGAATTATACAGTCTGTTTGTCCATCATGATTGGTATTTTGGAAGAGTTTCTTAGAACAATCCTGACTGTTCAATTCAGTGCAAATGCAAACATAAAGACTGAAAGCAATTTGAAAACTAAGGTATCACAGCTGTCTCCTACCCATCATTATGATATTTTGGAAGAGCGTTTTAAGAGAAAGAACAACTATGTTACTTAGTGAAAACAAACAACTAAAACATTCATCATCACAGTCATGCTTTGGACATCATAAGGATTTTTTGGAAGAGTTTCTTCTTTTGGAAGAGTGTTTAGAACAAATGTAACTATGATAGTGAACAAAAGAAACTACAATTAAATCCTACAACACTATAGCCATTTCCATTCATTATCATAATCTTTTGGAAGAGTTTCTTCTTTTGGAAGAGTTTTTAGAACGAGTATAACTATAGTGGCTACGGAATTAACTATGCACTCAAACTTCAAAAACGTAAAGGCAACTAAGATACTTATCTAAATTACGCAAGTAAAACCGTGCAGGAGGCAGGGGCCCTCTACCACCAGACGGAATCTAACACCAAATCAACTCAACGCTTTTCAAAACAACACTGTCTTCTTCATTAAAGGAGAAATAACTTGAACAGAGCAATCTGCGTCTTCAGAAATGTAGCACAAAATCTAAGCAAAATATGGAACAAAATCTAGCCTAGCTCTCGGTTTCCCAAGTGTTTTTATAACAAATTTACATAACAAGACTTGCAACAATTCCAGGATCATTGTCTTTCCTTATCGAAATCACATTAGGACTCTTGAAGTGGTTGCGTAAAAAGGAAAAGGACATCTGGACTAAGACAATCCTATTAGAAGTCTGCCTTCTTAAATGTGTTCCCACGTACCAAAACCATATCCAGAATTCGGTTTTTCCTTCATGGTGAGCAACGAACAATGTAGACATGACGTGGAATATACCCATATGTGGTTTTTCTTGAGAGGCCACCTAGAACATACCCAAACGTGAAGACAGCTGCAGAATTTCCGGTTAGCTACGGAATGTCTGCATTCTGCAGCTAGTTCCGGTCAAAATGCATTACAATGACAAAAATCACAAAACTTAGCAAGTCAGTCATGTTAATCATTCTAAAAGTAATTTTAACTAAATTCATTGATCAATTGGGTCTGGGATAACAATGGACAAGGGAAAATGAGGTAAATTAAGATGAAAGAAAGCACAATTTTGAGGCTCGGCGAGCCTACAGAAAATTAGTGGTGAGAGGGATTTGGAGCTTGCCTTTGCATCACAACAATAATAAGATGTGGTTTTCTCCCTTATGGGTTTCCACTTATATATGTTCTCTATGTGCCTGATGATTATGTGTTGATATTTTGTGTTTAATTTGCTTAATACCTGCTACTCACTTATTTATATTGTTGTTCTGTTATACATTAATTTGATCACGAAAAGAAAGTGAAAATAAGTGTAAAAGAAAGTTCTAAAAGACCATGAATGTGTTAAACTGATTCACCCCCCCTCTTAGTTTAACCAAGGGTTCAACATTCTTTTCATCCATTTATTTTTTTTATTTTAAGTTTTTAGGGAATTTTTTAGGGGGGAAAAGGTTTTAAAATCCGTCCTCGGGGGTGCACAGGTTTTTGTAGCAAAAATCGCGCACACCGATGATTTTTTAATAAAAAAAATTATCGGGCCGTCGCGGTTTTTATTTGTAGCTTGTGCACAAAAACGCACTGTGTACATATAAAACCTGCACAATCACCGTGGGGTTTTGAAAAACATGTTTCCATCCATAAAAAATGGCTCAAATTCTCCCAACTAATTTCTACTTATCTTAATTGATGGTTTATAGGTTATCAATCATGTTGGAATGGTGAGAAAGAGAGCATGAACTTGCGGATAACGCAACCATGGATGATCTGGAAACAATTTTCACATTGAAAATTTGTGGCGTGTATAAATTTTGGGTGATTCAAGGTATGAAAACACAGGTTGAGATGATGACCTGGCTAGTCAATTCTTGGGATGTTCAATATTAATGTTTCATCATTGGAGACCATAGGCTTGTGATAAAGCTAGAGGATATATGTTTCCTCACTGGGTTACCTCGCATAGGGAAAGACATTTCCTTTTCTGGGACAAGACCAAGTGGTCTGCCCACTGCATCTTACATGGCTCAATATTTTAGCCACGATTTAGAGTTAAAGGATGGTCACATTGATATCAAAACTATTGTGCGACTAGACCTAAATATTGTTGCATTCACAGTTACCAGGTTGTGTGGAAGTGCAGCTCCACATGTGGCCTCAAAGCACAAATGCAGACTGCAGTTGAATGTTTCGGGGGAACAGTTTTCAAATGGTGTGAAGGATTGTTAGTTAACATGAAGGGCCGACTTACGAGAGCTAATAATGGGAATTTCAAAAAATTTGGCTATGGATCCATTCTTTTGTCTTTCGCTTTAGAGAGGATCCCACTCCTTTCACTTCAACAATCTCCAGTGGATCCCATAGGACCTATGGAACCAAATATGTTGATATGGGTAACATTGATGGCTCGCCATGGTGGCGATGGTGGTGCAATGGTTCGTTATACTCCTCAGTTCTTTATATGGCTTAGGAACCAGATCTTCATGATTGAATATTTTCCTTATGCAGGGATGGATTTCAAAGGTGACCCTGACACATCACTTCCACCAGGGGTACAGTGGGATGCATCAGGTAAATAAAATCACTTTGAATTTTTTATGTTATCTAATTTTTATTTGGTTTTCTATCATCCAATACCCATAAAATTTTAAATGCAAATGTCGTCCCATCACGACCAGCAACGCTTCGTCACTTTGATAGGTGAGATGCACAGCCTATATCAGGCCCACCATAGACCGATGTGACAGAGATCCTTACAGAGCTGGAGCAAAACCCAGAGAGGTTTACTATTGATGTTCCAGAGACATGGACATATGATATACCTCTCAGGCTCTAAAGACATGTGACTGGTGTTCCAGGACCATTCAAGAGATATCTGCGTAGGGTGGCACGTGCCATAGTTTGCTATCATGATGATCATCATGGATAGATGATGGTCGATTCCAATTGACATTTGGTTTTTTGTATCAGTATCTTTAGATCATAAGGTTTTTGATACCTATGATCACAGACGATGTAATATTTTTTGACACACAACTATTTTTACCCTAAAGATATTTACTACTTTAGATCTCTGAGTATCTTGTTCAATATGGATCAAATATTGTTTTGTTTTAATTCTAATGCTGCAGATGTCTATTTAAAACTTGATTAGCTAATGCATCAGCCAATGTGTTTAAATTTCTTAAAATGTGTTGATATTCAATATAATCAAACTGTCTTTCCAAGAGACAAACCCTCAAAAACATTCTCAACAAAGATGGATTTCTGATAACGAACACAATTTAAATGTAACACAATGAGTTGCGAATCTAACATAACAATCAAACGTCTAATATCAAATGTGTTGGCATCAGATAATATCTCAATGACTGCGTTATATTCTGCAGTATTGTTCGTTGTTTTACTAAGGCATATCCCATGAATAGAGACTAACTCATCGGTGGGTGAATAGATGACCCATGCCACGGAAGAGATGTCTTGTGTACTACAACAGGCACCATCAACAAAACCAATGTAAGTTTGAAGGAATTTCAACATCTGCAGTATCAAGAGTAATCAAGATAAGCAGCGAAAGTAGCGAAAACTCGTCAAGAAAAAATAACTAATCCTAAGGCACACTTCTCTAATCTAAAGCACACTATTCTAAACTGTAACTAATGTAAAAAGAGGATCTTCACACGAAGAATCATGCATAATATCTCTAGAGATAAATTCCATTTATGGGTTTATCTGAAGATACGCAATCATAATCGATTAACGCATAGGCTCCTTTTGCAAGCACGCGCTTGACAATATAAGGACCATGCCACATTGGTTCGAATATACCAACACCTAGTTTGTCGTGAGCTTGATTTTATACTAGAACTAGGTCACCTTCGCAATATATGTGAGGGTTAACACTTTGATCATGTTAAGATTTAACACATTTTTTATGAGCCTCGACAGCTAATGCAACAGTGCGACGAGTTTCATCTAATTGTGCTAGGTATAGGAAGTATTTCCCCTCTTCAGAGGTAGTCGGTAATAATTCAATGGCTAATTTGAGTGATGGGATTTCACATTCAATGGGTAACAGAGCTTCCAAACCATAAACAAGTTGAAAAGGAGTGAACCCTGTGGATATTTTTACAGAAGTACGATATGCCCATAATGCTGAGAAAAACATGGTATGCCAATTTGTTTTATGAGTTCTGATAATCTGTTTAATCATGTTCGTTAAAACCTTGTTGATGGCCTCAAATTAACCATTAGCTTGTGGGTAATATGGTGTAGAATTATCATGGCGTAGGCTTATTTGATCAGAAATTTCGGTCATCATAATGTTTCGAAAATGAATTCCATGGTCCGTAATGATAGCTTGAGGGACACCGAACTGAGAAATCACGTGATTGAATATGAAAATTGATGCATTTTTTCCATCAGCCGCAAATGTAGGCATCACCTCAGCCCATTTGGTAAAGTAATCTACAACGATAATAATATACCCATTCCCCCCCGCCAAGTGTGGGTTACATGTGATAAAATCGATGCCCCATTTGGCAAAAGTACTAACAACAATGATTGGGTGAAGAGGAGTTGGAGGTGCACGCATCTTTCGATCAAAAATTTGGCAATGTGGCATTTTCTAACCCCAATAATACAGTCTTTGAATTGTGATGGCTAGAAATATCCCGCGCACAATATCTTTTGGGTTGTGGCAAACCAAGACATATGACCACCACATGCTCTACAGTGGTAGTCATTCAAACCCTTTCGTCTTCTTCATGATTTATACAACGTCGAAAAACAGAATCGACACCAAGAATATAAAGAGTATCGCTAACAATATTATATTACTGAGATTGGTATCGAATTCTCCGTTGATCTGATCATGAAAACTCTCGTCGAAAGGTTTGGTTTTAGAGATATATAATGATATCCTCAAACCAGGGATCTAATGTACTGATTAGAAACAGAGATTCATCAGCGAGATGGTTTTCTGCCACTGTTTCAAATTCAATATTAGGAAAATCACACATAAGCTCAGCAAATACCAGTGATTTCTTAGACTTGGATTTTTCGAACTCCAAATTAAACTCTTACAGGATAACGATCCATTAAGAGTATTCTCCCCCGAGCATTTTTTTTGTCAAAATATACATCATCGGGTTGCAATTAGATATCATTGTGGTTTTGCGTAATAATATGTAATGACAGAAACGTTGGACAACTTGAACAATTGCCAAGGCCAATTTCTCCACACATGAATACTTGATTTCAGTTGAGCTGAGATTCTGAATTAGGTAATAAATCACATGTTCTTTGTTAAAATCATCCTCTTGAACCAAAACCATTCCAATCGTGGAATCAAACGCAGCTAAATACAAAAAGTAATCTCGGTGATAATCAGGCGGATTCAACAATGGTGCATGGGTCAACACATTTTTAAGTGAATTAAAAAATTTATCGGTGTAATATTCCCAATTAGCCATGAGCTAGTTGGAAAACCAATTTTTTCCTTTGCTTCTTAATTTTCTAAATAAGAAAGTATGGAGACCCATAAATCTCCTTAGTAGGAATAAAATAACTCCTAATGTGAAATTTGGACATCTTAGTAGCTTAATTAAGCACCCTTGTGTGTGAAAAGGGGCTGGAGCATGAAGACTGGGTCAACTTTGACCAAATCAATAGCGTTGTCATGGAGGAGTGGCATTCATTATGGGATAGCACAGTTTTGGAGGGAGACTCCATGCATGGAAGTAGTGCCTTTAATGGTTGGGGGCAAGGGTGAGAAAGATCACCACTTATATAAGGAAGAGGATGGAAGCCATAGTTGATCATATTATGTTATTTTATTATATTTTGGATTTTATGGTCTGTTTAGACTTGTTGCTCTCTTCAACTATTTAGCTAAGATTGCAGTGTTGTTTAGCACAGGGTATTCCCGAGCGGGAATCCCACCTCTATCCTTTGGTAACTTCTAGTGTCCACTCAGGATGAGTATTGCACTATATTTCCACATTCAGGCATCAGGCCAAGCTTCAGTCTTATGGTACATCACAGTTTATGTTGAGAGATGTGCTTAGTTGCAGGGCAGAAGTTGTGGAGGGTTGATTTGGGTGATTTCTAAGCTAGATCTCATTGGAGGAAGGTTTCTTTCTATTGGGAGGCTATTAAGGAAGGCCCTTGAGCATCAATGACATATTTGGCACCATTCCATAGTGTTTTTATCCCCTACAGCATAGTATTAGTCTGGATCTGTGTTATTCTAAGGAGGAGTTGCAGGGGTAGTTGCAGTGGCTGATTTGGGGAGTGATTTCTTCAACGAAGGGGCCAACCTTCCATCTGGAGGATCCATTGGAGGAAAACATACTTATTTTCATATTAGCTTCAGCCATACTCTTCAGTTACTTTGTTGCAGCATACTTTCATCCCTAGGGCTGCAACTCATATTGTATTATTGGGTGTATTTCCTGGAGACCCTCTTGGGTTCTTTATTGAAGGTTGTATATAGCCTTGATCTTCATTTGTTGTATATTTTGAGGCATATATCAGCCCTTTATCTTTTATGTACTCATTTTTTGTAGTGGTGCTCCTATGACTGCACTGTAGTAGTGTCTCCAGAATTTTGATATAGTAGCAACACCTCTATCTTGAGGGATTTATCTATTGGAGGCTTATGGTATCTTGTTATATGATTTGTGCCCATTATTTTTGTACCTATTTTCTGTTGTTATAATGAATAAGAGGGCTACATATTGGTCTCATATGTTGATGTGATGATTTACACTGCTATTTCAAGCATTTTGTTCTATATTCCTGTTTTTCCCATTTTGGAATATTACAGTGGTATTAGAGCATAATCTTGGCTCAGCATGTCCATATTAAGCCAATATGTCATCAAAAGAAGGAGATACTCTCACAGATAGAGATAAGAGGTATCTTAGAAGAATAAATCGGAAGTATGATTATACATATGATAAGGAAGACAAGGGTAAAACCCCTTTATCAGAAGGAGATGAGGAGAAGGAGTATCCAAAGCTTCTTCCTCGAACTATGCAAGACATTGCTAGAGAAATAAAGGAGATGAGGATGGATAGACACAAGGAATACCCTAAAGGGTTTCTACATGGTGAAGGCTCTGACATTTCTCATCACTGGAGTGATCAACCAATGAAGCAGCAACATGTTTCTCAACGCTCTACAATTCCCACATTCTTAGCAGTGGGAAATGGAGGGTTTCAAGAACAAGAAACTCTTGAAGACTATTTCATTGAGTATGAGTCTCAATCTCAGAGATTCAAGGATCACTTGAGTTTTCAAGAATTTTTCAGATCAAGGAAAATAGGAGACCCCGACATCACAATAGAGGTGGAGGATTCATTCAGAATCATGAACTACACCAGACTATGGGCGGATTTTTCTTACCCAACTTTTATGGGTCATCAAAATGCACTACCAAATCATGGGTATATAAGCTATACATCTACTTCCAGCTGAACCAAGTACTGGAGATGGAGGCCATCAAGATAGCAGCGCTACACCTTGAGGGTGAGGCACATGATTGGTGGTTTCATGGCTTGTCTACATTGGGTCATGCCAATGTGATGGAATATTCAGAGTTCACAAAGAGTTTGGTGGAGAGGTTTGATCGGAGACACCTGGAGGCACCTTTCATGGGGCTAGCAAAGCTCAAACAATCAGGTAATCCAGAAACTTACATTTCTGAATTTCTCAAAATTTCTGTTATGGTTCCTAATTTATCTGCAGCAAGGAGGGTCTATATGTTTATTGATGGGTTAGAAGAACCTCTTCATGGTTTGGTTAAATATACCAAACCCACTACCCTTCAAGATGCCATTGGAATGGCTAGATATCTATAGGATGCCTTGCCAAAAGAAAAGGCAACATTTCAGCAAAAGCCCACTTTTCCATCCAAGGTAAAAGATGAGAAGGCTCCTCTTTCAAAGGAGAGCCAAAAAAAAGTACCTCTTAGTGATGATTTCCGAAGAGATTTGAGGAGAAGGAAGATTTGCTTCACATGCCAAGAATCATGGGCACCTGGACATAAATTTGAAGCACGGAAGGCACACTATATATAAGTCTTCTCAGATGATGAAGAGGAAGAAGAAGAATAACCAGAAGGGGGTCACAGCGCTAGAATAGCAGGAGGTGATCCACCACCACCAAGAGATGAGAATGGAGAAATTGCTCCAACTGGAGGGACTCTTGCATCATTGAGAGTGATACCCAACTATTAGGAAACTTCCACACAGAAAACAGAGTTGGATTTGCATAGTGGAAGCAAGGACATGGTAGTCCCATCTATTTGTGCATATGAGACTGGCCCATGAGACATTACTGTTTTGTGACAAACCAACTTGGAGGCCACCTGATCATGATTTGGTGAGAAATGTCTCACAACATGTTGAACCACTCATAGATCCAGGAGGAGTGGGAACATTGGGAGGTCATGGTACAATGCAGAGAGTCTTGGGTGGACTCAAGGAGGAGGGAGACATTCTCCCACTATCATCATTACCCACTCTCACACCACATCTTGCACTGAGAGAGGATGCTAAAGGGATGGAGGATGGCACCATCATGGTTCAAGGAGACTATTCCTTGACTTTGGAGGCTCAGAAGATGTTCTCACTTGGAGAGAAAGCTTCCACACATGATAGAGGATGGTGGCCACTCAAGCATACCTTGGCTAAACTCAGGAAGTTTTGGATAGGTGATAGCTTTCCATGGAAGACTAACCTCCAAAGGCTTCAACCTTTACTTGAGCATGAGCGGCTACAAGAGGAGTAGTAGAGAGGGGATAACAGCATCCTGGTATGTAACTTTGGCATGGGAGATGTCAAAGAGGAGGGCAGAAACATGACAGATCATCAACGCTGTCACTTTGGAGGATAGATCCATATTGGAAAACCCAGCTGTTTGTGGATTATTCCAAGGATATTTTTACTTGCATGATACTTGATGACCAGCTACAAGAGGAGGGGTATTCAGTCAAAGATGAGGTCATCTACTATCATGGTAGGATATTCTTATCTAGAGCTTCCAAGATCAAGGAGAAGTTACTACATGCAGCACATGAAGATTTTCTCTTCAACCATACTTATTTCATGAGAGCATACCATACCATCATGGAGGGGTTTACTTGGGAAGGCTTTGAAGAGGAGATATATTAGCATTTGAGGAGATGCATGGACCATGTGGAGATGGAGGAGATACATAACTCTTTTGGGGAATGAGAGGGGATCTATCTATGAGCCACTCCATTTGTATGAGAAGGATTTAGGTAAGGATCATGTTTATATGCATAATTATTTATTTGATGATTATTTTCATTCCTTCACCATACATGTGCAGGCCATTGCTCCAATTAGGATCATTCTTCCTTATAAAATTCATGGTCAAATTTGGGCCATAAACTATGTTGAGCATGGCCACTCCATAGGAGGATATAGGGAGATGATCTACCATTCAGGGTGCACTCCAAAGGCACCAAACATTTCTTACCTTCTCAAAACATGTGAGAAGAATATGGCAGCAAGTAAGTGGTGGGGAAACCACTTACCATATCATTATCTAATGAGTCGGGAGATATACTGTGTTGGTTCCTCATGTGGGACTATGATCCACCTCCATTATTGCCTATGGTTGTTTTTGTATCATTGGTTTTGATCCCATACATTGATGATGTCCTTATTATTTTTATGGGAATGATTGGAGGGAGGATGGAAGGATTGGATGTGCCCTTTGGGACAGAGATTCTCCATGTTTCTTATGCTACATGTTTCAGGGGGAACATTGGGAAAACCATGATTTCTTCATTGGGTCTTTTGCTTCCTTGTGGGATGAGTCATTTGCATTTCATGAGTAAATGGGAGGAGAATTTCGTGGAGGGATTGATTGGGAGACACTTAGCTTATGAGGAGAGTGTATCACATGGAGGTGTCACCAATATAGGAGGAGAAGGGTTGCAGCACTCACCTTTACATTTTCTTGAGGACAAGCAACATTTGGGAGGGGAGGACTGTAATATTCCCAATTATCCATGAGCTAGTTGGAAAATTAATTTTTTCTTTTGCTTCTTAATTTGTTGAATAAGAGGGTATGGAGACCCATAAATCTCCTTAGTAGGAATAAAAACACTCCTAATTTGAAAGGAGGACATCTTAGCAACTTAATTAAGCACCCTTGTGTGTGAAAAGGAGTTGGAGCATGAAGACTAGGTCAACTTGACCAAATCAACAGCGTTGTCATGGAGGAGTGGCATTCATTATGGGATAGCGTAGTTTTGGAGGGAGACTCCATGCATGGCAGTAGTGCCTTTAATGGGTGGGGAAAAGGGTGAGGAAGCTCACCACTTATAAGGAAGAGGATGGCAGCCATAGTTGATCATATTATGTTATGTTATTATATTTTAGATTTTATGATATGTTTAGACTTGTTTATCTCTACAGCTATTTAGCTAAGATTGCAATTTTGTTTAGCACAGGGTGTTCCCGAGTGGGAATCCCAACTCTATCCTTTCGAAAATTCTAGTTTCCACTCAGGAAGAGTACTACATTATATTTCCACATTCAGGCATCATGCCAAGCTTCAATCTTATGGTAAAACACAGTTTCTATTGAGAGATGTGCTGAGTTGCAGGGAAAAAGTTGTGGAGGGTTTATTTGGGTGATTTCTGAGCTAGATCTCATTGGAGGAAGGTTTATTTCTATTGGGATTCTAGTAAGGAATTCCCTTGAGAATCATTGACATATTTGGCACCAGGCCACAGTTTTTTTATCCCCTACAGCGCAGTATCAGTATGGATCTACGTTATTCTAGGGAGGAGTTGTAGGGGTAGTTGCAATGGGTGATTTGGGGAGTGATTTCTTCAGTGAAGGGGCCAACCTTTCATCCGAAGGATCCATTGGAGGAGAGCATACTTATTTTCATATCAGCTTCAGCCATACTCTTCAGTTACTTTGTTGCAGCATACTTTCAGCCCTAGGGCTGTAGCTCATATTGTATTATTGGGTTTTTTTCCCGAAGACCCTCTTGGGTTCTTTGTTGAAAGTTTTATAGAACCTTGATCTTCATTTGTTGTATATTTTGAGGCATATATCAGCCCTTTATCTTTTCTGTACTCATTTTTTGTAGCAATGCTCCTATGACTGCGCTGTAGTAGTGTCTCCGACATTTTGATACAGTAGCAGCACCTCTATCTTGAGGGATTTATCTATTGGAGGCTTATGGTATCTTGTTATATGATTTGTGCCCATTATTTTTGTACCTATTTGCTGTTTTTATAATGAATAAGAGGGCTCCATATTGGTCTCATATGTTGATGTGATGATTTACACTACTATTTCAAGGATTTTTTTCTATATTCCTGCTTTTCCCATTTGGGAATATTACAATCGGCAAGTTTGTCCCAAATGAATGGAACATCCTATTTTAAAAACCAAGTAAAACCTTTAGTTAACTCCACATATTTTAGGATAAAATGACATAGAATTTTTTCTTTCCCTTGTGAACTTTGGAGTTGGCGAAGAGTTGAAGGAGGAGGTAGATTAACAATAGCCTCAACCTTCGATGGATCGACATGAATGCCTTCTTTTGAAATGATAAACCAAAGTAAACATCCTGATTGTACAAAAAATACACATTTTTACGGATTCAAACGAATGTTGTAATGCCTACATCTCATAAATTTAGCATGTAAGTGTGTAGGATGATATTGTCTGTGTAAATAATGAGCAGGTAAGTCATCTAGGTAGGGTTGTACAATATTTTTGATATCGTGAAATGCATAAGACATAACTTTTTGAAAAGTCATGCCAGCATTTTTTAGTCCAAAAGGTAATTTACAGTATGCAAATGTGCCCCATGGACATATAAAGGTTGTTTTAGGCTAATCAGCAGGGAGTATTTGATTTGATTGTAACCAGAAAAACCATCCATGAACGAGAATATTTTGTTTCCAGCACAATCATCAATAGTTTGGTCAATATAAGGGGTAGGATAATTTTCTTTAGGACAAGCCTTGTTAATATCCTAATAATCGACACATACTTTGATAGTCCATTGTTTCTTGGTTACAGGAACTATGTTAGATATCCAATCCGTCAAATGAATAGGATAAATAAATCTTGAACGTAGTAATTTTTCAACTTCAACTTTAATTGTAGCAACTTTTCGCGGATGTATCGAATGTAATCTTTTTCTAATAGGCTTAGCATTCGGGTATGTCTTAATTTCATGAATAACAATCTTAGGATCAATACCTGGAATTTCTTCATAAGGCCAGGAAAAAATGTCTCAGAATTCTTGAAATAGGGCTTTTGTAGATTTTGATTTCTTCAATCGAGCAAGAAGCACCTATATGAATGTTCTCAATTATTTCGGGTTTAATTGATATGTCAATAGGAATTGTGGCTGAAATATTTCCCAAATTTTTCTTAGAATCTAAATGAAGAATCGACATAGGATTTTGAGGTTCCTTGACAAAATCAATTGAAAAGATGAATGAAAAATCATTCTCGAGTTTATCAAGGTCAGGTAGAAAATAAGATCAATGATGGAGATCATCCCATGGTAATTCATCTGATGACAATATTTCTCGGATATTTTCATTAGTTGAAAACACTTGTTGAAAAGGATTTTAGAATGATGTAAAAGTTGAGCTTGATAAATAATAAGACTATTCACTTACCACATTCATTTGATCAGTATAAGTTAATGGAGTGTTAGAACACGATTATACTGCTACATATGCCAATTCAAAAGGAATAAAGGCATCTCGCCACCATAGGAGTCCAATTGTGATTATAAAGGCATATTCCATGTGTCATCAAATGGCATTGTGCTTGATGTAATTATATTGATATTGGAAATAGTCCACGATACGTTGGGAGAAGGTATAGTGAAAGTTCCCATGAGAAAAGAATTCTTGACTAGTCCTACCCCAACATCTTCGTAAGGGATAGCTATTTTTTGACGTGCTGGATACTATCTGTAGAAGTAGGGTCTGAATTGAAGTAAGACAACTGATCAATTTTAGCAATCTTTCCTTTATGAGGAAACATTATCATTCAAAAGACTGATGAAACAACAACAGTCGTAGCATAAAACCAACTCCGACCCAGAAGAAGGTTGTAATCAAGAGGGGCATCAACAACTTCCACCTCGAGTGTTACGTTTTTCCTTCTACTTATATAGGCAAATTTTGGAGTATTGCGAATGGGCGAAAACCTCTTCCATCAAAGGCTTTGAGAATGGTCGGTGACTGTGTTGGGCCAGAATTGTAATCTACGGATAAACTACGCTTCCCTAGAAAGGTGCTAGTCTAGAAAAAAAAGTGAAAGACTATACTAAAATTTCTCCTAACTCGGAATAGATACACAGAGAGGATTGGAGGCTTACTTGTTCAGTCGCTTCCAAATGGCTCCTTCTGTCGCTTCTGTTGCAGCTTCAAATTCAAGCGGTTTGTGAGTTGAATGCTTCCTGCAAGAAAGAACACTGAAATAGCAGAAGATGCAATAATATAGATATCTATTCAAGCTAGTTAGCTAAATCAGTAAAGCATAAACTACATTCATCAACCAAGATCTCATAATATGGAAAATCAAAGTTAACTTAGATGCATTTAGGGAAAAATAATAAGTACTCTTTACTAATGATAGAAGGAGAGGTTAAAACCTAGTGACTGATTTGAGGTGACCTTCCATTAAATTTCCCAAGTCTCATCACAGCATAAATCTCTCCAGCAGCAGCTCCACAAATCAAACTCTCAATTGAAAATTCTCCAGCATTTCTCTACTCAAATTCTTCGTCAAACTAATGGACTAGAGCATACTAGGATGAAATGTAGGTTGTTTTGCAATCAATAAATTTTCCAAAAATAGGAAAGACATGTTTCCAATCATGTATATGTCAAATGGACACTTGGATCTGAAGCTTGACACATGTGAACTCTTCTAGAAAGCACTGGCCAAGTGGAGATTTCGGAACAATGAGAATTTCGCTCAGAATGTGACCAACACACCTTTAAATGTCGGGAATTACTTTGCAAAGCAGCCTTGCATCGGGCTAACTACATATGCAATGCACTTAGGCCCCTTAGAGCCTGCGTTGGTGAGCTCTCATATGCTATACAATAAGCTTCAAACCATGGAAACCTTTGCTTCATGAAAGTATTGTTTGATTTGTCTTGTTTTCTGTCTTAGCGCATATAGCAACTAAAATGATATGGAATGATAGACCCTTGATCACCGGTCCTACAGATGATGCCCAATTAACCAGGTCATTGGGAATGGTGCCCAAATTGACCTATAACAATTTCCCCCTAAAGCATGAGATCCAAATAATAAGAACATTTGATTGAGATGCTTTACACTGTGATGAGCCTAGAAACAAAGTGGAGTGGTCACCTGCATCAATATTATAATACATTACATCATGATATATCCTTTATTGACCATAATTGTTGAGGGTAGGCATTCCCATAGTCAGCACATAAACAACCTAATAACATGTACATAATTCAGAAAGTCGTTTACATTGGAATGTTGCCCAGATGCAGACATGCCTACAGATATAGGCCCATGTTTGGATGAAAATCTGTATGTAAGATCACCATACAGATGATGTGTACAACAATCCTGAAATCGCAGCCCGGATGTCTGAAACTAGATCTAGGGTCTTCTTATCTCATTCACTCGATCATTCGGGTACAAGTCTAGCCATGCGAATATATGATTTGTCGTCGAACATGGAAATACATCGTTTGATTACCAGCCAATAATGTGAGTTGTTAACAAACGTGAGAGAACCACCATTAATTTCAATGGCCCTCAAGGTACTGAAGTACATTTCGTAAGGCGTGAATAGATGATTTGATGTCGAACACCAAACAAAATATTTTAGTCAAAGGTCTGGAAGCGAGGATCTTGTCGATGCTGTAACAAGCCTCATGGTACTGGAATCTGATGTTTCTAAGTGAACTTCATGGATATTGATTTTTTGTCGACAGGAAGTCACCTTATTGCAAAACAGGAGTTACTGATTTCGGGGACAAGGGTATGACTTGATATAGAAATTTTCCAGGGATGACGGTCATGAAAATGAAGGTTTACAAGTATTTCAGAAGGATGAGTTTTTAATCACTGGAAGAATTCTCTTGAACATATCGGCGACACTGTGATGAGTTGGCAGCATTGACCCAAAACCGAAGTGAAGTTATGATGAACCATAGGTGTGAATGAACTGTCGAGATGATTACCCAACCTAAACAGTCACGGACATGGAGTGAAATAAGTGTCATGTTCAAGAGCGACTTGCTACCAAAAAGAAACTTTTCTTACTTTTCCCAAATTTTCCCCGGTCATTTGTCGACCAGTACCTCTTTATTTTTTAACAAGCTTGAGGAGGATAACATTTTCTTGATCTATAATTCAACCCTTCGGGCGAATAAAGTATCGCTATTTAATAATTTAACGGGTCTAGCGATGAATGAAACTCGATTCTTGCCATGATCAACAAGCCCGTCACTATTTTATGTTTTAACGAGCTTAACGACAGTGATAGCTCGGTCCTTTTTCATATTTAGAGAGTCTTAAAAAGAGGACAAAAGAGAACTCCATAAGTACTTTTTCGTAAATTTGTCTCTCAGACCCGAAAAAGTGTAAAATAATATCTGAAAGAACCTCTTTGGTCATGTTTAACCAAGGTATTCCTTTTTCGTAAATAATCCATCTCAGTCCGGAAAATGGTTAAACTTATACTGAGTAGATATCAATTCATTTACTTTAACGACCTCGAAATGACAAGTGCTCGGCAATCTTTTCACATTATGGGAGTCTGAAAAGAGCTGAAAGAAGACTCCAGGGGTTCCTTTTTCGTTGTTATCGAAGCTCGAAAAAGAGATAAAAGTGCGCTTCAAATCCTTTTTCATTTTTAACAAAGCTCGAAAAATAAGGAGAAAAAGTATGCTTTGTGGTCAAGTCTTTCTTTGAAATAAATCTACACAACTAATATGTTCATCAGTTGTATTTCCTATTCAGAACAACATCAAATGGATTAAAAATAACTTTTTCATGATACAAACATAATAAAACCATAGTCATAGCAATAAATTTAACTTGCAATCAATTAAATGACTATATAAAGTAGTTTCACTATTCATTTTTACCATTCCATAGTTACCATTTGCATTTTGGAGCTATGAACCTGATTTTTCCCCCGAACTTCAGTCGTTGATTGCAGTTGTTTCTGTGGACGAATTTCATCGCCGTTTGATCCAGGTTAGTGCCATGAACCTCCTCTTCCTTTCAGTATTCATTTCATTTCCATTCCTTGCAGTTTTTTAGGGTTTTGAGGCCCCCAGGGTAAATTTTGCCCAAATTGAGGGCAACGCACCCTTGAACATCAAAACCTGCATTGCATAGCAGGTATAGTGAAGGGTACCTACATATGCAATGCATTGTCTCAACCCAAGGAGTACGTTGGGCGTAGTTCAAGTTTTTTATTTTCATGATGTGCTCAAAATTTGCCTAGTTTTTTGTAATTAATGGTATCTAATGGATCTGATGGTTGATTTTCAGGTTTCCATCGGATATTAATGATGATTACATGGAGAGAAAGAGAAAATGAAGAACAAGATATGATTGTCTTGAATGATCTGGGTACTGTAAGAGCCTTAAGAGATTGCGGACTACTTAATTACTTCAAATTGTCAGGAATGAGGCAACAAATAGAACTCCTAGAGTTCCTTGTTCGAGCATGGTATCTGGTGCTAGAGGCATTTCACATAAAAAATCAAGTGTTGTCCATAACAATTGAGGATGTGTATTTTCTCACAGGTTTTTCGAGGAGAGGTTTGCCCATTTCTCTCACAGGGTCTACCATTGGAGGAGAGACAGTGAGGGATTATGTTATGCAGTTTGCTATCCAAGGTTAGAACCTAGCAAATATGGAAAAATAAACATCCGGGATATCAGAGATTTTCCTTTGAGAACCATCCTTTTCACGATCACTAAACTTGCTGGCATTGTTACACTCCATGTATCGAACAGATCTTATATGTAGTATGCGCTAGAGTGCTTAGAGCCAACAGTCTTCAACTGGTCTGAAGTTGTTCTATCTCAGATAAAGGAACAACTGAACAAAGCAAAGGGAGGAAGGAAGAAAAATTTCAGTTATGGTCTGATCTTTATCTCCTTCGCTTTGGAATGGATTCCACTGATGCAACCACAACATGTAACATTGGATGTATCTAGTCCTAGAGATCCTCAAATGTAGAGATGGGTAGAACTCATGGGTCGGCATGCAGGTCAATCAACCGTTGTGTTCTCTACTACATTCTTCGCCCGGTTCCTGTGATAGATTGTCGCCATTGATGAGTATGCATACGCAGGCGTCGACTTCCGAGGAGATCCAAATATAGTATTACTAGAAGGTGCTCAGTGGGGTGCAATAGGTAAGAATGATTTGACCAAGTTTTTTTATTTTTCTAAGGTTTATACAATGTTTTTGTGTTTTGATTTCTTTCCAAGACTAAGCTAAATGTTTGATGTAATGCATATATCGGTCGTGTTCAACAAGTAGAGGAACCAGAGCGCGAAGCGGATGCGCCAGCAGAGAGGGTTGTCAGGAGAGCAGTCCTTTAGGACCTTGATATGGGTGAGACTCTGGTTGAGGTCCAGTAGCACATAGAGGGGCTGACCTTCAGGATTTCGGATTGTCGGATCGAAGAGTTACCCATGCAACTGCAGTGACACACAATTGGGGTTCCTAGCCGTTGGATACGGTTGCTTCGTAGGATTGCTAGATCTATAGCATGTTACCACAAGCACCACTAGTTTACTTGTGACTTTTTGCATACATTTTGAGTTCAAATGACCAATGTGTCTTAGGTACAAATTTTGTAAAAAACCTATAACTATCTATCTATATGTTTTTAGGGTTTTTTATATGTTAAATGCGCAATCCTATTCAATTTTGTGAATATTTTCTTTGACTATGACACAAATGTTTGTCTAAAACTTTATTAGCTAATGAATCATTTAAAGTGTTAAAATTTCTGGAAATGTGTTGATATTGAACAAAATCAAAATGTCTTTCCAAAAGTCGAACTCTAAGGAACAATCTAATAAGTGTTGGATTTCTAGCAGTATAAATACTAGTAAGTTGTAGTACCACAAGTTGTGAGTCTAACCTTATGATTACACAGTTAATACCAAATGAAATGGAATCAGAGAGAATTTTGATCAACGCGCTATACTCAGCAATATTGTTCGTTGATGTACCAATACTAATCCCTTGAAAACTCACTAACTCGTCGTTCGCAGCGAAAATGGCCCACACTACAGAGGATAGATTTTGCGTATTACGACTAGCACCATTAGCATATCCAAAAAATGGTTTCGAAGATTCAGACATCTTCCATAAAAAATGTAAAGCGGATTACTAACGTCAAGAAAACTCTAAAAAACAAATTAAGATAGTGAATGCAAATCAACAGCATATAAACAATATAATACAAAAAATTACTACACTCATGATTAAGCATAGTAACATTTCAAATACAACCCATTTCTAGGTTGTGCCAATGGAATCCCATCGTAATCAACTAACTCGTAGGCACCCTTAGTAAGAACTATTTTGACAATATAGGGGCCATGCCATAATGGCTCGAATTTCCCTGTACCTATTAAATCAGCTTCTTGGTCGTAAAGAAGGACTAAGTCACCCTCTGAGTAGATGCGAGGCTGGACATTTTTGTCGTATTGTGCCTTTATACGTCTCTTATGTGCTTCGTTGGCCAATTGGGCTTCACGACGTGTTTCATCTAGATGGATGAGATTAAGGAGACACACTTCTTCTTCTTAGGTGTTTGGTAACAAGTCTATTGCGAGTTTTAACGATGATATTTCGCGTTGGATTGGTAAGATAGCTTCCAGACCATACACCAATTGAAAAGGAGTAAATCCAGTTGTGTTTCTCACCGAGGTTCGATATGCCCACAAGGCGGAGTACAGAATCAAGTTCTAGTTCCTTTTACGGACTCCTATCATTCGTTGAAGCATTCATTTAAGAATTTTGTTAATAGCCTCAACTTTTCCATTTGATTGTGGATAATAAGGAGTAGAATTATCATGTGACAGTCCTAACTTGGTTGTCAATTTAGACATCATATGGTTGCGAAAATTCTTCCCATGATCCTAACTATAGCTTGTGGGACCCCAAACCGTGTAATAACATGGTTGAAGAAAAACAATGCGGTTGTTTGTCCTGTGTTATTAAATGTAGGCATCGCTTCGGCCCATTTGGTAAAATAGTCGACCGCGACAATAATATAACCATGCCCCCCAGATGAAGGAGGGTTACAGGTCATGAAGTCAATACCCCATTTCGTAAATGGTCCAGCAGAGACAAAAGGATGCATTGGCGCTGGTGGTTTGCGGATTTTACGATCAAAAATTTGGCATGCACGACAACTTTTGACTGTGAGGATACAATCTCAAAAAATAGTAGGCCAAAAGTAACCAGCGCGGAGTATCTTCTATGCGGTAGCATATCCAGATAAATGTCCACCACAAGCCCCAGCATGGCAATCATTTAACACTTTTTCGGCCTCCACATGAGTGAGGCACCTCCTTAAAATGGTATCAACACCACGATGATAAAGTGTATCGCCGATGATCAGATAATATTTGGCTTGGTATCAAATATGTCGCTGGCCAGAGCGAGAGGTATTAGGTCGAAAATTTTGGGTTTGGAGATAAATGATGAAATTCCCATACCAAGGATCATATGATCCGATCAGAAACAAAGACTCGTCTGGAATAGATGGTTTCAACGTAGTAGGATTACTATCAGAGGGAAGGTCACAGAGAAGCTCAGCCAAAACTAAAGACTTCTTTGACTTGGATTTGATGAATTCCAAATCAAATTCCTGCAAAATGATGATCCATTTTGAATATTTTCCCCCTAGAAATTGACGTGATAAGATTTAAGTCATGGGGTTGCAATCCGAAACTATTGTTGTTTTTCATAGCAGTATATAATGGCGAAATATTTGGATAGCTTGAACAGCTGCCAAGGCAAGATTTTCCACGTACGAGTACTTAACTTCTATATCACTGAGATTATGACTCAAATAATAGATCGGATGTTCAATTCCATCTTCCACTTGGACCAAAACCATAGCAATGGTCGTTTCAGCCGCGACGATATATAGGAAATAATCATTTTGATAATTTGGAGGATACATTAATGACGCTCGGACAAGATGGTCCTCGACAGCATCAAAAAAATCTTGCGCAACTTGATCCCAATGGAAGGGAACCCCCTTTTTCAATAGTCGAGTAAATCCTTTAGCCATTTCGGTGTAGTTTGAAGAACCTTCTCAGGAAGTTAGCCTTTCCTTGAAGTTTCTGTATCTGAAGTAAGTTTGATGGTGCAGGAAAATCAAGAATGTCCTGAACCTTCAGTGGGTCTATTCGAATTCCTTTTTTTGAGACTACGAATCCGAGCAATCAACCAGAACCAACACAAAACACACATTGTGCGGATTGAGGCGTATCTTGTAGTTTCGGCAGTGTAAGAAAATGGCTCTCAAATGCATCAGGTGATCAATCCGATTTCATGAATGCGTTGGTAAATCGTCTAGATATGGTTGAACAATGTGCTTGATGTCGTTGAAAGCATAATCCATTTCTCTCTGAAAATTTTCCCCAGCGTTCTCTAAACCAACGGAAGTTTCCTATATGTGAATGTGCACCAGGGACAGAAGAATGTTGTCTTATGTTGGTCATCTGGGCGGATATTGATTCGATTGTAGCCGGAAAATCCATCCATGAACGAAAATATTTTGCATCCAAATCGTCAATAATATGGTCGATAAAGTGAGTAGGATAGTTGTCTTTTGGACAAGCATGATTAACATCCCGATAATCGACACACACTCTAATGGTTCCTTGCTTTTTCATAACAGGAACGATATTGGAAATCCACTCAGTTAGCGGAACAGGGTAAATGAAACCAGCACGCAAAAGTTTTTCAACTTCTGCTTTGATGGCAGCGGCTTTCTTCGGCTGAATAGGACGAAGCCGTTGACGCACCAGTTTGACATCATGATACATATTAATAGTGTGTTCAACTATACTAGTATCTATGCCTCTCATTTCCTCGTAAGATCAAGCGAATATGTCACGAAATTCACGAAAAAGAGAGCGATATGAATCAAGTTTTGATGGAGAACAAGATACACCGACATGAATATTTTCTACAATGCCAAGTTTGGTCGAAATATCGATAGAAATCGTTTCTTCAATATTTGATAAGTTTCGCTCAGAATCGATTGCATTAATTGGAAAAGAATTCGAAAAGAAATTTTTGATCGATGGGTGGTATAATTCACTTAGATTATTTTCTTCATAATTTGGAGAATGGGAATGATGATGATAATATTCCCATGGTTCTCCTTCTGACATCATAGCTTCCAAAATATTTTCATCTGTCAAAATTTTGAGGAAAATGGATCAGATGGAGTACCAAAATCTAAGGAATGATCAACCCAAACACTCGGCAATGCTGATTTCAGATTTTCCGCCCAAGCCAAATAGATTGATTGATATTGTAGCTCAATAGGGTTGGGCGGTAAAAAATTATTCAACGTAGAAATATCATAATCACCCGTACTCTTCCTTAAGCCAGATAGAGTGGAAGAGATCATGTAGCAGGTCTCTATGCTTACAATTTCTGCCGACATCGCAGGCGGCGGTAATGCAAAGGTTCCCATAAGAGTGGAATCCTCTAAGATTCCTACACTAATGTTCTGGATTTCTAGTTGGGGCAAGTGAACAAACGGAACGCTTCCAGTTACCTGTGAAGCGGAGGCAAAAAAGGATAATTGATTAATGACTATAATTGTACCTTTATGTGGAAAGGAAATCATTCTAAAGTATGTAGAAACAATAGCAGTCATTGCATATACCCATGGTCTTCCGAGTAAAATATTATAGTCAAGGGGTCCGTCAACAACCTCAACATCAATACTTACTATTTTTCCCCCTAATTCAACTTGCAGGTTATTGATAATACCACAAGGTTTATATGTTCTTCCATCAAAAGCCTTCAATGTCGTTAATTATTGTGATAATCGCAGCGAGCCAAGTGACTTCCAACAGTTTAGAGACATAATGCACGTAGATGCTCACTCATCAATAATAGTTCGATGAACAAGGTGATTGAGAACATTTACTTGGATGGAGAATGCCAATTCTGCTGGTAACTATGGCACATAGCCCATATGATTAAATACGACAAGATTAGAATCAGTTGGATCAATTCCACCAATTGCCGACAAGAAAGCCTACTTCTAGGAGGGACAATTTCGTAATACCCCAAGAGTAGACATAGCTGAAATGGATTAAGCAAAATCTTCAACTATATTATAATTTTGTGTAGCTCTTTCTCGAGGATTATATGTCTATTAATGAATTACTCCCTTTGGTGGCTTAATTGTCAATTCATGAATATCAGGAGGTGGTACTGATTCATTAGATGGATTCGTTGTCGAGGTAGTAGGTTGATCAGTGGCCAGACTACCATAGTATTTATTCCGCATCGACACCAAAATATCTTGTGAAGGTTTTGTGGTGGGTAACATTAACACTTGGGAGCTAGGAGCTGGATCCATAGCAACCAAATTTGTGTCTGGATTTGGAAATGGGTTTGTCAACACAGCTGATGCATGAGAAATCTTGATGATTTTTGAGACATTAGCATGGTGAGTACAATCCCTAACAAAGTGTTCCTCATTACAGATTATGCATGGATAATAAGGTTTCCGTGGTCCTGACGGTTGATCAGATGATATTTCCTGTGGGTTAGAAGTTTGCTTTTTCTTTGATTTCCCATTTTTCTTACCTCCTGGTTGCTTGTCACTTTTGCCTTTGTCAAATGACACGACATTAATTTCGGAAGTAGGAGCGGGATCATAAGCAGTAATGTGGTGTGTGTTTGCAATGCCTATCAATCCATCTCCAGCATGAGAGTCCTTTATCTAAGTAGGAACATTAAAATTAGATCGCGGCGCATTAGGAATTTTTTCATAGAGCATGCCAGACTGAGTGTAAATCAAGTCTAAATATTGGGCACGAGCGATAAATTGCTCTTATGTGACGATGCCACCTTTAGCCACATCCTCAGTTATAGATGGTAACAGGGACTTAATGAACCATTCAGCAAGGAGCTGATCAGGAACAAATGTCTTAACCATTCGTCGACGGCGATGCCACTCATGAATATGATCTGAAATGTGAGTAGCATTAGTCTGTTTGAAGTTGGTCAAGAGTTTTGTTCTAGTTTTGTATCTGATCGGTAATTGGAAATGGGTAAAAAAGACAATAGCTAAGGTAGTGAAATTGTCAAAAGAAGCTATAGGTAATTCAATACACCATTTAGTAGCTAGACCTGTAAGCGTACGCTAAAAAATACGTAGTCAAATAGAATCATCATTCAAGGAATTTGATGAACACCATAAATGACAAGTCATAACATGAGTTGACGGATCTTCTCTAGGGTTTCCATTGAATTTAGGAATGTCGGAGGGTAATTTATGAGGTATCACCGACCACCAAGGAGCATAATTGATAGGATCATTGGTTAACCAGTTTAAATCTGGTAATTCCAAGGTTGCAACAAAAGGCAATTGTCTATTAAGGTCAGGTTGAGCATAGCCAAGGTAAGATGGAATTGCTTGGGCAATAGGTCTTTGAGCACCATCATATGGATTTTTATGTTGGTAACCCAGATAGGGGTTGTTTTGCATAGTAAACGCTTGAGAATTCTGTTGACCAAAACCTGGATATGATACTTGTTGAAATGAAGTTTGAGGAATTTGCGCCTGTGGCTGCCAAGGGGTCTGTCCACCAATATTATAACCCAAATTAGTATAAGTTGGATTCGGTTGATATGTATAACTATATTGTGTTTGTGAAATCCCATAAAATGGTACACCAGCTTGTGAATAAATAATTCCTGCTACAGGTTGTTGTAAATTAACCAAAGGATTTTGATTTTGTGAACCCAACATTTGATGATATTGAGTTGAAGAGCTTTCCTGATAAGGTTGATGTACAATATTTTTATTCTGTAATAGGGGTATAGATGTATTAACAAGTGGTAATGAAGTGGGTGTAACAGGTTGAACTGGTCAATACGATTGTACAACCGTTTATGGTTGGATAGGAAGAGTGGGTTGCCATTGACAAACATTCATGTCAACATTAGTTTGACCAAAAAGTGACTGAGTACTACCATATTGGGTGACCAAAGGTTTCCCCCCAGCATAAGGAGGATAATAAGACGAAAAATATTGTTCCCCGAATGCTGGGAGTCCAGTTGATATGGTACTTAAAGGAATTGACCCATAAGGATCGACTTGATATTGCCCTTATGATGTATGTAATGATTCAATTCATTCAGTGCTAACTATAGGACTACCAGTTAAAACACCAGATGATGACATTGGCAAAGACCATGAACGTGAAGGTGCACCAGAGAAAGTGCCAGATAATGATTTGTAACCTGTTGGGACCGAAGGGCCACCGTGAAAATATGAATCTGGTGAGGTTGTGAACATTAACGGAGTAGCGAGGGTAGTAGCTAACTTATTTGGAACAGTAGACCCAACCGAAGATGTTGGTTTAGACATGGTTGTTTGACCAAATATATACCCTCGAAAATCGACGAGAGATTGAATGGCAATAGGATCAACAAAAGCAGATGGAAATGATTAAGGAAAAGACTGGTACAGGTAAAGGTCTCCCCCAAAATGAGTTTGACTTAAAGGTGTATCAGGTTGTGGGATTTCTTCAATCGCAATTAAACCAGGAGGAAGAACTTCACCGTCAGGCCCAAAATATATTTCAGACGGTTGACTGTGCGATATGGGAGTTTCAATAGCTATAGAACTTTGTGGGATTACCACGGTAGGAACAACTTCCGGTTGTTCGACTTCAGGATTCAGATGTGCTGGCAAAGAAGAGACAGGATCTAGATCAATTTGCGATTGAACAATGTCGGGTCCAGGAGGTATGGTCTCAACGATTGAATGAATCGTGACCACAGGTAGTTGTGAAGACTCCGTTTCGACAACAGTAAATGAACTGGGATGTGTGGAAACAATTTGAGCTAACTCTGGGTTAAAAGATGATATTTTTCTAGAGATACGAATTGTACTTGTTTCGGCAGATCGTGATCGCCTTCGCCTACCAGAAGTAACTTCCGAAGGTAAAGGTGGTTTTAAAGCTAATCTACGCGAACGATGGGGGATAGGATTGTGTTCTTCCATGATTATTGATTTATTTTATCCAAAAAAAATAAACAAAAAGAGGGTAATGCTATAAAAAGGGTTTACCAAGAAACTGTGAACTGCAGAATACCTCCTGGCGAACCAAGAAGTACAGGCAGGTAATCTCCTCGAATGTTGTGTTCGGTGTATCAAAATTTCAAGGCGGCCGACTCGGTTCACTACGAATAGATAGCACCTAAAATTTGTCCCCCCAAATATACCCGAAGGTACGTGGAGGCCCAAGTCCGTGTTAGCGTTGTCTGATGCGAAACCGCACAATGAGAGAACCCCTTTATTCTTATCGTACTGTAACACTGCCCGATATACCCGAGATTACATGGACGAGCTATGATATACTTACGTACATGGATTGAGGTATCACACTCGGAATGTATCGCAGACAAGTTAATGATAGCTGCTATGTTTTAGGACGCTGGAACATGTCTCTAGCCTAGACCTTCTAAATGTTATAGTTAATGTTCCAAAGCGTTGTTAAGTAAATTGAGATTTATTTTATGTTGATCTTGCTTAACAATTTTCCTTTCAGGTTCACCGCGATGATGTGTTTGAAATTCCTAAAATGCAGCTAAGAATGATAAAAAAAAAATCACTTTCAGCTTTTTCAATGAAGAACCTAGCTAATAAGGGAAGAGAGCAAATAATTTGAGAGAAAACAAATCAATGAAAAAAAACAAAATCAATGAATCTCAAACTAAATGCAGATTTCCTAATGTTCCTTTTTCAAAAAACACACAATCCTACATGCAAATGCAAGTTTTTCTTTTCAGTTTCCTTAATGTTATGAATGCAAAAAAGAAACTAGGTGCACTAGATCAATAATTCAAATGCTTTTTACTTTCGAGAAACAAATAATACAAACAACAATTTCTCTTTTGAAGGAAAAACGAGGATTTCAACAACAATTTCTCCTATCAACAAAATGAAGATTTTACGACAATTTCCTATTTCGAAAGCAAATGATTCTTAATGCAACCATAAAGATACTTTGAAATCAACTTGTCAATGATAAAGAAAAACTTTTCTAAACAAACATTGAACAAATTTTCAGCCAAAGGAGGAAGAAGTATATAGATTCACTGATCAATTGAGCATCAAACTTTTCAGAACACAGCAGCAAAAAAAACTGAAGCAAGTTGCAAAGTCAAATTCAAGGGAATTTGGTCACTTTTAGGAGTCAACGCTGTCTCCAAAGGGAGACAGTGCTCTGCAACGCAGGCTTGGAAGGGATACAGTGCTCCGCAAAGCACTATGTCTAGTCTAAGGGTGCGTTGGGCGCAGTAGACAAGGAAAAAGCTATTGTTTAACTCACTGTCTTTGCAAATTAAGCTCTGAAAAATTCTAATCTTTATGTGTAACAACTACTAGGTGGATTTACAAAGCAAATCAGAGACTAAAACACCTACAACTAAGAGAAATTTTCCCCAGTGGAGTCGCCAGTTTGTTGGGCCAGAATTGTAATCTACAGATAAACTATGCTTCCCTAGACAGGTGTTGGTCTATAAAAACAGGTGAAAGACTATACTGCCATTTCTCCTAACTTAGAATAGATACACAGAGAGGATTGGAGGCTTACTTATTCAGTTGCTTCCAAATGGATCCTTTTGTCGCTTTTGTTGCAGCTTCAAATTCAAGCGGTTTGTGAGCTGAATGCTTCCTGCAAGAAAGAACACTGAAACAATAGAAGATGTAATAATATAGATATCTATTCAAGCTAGTTAGCTAAATCAGTAAAGCATAAACTACATTCATCAACCAAGATCTCACAATATGGAAAATCAAAGTTAACATAGATGCATGTAGGGAAAAATAAGAAGTACTCTTTATTGATGATAGAAGGAGAGGTTACAACCTAGTGACTAATTTGAAGTGACCTTCCAGAAAATTTCCCAAGTCTCATCATAGCATAAATCTCTCCAGCAGTAGCTCCAAAAATCAAACTCTCAATTGAAAATTCTCCAACATTTCTCTACTCAAATTCTTCCTTCTCAAACACTTAGATCTGTGTTCAACTTATAGATGAACTGTAGGTTGTTTTGCAATCAATAGATTTCCAAAAATAGGCAAGACATGTTTCCATTCATGTAGATTTCAAATGGACACTTGGATAGGAAGCTTAACACATGTGAACTCTTCTAGAAGGCATTGGCCAAGTGGAGATTCCGGAACAATGAGAATTTCGCTCCCAATGTGACCAATGCACCTTTGAATGTCGGGAAGTTCTTTGCAGAGCAGCCTTGCATGGGGCTACCTGCATATGCAACGCACTTAGGCCCCTTAGAGCCTGCGTTGGTGAGCTCTCATATTCTATATAATAAGCTTTAAACCATGGAAACCTTTGCTTGATGAAAGTCTTGTTTGATTTGTCTTGTTTTCTGTCTTAGAGCATATAGCAATTGAAATGATATGGAATGATAGACCCTTGATCATCGGTCCTACAGATGATGCCCAATTAACCAGGTCATTGGGAATGGTGCCCAAATTGACCTATAACAATTTCCCCCTAAAGCATGAGATCCAAATAATAAGAACATTTGATTGAGATGCTTTACACTGTGATGAGCCTAATTGTTAGAGAACCAAGAGTTTTCCAACAAGCTAAGGACATAATGCACGTAGATTCTCCCTCATCAATTACTGTGTGAAAAACTAGCCTTCATTTGACTAATACCGGAATTTGAAAATCCATTTGATGTGGGAGTCTAGGTACAATTTTTTCGAGATCAAAGACAATAATATTTGAGTCTTGAGGATCAATCGCTCCTATAGTTGATAATAGTAATTTCCTCTGAGCTGGACAAGATTGCAGCACTTCGAGGCCGAATTGCTGAAGGGGATATGGCCAAGTCTTCAACAATATTGTAATTCTGAGAGGCTCTCGCATGTGGATTGAAAACTGACTTTAGAAGTACACCCTTGGCAAGTGGTTTAATTACTAAATCAGGATTAGGTTTCTCGATTTGCAATGGTTCGGAAACCGAAGGAGTTGATAATGGTGGTTGACTGGATGATACAGTTTCTTTACCAGTTGCAGGACTCTTAGATCCATAGTATTGAGATCGTGTCGCAATCATGACCTGGGACATCATTAGGATATCCACCGATGAATTGGAAGAAGATCTGATCTTTTTGCTATCTTGAGATGGAAAAGGATCTTTCAAGGTAGTAAGTGTGGGTGAACCTTTGAAAATTTTGGATACCTCGGCCCGATGTGGGCATTCTTTGGTGTAATGATCCTTATCACAGATAAGACAAGGATAACGAGGTTTTTGTTTTTCGTCTAACGGTTCAGTTTTCTTAGCTTTCTCTTTAGGAGAAGTGTTTTGTTTATTTTTACCCTTCCCCTTATTCTTATTGACGGATGTTTTAGCTTTGGTTGTAGATGATTCTACGACATGAATCTCGGCAAAAGTTTCTAGGGAAGGGTCTCCTTTAGGTGAATCGTGTAGAGTTATGATTGGAGAAGTAGATTTAGATGACTTCTTCTTACTCTTTGTCATATTCACTATACCAATTAAACCGTATGCAGAATGAGAACCAGAAGGAGTTGCAGTAAGTTGGCCTAGGCGTGGTAAACCGGGAATTTTTTCATACAGAGTACCATACTATGTGTAAACGAGGTCCAGGTACTGTGCTTGAGCTATGACCCAATCTTCAGTTACAACGCCTCCCTTAGCTACATCTTCAGTAATCTTAGGAAGAAATTATTTAATGAACCATTCTGCAAAAATTTGATCTGGAATGAAAACTTTCACTAAACGTTGTCTATGTTTCCATTTGTGTATGTGATCTAAAATGTAAGTAGACACACTCTGTTTAAATGAATTTAATAGTTTTATGCCATTGTCATAACGGACTGATAACTCAAAATGAGTTAGGAAGGTTGTTGCTAAGGCGTTGAAATTATTCAAAGAGCCACGTGGTAACTCAATGTACCACTTTGCAACTAAGCCAATCAAAGTTCTCTGAAAAAATTCCCAAACGAATGGAATCATCGATTAAGGAGTTGGAAGTACACCACAGATGATAAGTCATCACATGATTTGAGGGGTCTTCTCCTGATTTTCCTTCAAAATTTGGAATATCACTGGGCAACTTAGCGGGCATTGCCGGCCAAAACGGAAGGTAATAAATCAGATCATTCGTTAGCTGACACAAGTCCGGTAAAGCTAAATTTTCAATGAACGGTAACCTTTGGTTATAGTCTTGTTGTGAAAACTGATAACCTTGAGGAACAATACTAGTTTCCGGAGGAGGATATCTAGGAAAACCTGGAATATCCTGAGCAGTTAGGATTTGAATACCTCTAGGGTATCCAGGGTTAGCCATACCGAACTAAGGTTGAGCTGGTATTTGATATGTATAACCAGAGTATGGTTGGCTCTGGTAAAGTGGATTTTGTCCCATTTGTCCATATTCAAATTTCCATGGAAATGGTTGACTCTAAACAAACTAACCTTGAAAGGTTTGACCCGTAAAAGGTAGACTTTTTTGAATCGTAGTTACACCAGGTTGTCCTAGAGAGGTTTGAGGAATAGACTGAACCGTAGGTCCAATTTGATGAGTAGTAATCTGAGGGGTTTCTTGTGTAACAGTTGGTGTTGTAATTTGAAGAGTGCTAACAATAGGGGTTTGATAAACTCCAAGGATAGGTGTACTTGGTTGTTGAACATAAATTTTCGCAGCATATTGGATAGGAGTACTTGGAGTACTCAGACCAGCCTACTGACTACTCGGCACATATACCTATGGGGTGATTTGAATTGCACTCTGAATAGGTTTTTGGACTCAGGTAAAACCAAATTGTTCGGCTTATTAATCAGGTTGATTATAAGGTACTTTTAAAGTAGGCTGCAAATATTGATGATTCAACAAGGGATTCCACATAGTATTAATTCCTAGGTAAGGAGCTCCTATAAAAGTTTGCGATGCATAAGGTTGAACATAACCAGTTAGAGGTATTGGAACATAAGTTTGATAATTACTGGGAATATTTGGTCCTACAACCAAGGGATAAGTTCCAGCAAAAGGTTGTCCTCCTTGAAAGGATGGTTGCTCTTGATAAGGTTGATGCCCTTGGAAAGGTAGCTTCCCTTGGATAGATTGTTGCCCTTGGAAAGGTTGCTGCCCTTGGAAAGGTAGCTACCCTTGGATAGGTTGTTTCCCTTGGAAAGGTAGCTGCCCTTGGACAGGCTGTTGCCCTTGGAAGGATTGTTTCCCTTGAAAAGGTTGCTACCCCCCAGGCACTATATAGCCACCTTGAGAGCTAGCTTGAGGAATGTTTTCGGAAAACATATAGACATGTTCTGTTGTCAAAGGTTTAGTCGCAGATTCATAGAGACCAGTTGATTTTGTGAAATTTTCAGAATATGGAGATGCTCATGAGAAAGTGCCAGAGAGTGACTGGTATCCAGTAGGAACAGATGGACCGACGTACAAAAATGTTTCTGGTGATGAAGAAAACATAGATGACTCAGTATACATGTTTGGTGAAGCCATGTAACTACCTCTGGGTATAGAGTAAAAAGGTATGCGACGTGGTGAATAATTATAACGAGAGTTATGCAACAAGTCGTAATTTGATGATACCAAGGATCCTGTCTAAAAGGAACGAAAGGGTAAATTTGTTCACTAAACCTTAGATCTAAAGATTCTTGACATGAAGGAATTGTGATCTCTTCTTCCACATTAGAAATTTCTTCAATACTAATTAGGCTAGGAGGAAGATTCTTAGTAATAATAAGTTTCACTCGAGGTGAATGAGGATGACTAGGAGTCGGGGCTATGAAATCCGAAGGTGACTCAGACGAAGTAGATTCAGATTCAAGCTGAGATATTTCGGGTTCAGTGAATTGGTTATCTGAAAATTCAACAGTAATAGATTCAACTGTAATTATTTCAGAAATTTCTAGTTTTTCTTAATATTTTTCAATTATTTGAGGTTGATTAACTTCAAAATCAGGATGTATTACAACATATGTTTCTCCTTGTTCAATAGACCTAGTTCCTGATTTTTGAACTCTTTAAGTTTTTATTTTTTCCAATTGATTGGGTGTATACTCAGGGGGTTTCCCCTGCATTCTACATGAATGTCTCGATAATACAGTTACAGTTAATCTTTTAATACACAAAATCAAAAAAATTCAAAATAATATACCTAAGGTCACTAAAAATTCAAGAAAATGAACAAGAGCCTACAAAATCTAAGAGACAAACCACACCCAAACAATATGTTTCCACAATAAAAGCACTAGTTAGTGATGAAAACCAACGTCACGAAAAGTAATGTGGAAAATTGGTGGTTGGAATAGTTACCCTGACAACCTTCTTAATGAAACAGTCTGGTGCAAGTAACTCCACAATGCCATATCGAAGTGAAGAGTACCCTCTGGAAATTCCAAGTGATTCTAGTCAACGTCTGCTTCAGGTGCAGTGCGACCTTCCCTCCACCGTCACCTTGGGAAAAATCCTAAATATTATGGCCACTAAGGTCACCAACTAAGACAATTGCACCCGGGGGGAAAGTCTAAGATCCGATATATACGCAAGGGAAGAGTATCAAGCTCAATCCCCTTGAAAGCTCCTCGACATGGTAAATCTGAGGTTTGCTAACAAGTGACCCCAGGCTCCTCGACAATGGTTAATTTCAGGTTTACTATTTGTATTACGTGAACATCTTCTATCTTCATCAACGAAGTAGGTACGCTTACCTCACTGGGTCGGACATGACCTCATGCTTGACTATTTTAAGAAGATCTTCCTAGAGTACAAATGCAACAATTGGATTTCCCTACCGCAAGATGCTACTTGTTTGTTTAATTGATTTGGAACGTTTATTACAACCTATTCCAAAGCACTAGCCTAAGCTAAATTGGTGGAATGAGCCCTAGAAAATGTAAAAAATATCTAGACTGATTTTATTAAGCGTTGTATTGATTTGGATGTTATTAACACAAAGGGTTATGGAGATGAAACTTGATGATATTGTGACCTGACTCAAAATACTCTAAATGCATCAATATGAAAGATGCAACTCTTTTATTTCGATGAATTCTATTTAGGAGAAAGTTGAAGGACTTTTGAAATCAAAAGTACAAGTTTCCTAAAACTTCAAATAAAATTCCTTTTCAATAAGAAAACAATTTCATTAAGAATACAATTTCCAAGCATGATCAATGTATCTTTCGTGAAGAAATTTTTTGTTGATTACAAAGTCAAAAACTACAATTTTGATAAACAAACAAATGTCAAAAGAAGGCAGCTTCTAAAACCCTAAAAAGTATAAAAAAATTCAAAGCAAATCAAAGTTCTAATTATCAATCCTAACTAAGATACCTATGAATGTATCTCTAATGATTTCTCTTAGTTGTAATCAAACTCAAAATGTTTCCACTTGACCTAGCAGAAATTAAATCATGAAATACTAGCCTGAGATAAATCTGACTTCGGTGATCTAGAAGTTTTTCCGTTTTGAAATCGAATAAGAAACAAATATTCAAAAAAGGTAAGGTTGGCAATAATCTTGGTGGCTCAAGGAGACAATAACATAAAACCAGTGATCTTAGGCAAATGAATGTATCTTCCAAAAGGAGCAACAACAAACCAGGGCAAACCCTAACTATATAATGCAAAAAGGATGATTTATCAAACAAGACTCTAAGGTGTTAAAAAAAAGTTCATAGACAAATTTTGACAACTGGTATAGATCAGGTTAAACCTCAATAATTTGGTTATCTGACTCTGGAAGAGAAAAATTCAATTTTTTCAAAATTTCCCAGGGGGTGCGTAACTTCTCAGTTCACACTAGTGCACATGCGCACTGAATTATGCTGACAAGTCACGCAGGTTGCCACTCTGTTTTCCACAGATTACCACGCAGGGAAGAGAAAAGTTGGAAAAAATAATTTTTAGGTTTTCTATCTCAGAGAATCTAAAAGGTCATGTACCCAACCACACTCAGATAAGTCAAAATAAGAAAGCTAGAATGTCAAACTAAATAGAACCAAAGAAAACTAAACTTGTCTTCCCTAGTGGAGTCACCAATTTGTTACCTGGATTAATCCCTCTTGCGGACAACACTGATCTCCCTAGTACTTCAATAAGTAGCTAGAAACAAAGATCCATTGAATATCTCTTTCTCTAGATTATTTATATTTAATATTATTACAACCTTGAAATAAGGAGGTTATGCTCCTACCTTTCAATCAAGACGTTCGATGTAGCCTTTTGCCTTTCGCTCCAAATAAATTCTTCAATGGTGAGAAGAACTTGCAATCACAAACAATACAAAAGATCAAAGCACCTGCAACATATAATAATCATAAATACTAATCCAACTTAGTGATCAAGGAATCTAAGTATTGACATCATTTCCATGAATTCAGAAACAAGACAATGAGAAAAAGAGATCCATATGTATTATCAGAAATTGAAAAGAGAAATCCTACAACCTGTGCCTTGATGTTGTACACATTTCTCCTGTGTGTCTGCACAATCGTTTCCTTCAGTTTGATGAGACTTCCTCTCTAGAATGACCAGCATGAAGTCATATGCACAAAGGTGTAATCTTCAATGTGCCAACAACAAATTACTAGTTCAGAAACTATGAACTCTATGAACTCTCTCCAGCTTAGAATCTATACAAATCAGTTTCTACCCTTCAACCTGAAACTTCAGCACAATTTATAGAGGGATTGAGGTAGTTTCAGATCCATTAAGAGAGGGATGAGTTCCTCCCATGAAGGGATTTAGGTTCTTTTAGCCAAGGGATAAGCTCCATGAGTAGACGGATAAAGCTCACACTAGCACGACTCTAGAGGCTTCTAGTTGGGAGAATAATCGACCAACTAGGCTTCTAGAGGTTACTTTTTATATTTATTTTCTTTTTACGGGGGTGCACAGGTTTTACTGGCAAACAGAGTGGTGATCGTCACGGTTAATGGAAGAAGAATCAGTGCATGCACAGGAAAAGGCTATAAAAAGCGTGTAGGTAACATGATATGGATGGCAATAGACCGATATGGACAGTCAAATGTCATGGTGACAAAATGACATGTAATAGGGATGAGTGTTTAAGGAGAACAAAAATTACGAGCATGAATAACAATTTCGATTATGTATGAACAAGTAGGAATATTGATAACTATAGCATTAGGTGTAATAGCAACATAATAGAGGAGTGGTTGAGGAGAACAAAAATTGTGATTATGGATAATAATTGGATTATGTATGAACAAATAAGAATATTGGTAGCTATAGTATCATGTGTAAATTGATAATGTATGATATTTTAAGGTTTGTTGTAAAATAAGTGAGAATGCATGGTTTCTTTATGAAGCTAAAAAGTTTTTAATATCCTTATGTTTTACCATCATAATTTAGGATCAATATTAACCAGTAATAATATTGATAACTATAGTATTACTTGTGCAACTCGACCGTGTATAATAATTTAGGGTTTAGTGTAATAAGTGAGAATATGTGGTTTATACATAAATATTAAAGGTTTTAATTAGCAAATGATGGGTATAACTCAACCATATAATTAATATAGATGTGAATGAATTGTTAAGTAGGCATACTAGTAGTATGATTGATTGAATTTTATTAAATATTTAGTGTTTACATTGTAATGATAATTAATATGATGTTGAGGAATTTATTCTTCTTTTGAATTTGTACAATAAATCAAATCATAAGTAAATTTAAAAAGTGACATTTTTAAAGTCGTTTTCTAGTTACACTTCTAAGACGTGTTTCAATTCCTTGAAAGGGGTTAGGATTGATTGAATTTTATTAAATATTTAGTGTTTATATTGTAATGATAATTAATATGATGTTGAGGAATTTATTCTTCTTTTGAATTTGTACAATAAATCAAATCATAAGTAAATTTAAAAAGTGACATTTTTAAAGTCGTTTTCTAGTTACACTTCTAAGACGTGTTTCAATTCAATTCCTTGAAAGGGGTTAGGAGGTTCAATTTGTGTCTTTACATGAACTCGTTCCAAGTAATAATAAAGTGAAAACATGTTTATTCAAAACAAAATTTCTTATTACATAATATGAGACTACTAGTATAATAACATTATGATAATAAGTAGAAAATATTCTTGCTTTGATAATTTAAAAAGTTAAAATTACATATTTTTATGCAAAAATAATATTGATGATTATTAATGATTGTTATGGTTTACTAAAACCAATTTTAATTTAAAAATAAAAAATAAAATAATAAAATAATAAAATAATAATTTATAAAACTTTAAATTTTTTTAGGAATTAATTAGATTGTTTTATTGTTTTATTTTTATGCTTAAAATTTGAAACATAAAAATAGTTGCGTTTAATTTTGTAAGATGGTGTGAAATACACACCATTTTAGATTCGTCTTAAGGATCAAATCTTTTATTAATCTAAAAGAAGTTTATATTTCAAGAGATTTGATCCCTCTCAAGACTTTGGTAGATTCGAAGTTAAGATGGATCTAGATTGATTTACTTTATTATTTATGTAATTCGATTGAGTCAAAATATTAAATAGAATATTACATGATAACATCTCTACCATACTAAGTTGGAAAGTGCTTTTCGACACAATAAGTTATCAACTAATTATAATTTTCATCTTATTACACAAAACTGATATCTAAATAAAAACTATATATTGATAGAAAATGATTTCATAATATAAATTATTTATATAAGATATAAAACTTCACATAAAAATAAATTATCAAAATTTATAAGTAAATTGCATTTCAGTGAATGAAACATCCATTCATGAATAGTGTTATTACATGTTGAAAGAGAGATAGAGCGATAAGGTATCCAATGTCACATGTAAGCATGTTGGATATCCTATTTTAATAGTTGAGAAGTATAAACTTCTTTGAGATTATGTTGTTTTGATCATTTACCATGTCGCATTATTATTATTATTATTTGATTGATGTAAATATGTAGACAAATAATTAAACTTTTTATGAAAAGGACTTTTCATAAAAAAAAAAATTGAGTACTAAAGTTTGATTATGAAATATATTTTGGTGAAAATGAAAATGTTAACTCCACATTAATATCAATAAATAACAACTTAATATAGGTATATAATCTATCACACTTGACAATTAAATAAATAAATAAAAAAAAAAAACCCAGCCCCACTCAACGTATATTAAAAAAAATAACCATTAAAGAAAGTGAATTTTAAAGGGAATTAAACTACTGAACAAAGTCGAAATCATAGAATATCCCATAATTGGATGTGAACTATTATTAACAACCCATCCCCACTCAACTTATATATTAAAGAAATTTTAACTTTTAAACAAAGTGAATTTTAAAGAGAATTAAACTAGTAAACAAAGTCAAAGTCATGGAATATCCTTAATTGGATGTGTGAACTAAGCTTTCTAATCCTTCCACGTTATACTATGATGGTAAGAGTTGTTGGAATGCAATGGAATGGAATCGAATATGTAAAATATTATGATGTTAGAGTCTATTAGTATTTGGGGAGGATGCTCTAACATGTGTTATGATTTTTTTAGAGAATAAAGTTGTTGGAATATGATGGGTAAAATATTATGGTGTAATAGTATAATAATATTTTGAATAATTATGATTTTTAATAGAAAGTTGATTAGCTCAAATTTTTAGTAAAATATGAAAAAAAATAAAAAATTCACTTTATAATTCCGAATTTCATGATTCATAATTTAAGGGTCCAAATAGAATAATGCCAATTTAGTGAACTAATAAAATTCATATAAAACATTAATTTCAACTAAATTATAATTAATTAAATTTAATATTAATATTTAGAAATAATTAAATTTAATTAAAAAAATAATAATTTTAAGTTTTATTAAATTTAAAATATAAAATTATATTTATTTTTACCATTTTTATATAAATTATATAAAAATAAATTATAATTTAACTAAATTGATAATGGTCTTGTGATCTTGGTAGATGAAATAAAATTAAATATAATGTTAAATCATAAATTAGATATAATGAATTGAAATATATATATAATATTAATTTAATTTTTTAATAATAAATATATTTATATTTTATATGAGAAATATGTGTATATTTTTTAAGGATTGTTTAGACTTTATAATAAGGTTGGAAGCCACTACAATACAGTTTGTTATTTCTCTCAATCACTCAAGATAAACACAATTAACTATAACTAATTAGCTCAACCATATAAATTAAATGAGGTAAATGTCAATAAACATCAATCCATATAAACACTAAAACACTTCATCATACATCTGGAGTTGCTAAAATTTAAAAAAATCATTAGAATTAACTAAATTATAAATTTATTTAAAATAACAATAATAATAATTATTGATAAAAAGAATTAATGTATAAGATAAACATATGCATTAAAAAAAAAACATGTAACAAAATTCTTGACCATGGAAATCTATCTCTACTTTTTCATGGAGATTCTTAATCTGTAAATAGGCATTATTACAATACCATAGGCTAATACTATGGCTTATCAATACAACAGCCAAAAAAATTTAACTCATTTCATATGACACTTGTTCATATCACATTTTTTGAGTGACTGTGATTTTTAATAACGAAAGTTGATTAGCCCAAATGTTTAGTAAAATATGAAAAAAATAAAATAGAAAATAGCCTCTTTTATCATTCTGAATTTCATGGTTCACAATATAATGGTCCAAATAAAATAATACCAAGTTAGTAAAATAATAAAATTCCTATAAAACATTAATTCAAACTAAATTATAATTAATTAAATTTAATATTAATATTTAGAAATAATTAAATTTAATTAAAATAACAATTTAAAGTTTTATTAAATTTAAAATCATAAATTATATTTAATTTAACCATTTTTATATAAATTATTAATTAAAAATAAATTATAATTTGAAATTTCCCATGAATAGTTTAATAGGCAATGGTCTTGTGATCATGATAGATTAAATAAATAAATAAATAAATAAAATTAAATCATAAAATATATATATATATATATATATTAAAAACAAATTATATTAATTCAATTTCTTTAATAATAAATATCTTTATATTTTATATGAGGAATATATATGTACATTTTTTAAGGATTGTTTAGATTTCATATTATGGTTGGAAGCCACTCAACAAAGTTTGTCGGTTCTCCCAACCACTCAAGATAAACACAATTAACTATAACTATCTAGCTCAATCATATAAATTAAATGGCTGGTAAATGCCAATAAAAGTCAATCCATATAAGCACTAAAACACTTCATCATACATCCCAAGTTGCTAAAATTAAAAAAATCATAAGAATTAATTAAATTATAAATTTATTTAAAATAATAATAATAATTATTATTAAAGATAAAAAGAATTAATATATAAGTTAAACATATATGCATTAAAAAAACATATAAAAAAATTCTTGACCATGGAACTTCATCTTTACTTTATCATGGAAATTCTTAAATAGGCTTTATTATAATACTATAAGCCAATACTATGGCTTATCAATACCACGTACATCTAAAAAACCATAACTCATTTCATATCACATCTTTTTAGTTAATGATTTTTATGTATACTACTAAAAATATTCCTAAATAATTTATAGAAGTTAAATGCTTATCACCTACTTAATAATTATTAATAATTAAATTTAAATTTAAAAAACTCTATTCCAAATAAATATTTATATCAATAAAATTAATTTAATTTATTATTATTAATTATACATAATCAAACTTAATTAATTAATATTAAAGATTGTGTTAAAATACACTTTCCATATTTTTAGTTATATTAGAAATTGGTATTAAAAATTCAATGACAACTACGATTAAAATGCTCCATCAGTCAGTTTAAAATTCACCTTTTTATCTTAATTTCTTTTAAGATTAATTTTTTTCATAATGAGATTCATGTTCATTTGTTTCCTTGAACACAAAGGGTTCATGATGATGTTGGAGTAGTAATTGAAAGCACCAACTTTCGGTTCTTACACAGGACAATATTCAAGTACTCTTGATAAATTAAAATAATGTGTGAGATATTAGAGGTGTCCTACTTAATTTTCTATTGATATTTTTTTGTTATTAAATTAAGTATTCGTATTAATTGAGAATATTTATAATCTCCTTTTTCAGTTAATATTTAGCTTGATAAACGAATAAAGAGTTACAATTAAATTTGTGAATATTTATATGTTTTTTAGGTGATTATGTTTTTTTTATTATTAATTAAAAAGATAATAAGTTTAAAATTAATTTAGATATTTTCTTTATAATATTATTGTAAGTATGTATTTCCAAAATATGAAAAATAAATAAATAAATTTAAATCTTAGGAAAAGAAGTAATATTAATAGTCTATTAAAAAATTTAGGGTTTTGTTAATTTTTCAAAAGAACTAAATGAGTTTTTGATTTGGTTGAAATGGAAGAGTCTTTTGAAGAACAAAAAAATGTCATGAATAAGAGGCTAATTGGCTTGATTTGCAATATGGATCACTAGAATTGAGAGGCCATCCATTAGAACAAGTTATTCCAATTGTCTTCCATTCATCAAAATAAAAAAGGAATCCACTTCTTTTCCCATCCTCGGAAGCCTAGAACATGCCTCATAGCTTTCACTATGTTTTGGTCACAAATCCAATTTTTTTTGGGGCAAAAAATTTCTACCTCATTTCCCCTCAAGATTCACCATGGTGGATAAACACGCAAATTCCTCAATGCCATTTTCATAATGGTACAAACATTTCATAGGCCCCTTGATTTTACTATGTAAGCAACAAGAAACAACAACAATAGTTGTGCAACATCATTTCTCCAATCAAGACTTTCTCTAATATGCTAACTAGTCAATTCCCTTCTTCCTCTCTTTGAGGCAGGTGAATTCTCTCCAAGGCCAAATAGAATAGAAAGACAACTCAATTTCCTAGTTATACATTTTGATTCTAGCTCTAATTCACAGGCTCCACTTTACAAACATTAATCCTTGCCTAAGATTTGAAAGTTTGCACACATGGGGATTACTCAGACCAATGTAGGGCATGATTTCTTCCTTCATGGCATCATAATGAGCTATGGGAGGGTGACCTTTGGGTTTTATTTCCCATGTCATTCACATGGCAATGAGGTGACAAGTGGCTAGGGAAGGTTGCTCTGTTCCAAGCCCTAAAGGGTGACCTCCTTATATTAATGCATCAATTTTATGACCACAATTTCAATAGGAAGAGGGGGAAGTCTCTCATCCTCTACCATACTTAAAACTAGTATTCCTTCAAGTAGGGAAGAACATTTGTTTACCATGTAGTCACCTATTTGTTGAGCTTACTACATGTTGAGGAAATATATTGATGTGAACAACTTAATTAGAGAAATTTCTCTTTTGATAATATTTTTTATTTTTTATTATTTTAGAAGTTTTCACAATAATAACGACTAAATGATGAAGACCTAATTTCTAATTATAAAAATAATAGAAATGTTATGACTTACATTAATACCTTAAAATCATGCTAATTTCTTCACTTATTGTTTAAATTACTCCCTAATACATAAACTATATTTAATACTTAATTTTCATCGAAATCCAAAATATTTCCCAACTCACTATTCAAATATTTATATTATATTAATTTTAAAATAAAATAAAATAAATATTATATATATATATATATATATATATATATATATATATATATATATATATATATATAAAAGCATATAGTCAACTTTGAGGTGGAATTAAAATTCTCATACTAGAAATGTTAAAAAAATTTCAAAATAAAGAAATATCAAGTTGCTAAATACTTCTAGAAATACAACCTTGAAAACTTCATTGGATCTTTCTTTCTACATACTTTTTGGAGTATTCCCATGTTACAATGAATTACTAGCTTAAGGGTGGGCCTATGTGAGGGACATAATGATATATTAGGGGCCCGCAGAGCCTATACCCTCTTCATCACTTCCCATTTAGTATAAAATGTGTATGGTTAGGTGTTGGAAGTTCTTTATTGTCTTCAATTTTTTGAAATAGAAGCAATGGTGGGTTCCCGAGGAGTAGTTAATAATTGAAAATTTAGGGAAATTAGTCAGAAAATTGAATCATGTGTCACTCAATCCAGTCACTTTACCCAACATCAAGTATGAAATGACTTATTCTTTTATAGGATTCTATCCAGGACTATATTCTTCAATTGACACTCCATTGACTATTATAGAATTTAGACCATTAAAATAGTTGGTATGTTGGAGTAGGTATTTATGTCAATATCCCACTTTTTATTCCATTAAGATAGTTTTGTTTTGTTTTGTTTTTTTTTGTTTTTTTAAATAAAGAAGGAAAAACTTGTCATACTTACAATTATAAGTTTAGTTTTGCTTCATCCAATTTTTTTTCTGTGTGATGAGTTGTGACATCATACATAAAATTTCGTGATTTGAAATAATTATTTGGTTGTTTAATTTATTTTTAGAAAAAAAAAAAATATATATATATAGTGAAAACTCAATTATTTTTATTTTTATTTTTTATCTATGGTTTTTCGATAGATGTTTATTGGGTGTTTTGTTAAGGTACTTCTTGATGTGAAGTCATTGGTTCAATTCCCTGCCTCTATTGGGTTGATATATTGGATATGTTAAAGATGTAGTCTTGCCAAGCTTACTAGAAAAAAAATGATATGATTTTTTTCTTAATTCTATTGGATATGTTGAAGACATGGCCCTGCCAAGCTTACAAAAAAAATATATGATATTTTTCTTAGCTCTAAGGCAAAAGAGAGATTTTTAATACCAAGCTAACTAGCTCACAATGTATAATTGAGATTGTTAATATTATTCTAGTCAACTCACAATATATACTCACTTAAGAGCACCATATAAATTATTCTATTTCAGAGTTTAAACATATCAATTTTATGAGAATTGAACTTGAATAGGAAGAATCTCAACAATTGTATCCAACCATCCAAACTAAATTCAATTGAACAATCTATTTTTTTATAAAAAATCTTAATTTATAAATATTTTATTAATTTTTAATTAGTAAAATATTTATAAATTTATATTTTTATTTTTTTGAGAATCCAAATATAGATTATAAATTATAGTTGTACCACTTTCGAAATTATATAATTATATATATATATGGAAATTTTTAAATCAATATATTAAATATTTGTTGATTAATGTTATTTTAAGGAAAAATGTTTTTAAAACAAATATATATTTTAATTATCATAATAAAAAAATTAGTTTTCAAGGTAGTTTAATTGGCGATTGTTGTGATAATAAAGTGTCATATACTATGAGATTTGAGGTTTAATTTTTTTTTATTTATCCTTGTGTGTAGAAGGGATGTGTGTAGACACTTAGAGGTTATAAATGAATGAATGAATGGTACTTTAACATCCACGAGACTAAAAATTGTCTATGGGACTACTAGTCTCCCTCATTTTCGCCTTTTGCAATTCAATCATTTCTTATTCAAATTGATGATGAATTGGCCCAACCTTCTAATAGTCCCCATGCTGAAAAGACAATGCCAAGGAACTGATGCTAACATATTGTCATAAATGTCCCTGAAGTCTTTGAAAGCATCACATTCCAAAATGAAATGTTTTTTTCTGATTCCACTGCCCCAAAAGTGAAAAAAGTACACACCCATTCTTCCTAAGCTTCTTTAGGTCTTTTCCACTGTCCCATTTCACACCGAAGTTTATGCAAGTTAGTTCTTAATTGAGCAATAAGAATATTTTCTCTCCACATAATGCTAGTTCCATTGTACTCTTTTTGTTGGAGATCACAAGAAGGGTTAAATTCCCCAACATAATACTTCTTCTTTCTACCCAACTCTTTTCCCCATATATGCTATCAAAACTTCTCCATAAAAAATTTCTTTAACTCCTTGCTATTTGTGGGACAAACATTGAGGTAAATATTCTATTTTTGCATCCATTTGTAGTTTTGTCTCATCCATATTTTCTTTCTTTCACTCATGCCATCATTGAAAATAACTTTAGGCCATCTTCCTACTCCCATTTGCTCATTTCATTTTAGATATCTTATGAGATGCACCATAGAAATTACTTTGATGGGAGTCGCTCCTGTTTCATTGAACTTTATCTCATAAGGAACTAAATTTTTTATTTTGAACTTGCTCATGATTAAGCGTTTTTAAATTTTCTCGATTTGTTTCCATTTTGAGATGGGGGTGCTTCTAGCCCACAATTCACACCCATATAACATCACTAGACAAACTAGGAGTCCAAAAACCACTTTAACCATTTCCCAATCCCATAACTTTGCCTCTCTACATCTGTTTTGAAGAGCATCTAATGCTTTCCACCCTCCTAAAATTCTCTTCTTTTTGCAGTCCTCCCAATTAACCATGTTGTTGAAATCAATCTTGATGTACTTATACTCATTTATTTTACACGAATGATGCCTTCAAAGAAGAATGTATGCTGACTCTACTTTTTATTAGAAAAAATAATTATATTGGTCTTACTAGCATTGACTTGCATCCCCAGTGCTCTACAAAAATGCTCAAGGGAATATATGTGCATCTGCAATCCATGGTTAAATTTAGCAATCAATAAAAGGTCATCAACATATAAAAGAAGCTTTATCACAAGCTCCTCTAACTGAACACCATCTCCACCTTGCAGATTTAGCCACTCTTCCATTTTATCAAATATATAAACCAAAAAGAGTAGGGGATAAAGAGCAACCTTACTTGACTCAAACCTATGTCTGTAATTAGTTAGAATTGAACCTATGTCAAATGAGTAATAAATAGTTGTGGTAATGTGGTAGTTGTTGAAAAGAAATAGTGGCAATAGTTGGTAATAATCTGAATCTACTTGATGTAACCAACTCAATTTTTTCTTTTTTTTTTCTTTAACAATGGGGAAACCTATCATGACTCAGTTGTCAAACTAGCACTGGGAACAACCATCACTTGTTGTTATCCCTGAATGCAAGTTGACTCATCGTTGTTATTTACCCCTTGGTGGGCCTTAAGAGGGTAAGCTTTCACTTGTACGAAATCCCTGTGAGTCTTGAACCCTTAACATGTTTCCTTACATTCAAAAAAAACTAACTCTTAGCCAAACATAAGCAAATTTATAACATACTACAAACCCATAAAATTAATCCAATTGCAAACTCCTCTTATTACAATAAATAAATTATTATAATAATAATCAATACATTAACTAAAATAAATACTTTTGGTTAAATTTTTAGATTAGGTTTATGTTTTAATAAAGAAGATTTATTTAAATTTTAACTTTTGTAAAATTAAGAAAATGTTAAATATTTGTATGAACATAAAAAAGAATTAAAATTATTTAGAAATAATTTTGTGATATTGTAAAGTAGGAAATTTTTTATAATACTCAAAGTTGGTAATTTAATTTTTGTCGATATAATTTTAAAATTATGATATGCGATTGCTTGTGGTTTGTAACACCCAACTTCTTTTCTTTAAAATTGTGATATGCTATTGCTTGTGGTTTATCATTAAAATTATTTTGCCTAAAATTATTTATTTTTAATAATTTTAGTTGTAATTATAATTTCATTTTTAATTGTAAAAAAAAAAAAAATTATATATTTATAAAAAAATATTACAAATTATATTAATTAATATAATATTTTAAATATAAAAAAAATTGATATAAATAACATCTTTAAATGAATCTATAATATTAGATTATTACATATCATAATAAAATATTATATCATTTACAATTTATTAAATATTATATAATTTAAATAAATTATTATTACATATCATAATAAAACGTTATATCATTTACAATTTATTAAATAATATATAATTTAAATAATTAATATTTTTAAGTTTATATAATATTAAGTTATTACATATTATATTAATAGTTAGGTTATCATATCATATCATATTAATTTCGGTAAGATTTTAAGAAAATATGGCAGGGATTTTTGTAAATCCACGTTATAATTATCAAACTTTAATATTTTGGGTGCCCTAGAGGTTTTTGATGGTGCTGAATCTATTTCCACCATCAAAATCATGATTCAAACACTGTTACTTTAATATTTTGGGTGCCCTAAAGGTTTTTGATGGTGTTGAATCTATTTCCACCATCAAAATCATGATTCAAACATTGTTACTGTAAGATTTCTTAAATTTTTTTTGGCAAGGATTGAGAATTGAACCAATGACTTAACATTTAAGAGTGCCTTAATAAGACACCTAATCACCATCTATACAAGATTCATGGACAATAATTTTATATTTATTAAATATTATATAGTTTAACATTGTTCTATTTAATAATTTAAAATTAAAATAAATTCTTTGATTTCAGATTTTTGTGATCCATTATGATTTTGAGAACACCTTTGAAATCAATCACATCATTAATTGTTGGTCGACGTTTTGAACACTATCTAAGGCGGGTCATCATAAATTTCAAATAAAAATAGTATACAATATTTATGTGATGAACATTTTTTTTGTCGATCAAAATATTTTCATTAATTCCTCAAAAAATTACAATGTACATTCCATAAGCCCTCTACTCTCCTAGCTTCACTCTAACCATATTTGTTAGACATGAGAGCAGTATAAAAACTAAGAAGATAGTGCTATTTCTTATAAGAACCCCAGAGGCAAAAGAACCACATAGCCCACAAAATAAACAAGACCAAAAACACAACCAACAAATAACATTTCAAGGGGTGGAGGATTCGGTGCATGAGTAGCACCTGAGACCACAAGAGGGCCATGCCCTTTATGTACATGGAAATAGGTATGAGCTAACCACGCCTTGATTTCATCTAGCCTCTCACTAGTTCGACGTTGGATACAACAGACAAAAGCAAAGCGCTCCAAAATTTCACCCTAGGTGTATTGTACATCATTAATATAAGCAATGGTCTCGTTTTTGTCCTTGTAACTCCGATGGTAGATGATGTCAAGATTGACAAGGATATCCCTCCATTTTTTTGCAACTCAAGCCAATGTAGGAGGTTGCTCCACACGGCCCGGTGATTGAGCATGGACGTGGGCCACCTCATCTTCCATGTTTGCTCCCTCAACGTTCCACGCCTCCGCCCAGTAGGATCGCTCCCCAGGTTTCTCACGGGGGCCTACTCCACGACGGGCCTACCCTTGTTGTCTCAAAATGTCTACCAAGTGCACCTCGCACCAAATCTTCCCAACAAGAGAGGTGCCCGACCTATTACCACAATGCCCACTAATCCCACCCAAGAGGGGGAGCACAACCACCCAATAGGTGGAGTAGCCACAAATGTGTCTAACGCGCTGACCGTGAATCGAATTGTCCCAAGTATCCAAGAGTGGACCCTTTACCAAACCTTCAAGACAAGATAACCACCCAATTCTACAACCCGAGAGCCTCGAGACGAGGCCCTGCTTTAGAATAGCTCCCTCCCAAGAGTGGAAACCAATCGGGGTGCCCCTGCACTGATGATAAGCATAAAACAAAAAACAAACCAAACAAGGAAGGAGTCCCTCACTTACCAAACTTTCACACGAACACAACAAATTTGTCCTAGGTAGAGCTCTATCTCCTGAATTCAAATCGTAGCAGCTTCAATCTCTGTTCCTGGCACTCCCTGAGCGTGCCTCCAACATCGCTCTTCAGGGTCCCACATCACTGTCACTATCACTCTAACGAGCCCCGCAGTGCAACCACTCCACTCCCAGCTAGCTCCTTTCAACACAGAGATGCCCAGACTAGTGGGCATGTGCAGGTGAAGAGCTCGTGCACAATCAACTGCAGTAAAATCACTGGACCACCCTCCCATACCAAGAAACCAAATACAACAAAAGACTCAGAATTTTCAAGATATATAAACAACATATTTCTTCTCGATGGTTCTGCTCAAACAACACCACTTAGTGTGATTGTCTCCTCGCTTGTCTCCACACATCATGTCATATGGTTGAACTCGCCCGCAGCCAGGCCCCGTACCCCATCCTCGCCCACCAATCAAAGTATATGATGAGTTTTTTTAATCAAACATAATACAAATTTTTAATTTATAAATAATATGCTTTTAAATTATTGATTTAAAAATAAATATAAATAAACTAACTTTAAAACTTTTGATTTATTTTTTCAAAAATTGTAATCAATTAAAAAACTACTTTTTAAAATTTAAACTATAATAAAAATTTATTTATTTAATTCCTACTAAATCTGTGTAAAAATTTACCATCAAATTATTTTACCCAATTTGGGTACATGCTCTTCATTATCAAGACTCATTAGCGAAATTTAAGGAAGAAACCTAATCACTAGTATTTAAATATGCAATAGTGACTTGACAACTAAAAAGTGAAATTCCATAGTTTGTAAGCTAGAGTCCTAGGTACTAACTTTGTTGCATCTCATTGGCCAGACAGCAAGATTACAAGACATATTTAATTGTGCATAGGGTTCCTATACTCCATGGATCCTATGAGTACTATAATTAATGTTTGTAGTGCACTAAGGTAACATGATCCTCACTTTTGTTAGTGGGGCTCGTTGTACAAAAATGTCCTAACCTTCTCCTAGAAAGTATCCCAATGCACACACAATATCCAACTCATTTGAAAATGGGGTATGTTTTATTGGTTACTTTATATATATGAGTAAGCTTATCTAGTCATTATTAAGATAATTTATTACTAATTATATGATGTGATATTTGTAAAGATTAAAGTAAAATTGAAATTAATGACCAAATTTTATAACAATATTGGGTAAAAATTTGTTAAAATTTATTGTTGTTTTATAGATTTCTTTCATTTAAACACAATTAAAAATTATGGTCAAACTTTATAAAAAAAACAACACTGATATCATTTCTATTTACAAATAAAAAAAATATTATTATGTATTATAAAATAAATTAAATTGAAAAAAACTTTTCAATCTGATATAATTGAGATTAAATGAAAATTTTTATTCTCTTTATCTAAATTCAATTCCCCATATAATACGCTTAAATTTATAATAAGTATATTTTATAATGTCTCCAACCTCATCATAATAACTTAAAAAACATGTAATGTTAAAACCATCATTGAAAAAGTACAAAGTACCATGGAGAGAAAGTTCTTAATATTTGGTGTTAGTGTTTATCTTTTTCATCGTTAATTTATGATTTATTCGAATTGATTCTTATTATTTTGAATAAATTAGAAATATAAAAATAAATTAAAAATTTTAATTTTATTATATTAATATAATACAAATTTTTTTTATTTTTTTTAAATGAAGAAATTATTATTTTGAATAAATTAGAAATATAAAAATAAATTAAAAATTTTAATTTTATTATATTAATATAATACAAATTTTTTTTATTTTTTTTTAAATGAAGAAATATCAATATTATATGACTTACATTTTCTCTATTTAAATTAGGTTATAAAAAATCAAAAGTTATTCAAACATGTTATATAAAAATTAATAAAAAATATTCAAACTATTTTTCATTGAATATTATATTTTTAAAGTCAAAATTTCTATTATATTTACTTTTATATATATAAAGGTTTCTACTATTTTATTTTTATATGTGCGATGATGTTTTGGTCGTATTTTTATTTCTATAATTTTAAAATACAATGGAGTGTTAATAAATTGTGTTTTGTTTTTTTATTAAAATTAATAATATAATAATTTAAATATTTCAAAATGTATAAATAAATTCAATGTTAGGTATTATTTTTGGGATTTAATTGTGTTACGTAAGTTTATTTATTTGTGACCATTTTCATGGAAGGTAGTAGTAAGTGACTAATTTCTCATGATTTTTTGAATAATTCACTTAGCACTCATTGCATAGGACTCATCACTTTCGGGCTTGCACCTGGTAACCAGGTCTTCTAGGGAGGTCACCTATCCCAAATTGCTTCTGGCTCAAGCTTGTTTAACTGTGGAGTTTTCCCCACATTCAAGCTCACTTAATTTATTAATTGAAGTTATGTTGTGTGGTTGAGCAAAATGATTGTTTTCTTATTGATTAAGATTCAAATTTCCACGTTCTAAGCTATAATATCTTAAAAATTATTATTATAATGATTTAGAGACTAAACACTCTTAAGTAAATATAATTGTGAGTTAGAATAATACCAACAACCTCGAGACTTACCCTTAGATTGAGAAGATAAATTCAATTTCTTAAAATTTATACAAATCAAACCAGTCGATTTTACAAATCGGATTTCCCATAAAATTAATAAAAAAACATTAAAGAGACGTTTAAATAACGCTTTAGAATGTATACACCACTTCCCATCATTACCTTTCTTCTTCTTGATAGTGGCAGTCGTGACACCTTTGACAAGCTTTGCTTGGCGTGCTGGAAGTAAGACAATCTGTATTATATACGATCTTGTACAAAGTATGTTCAAAAATCTAGGTTTATACAAAGTAACTGCTGCCGTAGAAAGGAATTTGTCTCGACTTGTCTGTTTGAAATTCAAATCGTTCTCATAGACTTGAATAATTCAATTTTTTAAAGAGAAATGTGGGTGGGAATCACGAGAGTAGATTTATAATGGTGGTCACGCCAGTTCCTGCTGGAGCAAGCAAGCATACAATGATGGCATTTATTGGTTTCCAGCTGCCTTTAGCATCATCCCCCGCTGCAACTTCCATGAATGTTCAAAATAATTTGAAAATTCATGAGATTTGTGTTCACAGGCAGCATGTGAGGAATTTCAGATTGGACTTTGTCCAGAAAACAGTATTGGGTCATGGAGCGGAGTTGTTAGAAAATTTTGGGTGTTGAAGGAGTCTAGAGGTATTCATAGAATTGTGGGCGTTAATTTTGGAGGATGGAGTGTTTCACAGAATAGAGGGTGTTAATGGTGTTGAAGGAGTCTAGAGGTATTCATAGAATTGTGGGCGTTAATTTTGGAGGATAGCGTGTTTCACAGAATAGTGGGTGTTAATGGAGGATAGAGTTTTTTCAGAAATTTGTGGCTGTTAATCTTGTTTGGCTTTTTTGAAAGAAGAATGAAGAGGGAATAGCAGGGGAATTTCTCTAAGATTTTTTTTGTTTGTGTTTGTGAGTGTTTCTCAGAGCAGAGTAAACTGTATGTTTGCTGTTATTGAGTGCGATTCAAGCCTAGTTGTCTACTTGCATAAGTTTCAAAGATTTGTACTCTGTTTTAATAATATGAGCAGCTATTTCAAATGCAAGAACTACTTTATTTGGATATTTGAGCAGTGGTCACTCTCCCAAACTGGGAATATTATACATAGCCAAGAAAAAAAAAAAGACTAGAGCAGGAACGAGAAATAGGTCTCCTGGTCAGGTTTCTGGCAACAGCCAGCATTTGTAAGGAGAGAGTGGGGAACAGTGGGGAACACACGGAGCTTGTGACCAATCTTTCATCACATACATGAGTTTATTAGCAAGTTCCCAGTCATGGAGCATGGGAATTTGCATCTACTATGGTTGACTGTGGCAACTGTGTGCATATTTCTCCAGATTGGAGCGAGTGCGATCGAGAATCCAGAAGGTATGGATCTTTTAACATTGCATGATCCATGCAGGTGGTTGTGTTAACAAGAAGTTTCAGTAATAGGACACCCAACTTGATTAATGGTGCTTTATCACTGAGATTTTGTTTAACATGATCATCGGTGGAAATACTCTCTTATTGCCTTTAAATATGTGTCCATGTGAAATGCTTAGAATAACTGATTTTAGAAGCTAAATGAATTCCATGTCTCCTTTAGGTACTTGCATTTATGCACTCATATAGCAGTTCGAGTTGATATCTATGAGTGCCAATAAGAGTTGAATGATCCTAACAGATGCTTGTAAAGTTGTTTTAGTTCCCATAGACCATACCACCTAAGATCAAAACTAGACCAGAAAGATTCCAGGAGCCAACACAACTAATTGATTTAGGAACCGCAAACTTTTAAAACTAAGATCCATGGCCTATATAGAAGTTCTCAATTTGGCTTCTTTGGTTTTGTTTGAAATAGTTGAAACTGCAATTTTTTGACAAGCTGCGAGTTCCCAACTGCAGTGCATAGAGTTCCTCTTTTCCCATTGGATGTGGAACTCCATATTGAGTGGATAACATATTCAAGATTGAAGGTGGACAGGGGAGGCTGCATCCTGGGATCTTTTTATGTGTACTGCCAACGATACGCTATAGTTAATTTTGAGAACATTATGAGGCGAGGTTTCCCATTAAAGTGCTCAACTGATTTCCTTGTTCCCAAACATTCAAATCAAGTGGTGCCTTCTGCTGAGACCATTGTGTGCACTCTTCTATTCAAGGTCTTATTAAATTTCTTTCTATTCGAATCTCCATCATAGGATGCATCTTTCATCGATGACATAACGTAAGTCTCTCCCTTTTATCCTTCGTTGCCTGCTTCCTCAGCTTCTAAATCCTCTGGTGCACCTCTGACTATATTATCTGCCTCCAGTTCTATTTACTAATTCTAACCACCTGCTTTCTAAAATTGCCAGTAGACTCTAAAACATAATAGCCATTGTTATGTTGCCTGTTTCTACTTGATTTGTGCCAATAAATGGGTGCATTTGCCTGTTTCTACTTGATTTGTGCCAATAAATGGGTGCATAGATAATCCCTGATCTTTTCAGTTTCACAATGATCTCTTTTAGGGATAACTTGGACCAGAAACCACAGGCATCTTTAACTGCGAAGAAGATACTGAAGACATCAAAGCTGTTTTAGTTGAATTAGCGCTATTTAACTACAGAAATGTTCTGTTATTGCCTTGTGTGCCTAGCCAAACCTGATTATCCTATTTTTGGGAAATGGTGCTAAGCATTTTGGGAATCATTCTAGATAAAAACCCATTATTAATATCATTGAAGAGAGCATCAACAACAGACCATAATAATTCTCCTCGTTGAGTTTTGCAGGTTTTGTAAGTTTATCGTGTGGAGCAAGTTCAAATTATACAGATGCTTTTAATATTCCATGGGTTCCAGATGATCCATATATAACTACTGGTAACAAATCAACTGTAACATTCCGCGATGGGAACTCTACAATTAAAACTACTTTGCGCTTTTTTCCTGGTTCAGAAAATCAGAATTGTTACACCATAGCTCTCCAGAAAAACAGTCCTATTCTGGTCCGAAGCACATTTATTTACAAGAATTATGATGGCTTTTACAAGCCTCCAGTTTTCCAAGTCAGTTTAGGGATCACAGCGATTGCCAAAGTGAACCTCTCAATCTCTGATCCATGGGTGGAAGAGTTTATATCTGCAGAAATTCAAGACAAATTATCATTCTGCTTACTTTCTATTCCAGGGGGCAGAACACCCTTAATTTCTTCCTTGGAAATCCGCCCACTTCCTGCAAGTGCTTATAGCAATGGAACGGGAGTTAATTCCGACAAACTGCTCCGAAAGAGGATCAGAATCAATTGTGGCTACACTGCCAAGAAATTACGGTGAGAAAGCTTTACTGCTTTTGTAGGACTAGAATATTCTTTTCCTATAACCTTCTGTGTCCAAGAGTTGAGCTAGGCCAGGGAATAGCATTTTTCTTGTCAGGTGCTCTTTCAGAATTAGCTGTTATGTAGGATTTTGTCCACCAAATGAATGAGAGGCATTCCTTCTCTTCATTTTAACTTTCCTACACAGCTACAAGGAAGGAGCACACGACGACTGTTGCTCAGTCTCTTCATTATTACTTCTGTTTCTGTGTTTTCAAGTTATTACAATCTGCTATTATTTTTGGGATTTTACCCTATTTTAGGTTTAATAGGTTAAAATCTCTGACGTGCTTGGCACTTCTTTCACCCCTCTTTGACAATGAGGGGAAGAGAGTTGTGGTCCGAAGTCATATAATCATGTTGAGATCATTTCTTCAAAAGGAGAATACTAGATGGCAAGTTCTGAATAGTTTGCTAGAATGTGGTGTGGCCCTTATAGGGATTTTATATGTGGCTGTCAATGGAGTAAAATATTTATAAATTTGATCTTGAATCAGGTATCCTGTTGATTCTTATGATCGCATTTGGGATGTTGATCGAAACTTTTCACCAAGTCACCTCACTGTGGGGTTTGATATACCAGTGAAGATAAATAGTTCTGGAGTTCCAGAGAGCCCTCCTGATGCCGTGCTACAATCAGCAAGGATATTGGTCCGAACAGATACCTTATCTTACAACTTCCAACTTGACGAGGAGGCAAATTACCTTGTAATTGCCTATTTTGCCAGGATTTTACCTGTGCAATCTTCTTTTCATGTATTGGTTAACGGAGATATTTTAGCATCCAATTACACTCTTCAAAGCAGTGAGACAGGCACAGTTTCTTCCATTTCAAACAATATCTCTGTGATAAATATCACAATCCACAATGTCAGCTTTCATCCACAAATCAATGCTCTAGAAGTATACCAGATAGCTGACATCCCTCTAGGAAGTTCACAGAGTCAAGGTAGGGATTTTCAACTTAGCATTTTTCTCACCTCTGATTCTAGATATTGAGGCATGTTAACAGGATTTGCATTTTTTGCATAATGAATTATGTCACTTCTGCATCCAATTTATTAACTGGTTTCTGTGTACTGTGTGATCACAATGCAGTGTCCGCTCTCCAGGCTATTCAAAGAGTTTATCGTTTAAACTTAGGCTGGGAAAATGATCCATGTTCTCCAGTTCCATGGACGGGTCTTCGATGTGATGAAGCAAACGACGTTGTCTCTTTGTAAGTAGTAGGATGACCATGGTGAATGACCTCAGAATCTTGAAAACCTTGAGAATATGTTGTGCACTAGTTATAATTGAAAAGAAGTAATATTCAGAACCATTAATTATCTAAAAAAACTCAAGAAATTCAAGAACAAGATGTAAAATATTTAATTTAAAATTACTAAGGAACAACTATTCACTCTACAGGGACCTCTCAAACATGAATCTGCAGGGACCAATATCTGTTGCATTTGGGGACCTTCTAGAGCTTCAAAACCTGTGCGTGAAACTCAACCCTTGACTAAATGAAAAATATAATACTATATTTATTTTGTACTGCTTGTAACTAGACATCCGCAGACTTATTTGAGTCAAAGAAGTTATTTGGTCTTATTGAAGCCTTTTTACTGCAGGGATTTGCATAATAACTCTCTGACTGGACAAATTGAGAACTTTAATGCTCTCTCTCTACTTCAAACACTGTAAGCATTATTTTTTTAATGGGATGCTGACAGCATATACATGTTCCGATCAACCTTTCATATGGAAGGTATTAAATGGTGTTATATTGTGCAGGAACCTGAGCTTCAACAAACTAAATGCACACATACCTGATCTAAGTTCCTTAACTAGCTTGCAGAAACTGTGAGTCCCATTTACCATATTCTTTTTATCCATGTTATATCTGTTCTTGTACCATATGTGCATCCATGTTAAGATGTGATTAGGTGTGAGTCTTAAGTTTCATTATTGAAATGAACTCACTCAAAATGAAAATGTACTGAGCCTCGAGAAACTGGTTGCATCCTTTAAGTTAGTAGTCTCAATAACAAAACTGGAATTAGACAGAGTGTTAGTTGGATGTGAGTTTTTCTCCCAGTTTATTATGCAACTTGATTGCTTCAAATCTTTGGATTTTGCAAATATAGAGATGGCCATTTTGGTTCATGACTAAATAAACTGTTTCCTATCATTTGGTCAACTAGACATTGAGATAATTTTTGTGGAGTCAGCTTCTTTCACTTTTAGTCTCCTTAATATGGTGCTAGAGCTTAGCTGCTTGTGCCTGGAGACCTTCATCAAGAGGACTGGTCTAACCTGCACCAGCTCCTCCATATTTATCCCTTTTTCTTCTTCAGGGAGAGTCTGCTTCTCTCACTGTTTTGGTGCATATAAACAGGAAGTAATTTTTCTTAATTTAAAGATATACTCATATTACTAGAAGCACATGCTTACAAAGGATGCCTGTTCAGTAGGATGGCAAGGGAAATTCTAGTAACAGGAAGTGTCATTTTATTATAGAGAATATATGCCCTTACTATAACCCACAACAAGTAACTCTTTAAGACTAACTGTTTTAAAAAAGGAATCCTGAATCCTTATAGAAAACACTTGATCAATACACAAAACTTGACCGGGGCCAGATGAAAACACAAACAAGTCTTGAGTAGATGTCCTATTGATGGCCCGGCAGCAGTAGATATCGTTCCCCGAAACCTTTCAGTAAACTCAGAACAGTCGAAGATGATAATGCTGCAACTCTATTTCTTGCATGTGCACAAGTATATATCATCTCGCTGGCAGTTGCCTTGGATCCACGTTTGAGAAATTTCTATTCTAGAATATCAGTGTTGTAGGAACACCCCCCAATAGATCGGTAACCAGAACCACAAACTGTGCGGATCCATGAGCGAACTGCAGATGGAACCGTGCACCCAAATTTCGGAACCATGCTTTGCTTGGAAAATTGCAGTTCCTGGACCTGTGGGTACCATGACGGTTCCGTTTGTGGTTCTGTAGGCTGAACCACAGTTTCTGCACTGTTCTTCCACGCTTCCCATGTGGTTCCGGAAAGCACTTGCATGGTTCCGCGGGGAACTTTTTTTCTTTTGGATTTTGGAACCGCTGTGTGAGGAACCATGCTTCCCAAACACAACCAAGATGCTCTCTTGAAGCTCCCTAGATGCTTTCTACATGCTCCTTAATGGAATGTTAAATTCTTAAAGTAAAAGTGACATTCTCCTATCCTTTCATGAAAGGAGAATGTCACTTTTACTTACATTTTTAACATTACCATGAAATGACTCAGGATGTTTGAGAGTGGTTCCAACCTCATCGGACTTCATATGGAGAAAATAGAATTTCATATCCCATTCAAAATTCAGCAGACTTAACGGTTTTCAAGATTTCAAGATCAATGGCATTGTGGCATTTCGTTAAATTATATCCTGAATGAGGGTATGTGATTGGCATTTAATCAAGAACATCAAGCCCTATATGCACCTCAATGTTGGTGGTGTTGATTGTAGAACTCCTTTGTCATGGCCTTAGCAAAAATGTACCTTTCACTCAAGTCAAAATCATTGACCAGGCATGTTAAGTTTTTTCTACCATATTTTAAGGCTTGGATTAGGCTATTTGATCAAAATTGGGCAATGTTGACTAATATCCCTAGAGAATTGAGGTAGAAGCAAAGGTTAGACAAGAGGAGAAGAATCTAGATTCTAGATGGTTGATGTTTGAACAATTAATCTTTAATGTATTATGGATGCCATTTCTATCTTGATTTGTGTACAAAATACATGCTTTGATATATTCTGCAACTAATTTGGCATTTGGATGTTTTTAATATAAATGCAATGATATATATATATATATATATATATATACTCGCTTCCAAGGATTTTTGGAAAATGATGCTTCCGACGCTTCTTCCAGCATCTCTTTTCTATTTTCTACTTCTAACGGAGATGCTTCAGCTAATTCACCAAACATTTTGTTCTATCAGACATGAATAGGTTTTCTTCTTTCTTTTAACACATATAGAGTTGGTGAAGCTCCACCCTTAAGGGGCAGCAGTCATGGCTAGGATACCAAATATTATTGATACAAAAAGCCATATCTTGTTTGGTCTGACCGTTGGAGAGATGGGTAGCAAGGGGCATCATCAATAGCAAACTGCTGAAACAGCCTTTGCTGTGATACCTATTCTTTGCATGTTGGCTATTATGAAGGTTTTCCCGGCCTGAGTTTGTCCATTGCTTACCAAATATTAACGGGTAGTAGTTTTATTGCCTTCTGTGCTGTGCCTTGTGCAGGGATTTGCAAAACAACAGTCTTCAGGGGACAGTTCCAGAGAGCCTAGGAAGATTGCCAAGTTTAGACTTATTGTGAGTTAATCTGAAATACAGTAACAAATGATACGATTTTGTTGAGAATGAAAAGAAAGTTATAATAGAGTGACATTAATGAGTTAATGCACTTTTTAACAGAAATTTGGAAAACAATCAACTTTATGGGAACCTACCCATCTCCTTGAACAAGACCACACTGGATTTAAGGTACGGGTTGATAAATTTTCCAATTTGATGTATCTTTGACTACAAACTTAATATGCTATACTTTTTTGACTTAATTTAGAATATTATTGTGATGTAACTTAACTTTGCGTTTGCTTTTGTTTCCGGTGCAGAACAACGGGCAATCTATGTCTTACATTCCCTGGTACAAGATGTTCTTCTGCACCTCCTCCACTTCAGACCCCGGAAGTGACAGAACTGAACATATCCAAAAGAAAAAGCCACATCAAGGCTATTATTGGAGGCGTTGTAGGTGGAATAGCATTTGTCGTAATCGTGTGTTTGGCTCTACTAATATGGTACAAAAGAAAACACAAACTGGAGGATGGAAGCTCCATGTCAAGTATGGTTCCACCAACATCTGAGTCTATGCTATACCCATTTTCCTAATTCTTGCTTCAGATGCACTATTTTTAAAATCCAATTATCTTACCCTACTCAAATATGATATATCACTTGATTTGCAGAAGAAGACATGAGAAATTGGAATGCAGCAAGACGGTTTACGTTCAAGGAAATTAAACTGGCAACAAGTAGTTTTAGGGAGACAATAGGCCGTGGAAGCTTTGGATCTGTTTATCTTGGAAAGCTTCCAGAGGGAAACCGTGTTGCTGTTAAAGTACGCTTTGATCCATCACAACTAGCAGCTGACTCTTTTATTAATGAGGTATGTCAACAATTTTATTTAAATAGAAGAAGTCACAGCAACTGAACAGTGTCCCCAACATACATAATAATATTATAATCAAAATGTCTCCGATCACTTGTCAATGATTGCAATATCCAAAAATTTCCTTTCCTCAGAATGATTCCATATATTCAGTAAGTTATTTTTTTCCAGAAAATGCATCAGATATTTCATCACCGATACGAAAAGTACATCACAAATGATATATCAAGCATAAGAACAACCACGCAGGTACTCCTCCCTATATAATGAGGAGGATAAGCATCTCTGCTTTGGCACTCACCTTAAGGAGAATTTACATCTTTCCTAAAATTATCCATCCTGGCTGAGAGTTGAATAGCCAACTTCGATCTACAAGTTGTTAGCTTTTCCAAATGGACCAGGTTAGTTTTGTTGACACCATCTTTGATCACACCCTACACATGCCTTCAAGTGTGTGGAAACATCCATTTATTCTTAGAAAGGACCCCTTTCCATGGAAGAGGAGCAACAAAAAGATTATTGTACTAAACAATAATCCATGCCCAAAAGACCTTGGCAACCATTTCACATAACATGCTTAATCGATATCGATTCTGCCTTATAGCAAAGCATGCAACATCTATTTGTTGAGCCAGTACAGTGTAGTTAATCATTAACCACTTGACTTTTATGAAGAAGTAGCCACCCAAGTAATTGAAGAGTAGAAGAAGAGTAGATCTTCCAAATCTCTTGACACTGCCTAATTCATCTTGTCTTGTGATCTTGAAAGGTCCAATTCCGATGAAGAAGATCATCAATAGGTTAATGTGGTTGAATCTTAGCATAAATCTCCTCGGTTTGTTATACATAAATGACTTCCCATAAGACCATTTCCTTTTCCAGATAGGTTTTTGCACCTTCAAGTTTAGTTGAACAAACTGTCCTTAGGAATCAGTTGACAAAATGTGGGGAAGGCAGGTCTGTCCACAGCCCAAAGCTCTGATATTGATTGATGGTTCCCAAAGATAACTGGTTACTCGTTCTTATTCAGTGAACTTTTCCATTTGCTACTGTAGTTTATTTGGATTCTGGCGATGGTAGGTTGTCAATGTTTTCAACTATATATGTGCTTATATACATTTCATATTTTCTCCCAAAAGATTGAAAAAATAATTTTTTATGTCAGAGTTAAACAAGTATCAGATATACGTTTCAAACGCTTAACTATAAAACATTTCTAACCAACGTCAAAAATGCAGTTAGGAAAAAGGTTTGTCAGCACTAATTTAAAAAATGTGGCAATGTGAACAGTATATGATTGACTGTTCACCTGGTAGTTTCTGTTACCTCTAGGAATTATAACTTTCAGATTAACATCATAAATGCAGTAAACAGAATATATTTTCTGTTTTCTTTATTGGAATACACCTTATGATAAATTCTAGGAAAGCGATTACAATGTGAACCTCACATTAAGTCTGATGAGTTTTTAAGTTGTCAATTCACATAAGTGCATATATATCTGACTTCCAGAAATTAAGGCTTGTTGAGGCATCCTAACTTTATCATTCCATCTATAAGAGAAAAGGAAATTGTTGAAGTGGGAACATTTGAGTTATAAGTAACCAAGAGTTGCTTTCAATTAGATTTACCATGCAGTCAAAGCATGGAAGGAATAAAAATGACTACATACACACAATTGCCTAAGAACATGTTCAAGATAGATGTATTCTAGTAATCGGCGATCCCTTTTACCATTACATTTCTGTTGTGGAATCCATTACACAAAATATTACTATTGTTGGGGGATTTAATGTTAAGGCTGTCGGGATAGGATAAGTTTGTTCAATTTGTTATGTTGTGGCTGGTTGGTCATCAAAGTTCTTTGTCAGATCTGAGTTGTGTCAAATCTTGGTTGTCAGGACAACCAGTAGATTATGCATAAATGAAGTGAAGCTGTAAGCCTTTAAACCTCAAAGAAAGCATGTTTTTTTATTATTTTGTTACATCCAGTCTTGAGAGACTGATTAGTACACATGCAACATTGATACCACTCTGGGAGAGTTTCAGGCCTGAGATTAGTGCCCACTTGTTCTTAGGAAATCCGCTTCTATAATGCACTGTTGGATAGGGTTATTACAATCTACAAAGTTCTGATTTTTGTTACTCTCAGGCGCATTGCTGAGTTTCCGATTGATTGGTCTGCCATGCTTGTTGTTTATTTTGTTTTTTGTTATAAAAAAGGAAAAATATTTTCCAGTATTTGTGGTGTTGTACAGGTCTAGTTGGCTTTCTTACAGCAGTATTGAAGTGGTTTCCTGCTGCTCTGTGCTTTCAAAAAATCAGAAATGGTATCTAATCAGACTGTACTACTTGATGGATGAAAAAAATGTTGCACTCAATGCTGTAGAAAATGTTTTGAAGATGTTGTCAGGATCCTAGCTGAAATCAGAACCTCAAATTCAGAACCTTGTAACTCAATGCATGATATGATGGAAGGCCTTGAGGGCTTGACCAAGCACTGTTTGGGAATCACTAAGACAACGTTAGAGGAGTGGAGAAAAGAAAGCATTCCAGGACTAGAGGAAAGTATTCTGATGGAGAATGATTTTTAAAATTCCTAACAAAAGTGCCAACTTGAGGAAATCCCTCGCATTTTAATTTAGATGTCAAACCATAGCCAACAAATGAAGTGTTCAAGGATCCAATGATGGATTCCTGGAGAGCCTACAAGCTTAAACAATAAAACTAGGGGAAGTTTCCTTCAAGGAGCTCTATGATCTTCAAGGTTTCTAAAACCAAGGAAGCTAAGGGACCTGTACCAGAAGGTCCTTAACATGCCTTACCTAAACAGACTTTAGGATTCCAACCATTGATGGTGAAGAAAAAGGCCATGCAAGGGCCTGGATTTGCTAGTTAGAGACATCATTTTGAATTAACCCAATTGATGAACAAGGCATGGTCGATTTTGCAGCACTACGCTTGGAGGGATTCACCTTTGATTGGTGGAATCAGTGGGTAGTGGGTACAATCCATACTGGAGGATGCAACCGTTGCTTTTACCACTTTCAAGGTAAAATCAATTGTTGAGGATCACTCCTAGAATTAAAATTTTCAAGACATCTAGGTGATGTGAATGGATATTTCATGAAATTCCAAAATTATTAATTAATGCTAAACAATGGATTCATAGAGGCCCATAAAGTTTCACCCTTTATGCCAGGATTAAAGGACAATATAAATGTTATATTCTAAGCCACCTGACACGGGGACACGGGACATGCAAGACATGAAAATTCGAGTGCCCGACACGGGCACGTTGACCCCCCGAAATAGGACACGTTATATATATATTTCTTACACAAATTCTCATTCACGATACAAATTCTGACATAGATCTAGATTCTACATTGTAAATTTAAAATTTGTAAGTTTTACATAGTAACATTATGCATACAAATACAATTGTGATAGATTCATCAATGATCCAATAGGAGAAAGACAAGAAACTTCAAATTGCAGTTTTCTCATTAAATCATTAAAATAAAAATGTGTTACATAGGTAGTAGCAATGCCAATGGCAAATAGAAATAGAAAATAAAAAACAACTACAAGCCTCAAGGCACTAGGTAGCTCATGAGTCATCAATCATCATCATCAAAATCAACATCATTGTCATCATCATGGTCACCACTACTCTCCTCTGTTGCATCCTCCTCCTCTGTATCCAATGTCATCTCTGCATTTGCTGGTGTGGAGGATGACCCCTCAATAGTATCACCATCATCAAAAGTGACAGGCTCTAGCACTAGCTCATTAAGATCCAAGTTGGCCAATGCCAAGTCAACACTGTTGTCCAAACCCATATCATCAGGAAAGACATCCCACATCTTTGTGTTTCCCTTCAACCACTCATCCCTCTGCGTGTAAATAAGAAGAAGGTTGGCATGCACATACACCATTGTCTCTAACCTGGACTGCTCAAGCCTTCTCTTCTTGACACTATACAAATTCCCATATGTGCTCCAATTCCTCTCGCAACAAGAGGATGAAATCACCAGAGAGAGGAGCCTCATGGCTAACTGTTGTAGAGGAGGGATTGTTTCTCCATGAGTTTCCTACCAAGAATAGGGCTTCTTATCCCCCCTGTCTCTAATCACATCATATCCTGCAAATCGACCAGTGCTAGTGGAAAACTCTGCAAAGGCATCCTCCACCTCATCAAGGGATGCTCTATCCTGAAAAATCCTCCCCAATGCACCCTTCTTCCCTTGTGAAATTTCACCATTCATGTGAGGAGGGAATCTGCAGGAAGGCCCACCATTTAGCCACTCATGGTTGTAGTATTTTGGGTTCAATGAGTGAGCCAAACAATGCAAAGGTGTGCAATTCTTGTCCCATCTGCTGACAATAATACCCTGTATGGTGGTGAAGAAGGCCTATGATGATGTCTCATACTCGGGCCACTCACTTTGTAAAATAATTGTCCTCACAAACTCAATCATGGAATCCCATCCCTCATAAGCCTCTCCTAAGATGGGTTGGTCTGTATTTGCAAATCGTATCAAAGCAATGATAAGGTCAATGATATTTATAAGTAGATCTACCCTCTCCCACCAAGCATCATCTAACAATGTGTCCTTCACTCTTTTTGAGGCTGCTTGATCTGTCTTTCTCCAAAAACCCCGGCCGAAATTAGGACACAATGGGACACGACCGGGGGACACAATGGGACATGACCAGGGGACACGTGTCCCATCGAATCCCGCAAGGCGGACACGATGGGACACGATCAGAGGACACGTGTCCCATTGAATCGTGTTTGATTCGTGGGATTCGGGACACGACCGAGGTTTTGAGCGAATCCGGTTTCTTAGGTTATATTAAGGCCCTTGCTAAGTGACCAAGAGACAGAACAAGACCTATAGGAGGTAGGATTTTGTATGCTTCAAGTGTTGGATGAATAGCTGACTTGTCTTCCATTGTAGTTTTAGTATGTAAATGAGTCGCAGGTAGATTGGGCACACTCCTTTGTTGTACTTGTAGCAGTCTTTATATAATGAAGAGTTAAGGCATCTATCTTGGTTGTTTATTGTGCATTGGACATTATTGGTTCTTCTATGTTAGTGTTGCATTAGGAGAATTTTAAGGTAAAAAATGGACCTTAAAACAACAAATGTACTACAAAAATCAACTTTAAAAAAACAAATAAGATTCAAGATGGCAATGTCATCCCTAGGGGTAAATATGTTTGGGGAGAAAAAAATATAACTTTTTTTTTTTTAATTGTATTTTCGGCTTGTCTCCTTATAGTTTTACTCAAATGTCAATTGTAGTTACTCGTTGGATGCAAAATTGGATGGGTACTCGTTGGATCCAATAGGTGCCTACACTTGATATTTGATTAAATCTATAAGAGATCAACCAAAATACAAATTAAGAAGTATTTTATTTTATTTTATTATTTTAACTATTATTGATGCAAAATTGGATGGGTACTTGTTGGATCCGCCTACACTTGACATTTGATTAAATCTATAAGGAGATAAGCCAAAATACAAATTAAAAAGTAATATTTTTTTTTTTTAAATTATTTTAACTTTTATTTTATCATTTTCCTTAGGAGACCAATTTTAGACCTCAAAATTCCCCTAATGGGCTAAGATATGAAATTGGCTAAGTACTATTGGTTGTTTTAAGGCTGAAGTTGGATATATGCCTATGTGTTGGTTGTTGGATAATCTAAGTTGCGTAGGACTTGGCATGCATCTAAGTACTATAGCTTAAAGAAAAGTTATGGGAAAGTTTTAAGTGAAGAAATATAATTTGGTTGTAGTAGGCACAGGTTGGTCAAACCACTATAGTCGAGGCAATGTAGTGTTGCACAATTAGAGATGATGAAATGAAAAATGTTAGGAAAGACTCTTAGGTCTATGACAAGTAGTATCATTCAATGATTTGTTTTTAAAATTTTGTTGAGTGCTCTTCACCATGTTTCAAAAGGAAGTAGTAGGTTAGCAGGGTGACTTAACTAGTTCAAGACACAACCATGAAGTTGTTGGAACATTTGAGTGCTCATAAAAGTTCCAACTAGCATAAGTGTTGGAGTGACCCTTTGGATAGTCATTCAAATAGGTGTTGAAAGGTGTTGAGTGTTGGAAAAAGGAGAAGGATGACCTTGAACGCTTATTATAGGTCGTGGTCAGCCCAATAGAAGCTTGGCCAAGTGTCCCACCATGCCTTAGGGTGAAATTCAACCGAGTGAAAATGTGGATAACAATTTTAGGGGACACATTGTGAGTTGCCTTGGAACCAAGAGCACTTTGACCAAAACATTTCCCCATAGACCTTGCGAAGATGATGTTGCTTTGTATCAATTAGTAGCCCACTTTGGAAAGAGGTCAAGTTCATCGTTCTTCTTGTTGTCATTCATTTCCCTTGATGATTTTTGCACAATAGACTTAAGCAAACATAAGAGTGAAACCCTTCTTGGAGAAACTGTTACATTGGAAAGGCGCCTTCACTAGCAACCAAGGGTAGTGTTCCTATCAACTCTGTTTTGTGGACTTGATAATCAATGGAAGAGTAGTTCAAACATTGGTTGATTTTGGTGCCTTGCATAATTTCCTATGAAAATAATTGACAAGTGAACTTAGACTTAGAGTTGTGATGCAGGAGCATCTGCCCTCAAGTTAAGTTTGTAATGTAACTCAAGGCCTAAGGTCTTGACATTGGTCCAAGAGGGGCATTTCTTTTGTATAATCATTGTAAAATCCTGTAAAGACTTCATAGTTCACAAGTATTAGTCTAGAAGGTTCTAGATAGGTGTTGAATCATTAGTCAAAGAGTTGAGTTATTAAATTGAATCTGCGTGTTGGCATAATTCGTTGGATAAGCTAGTAGATAAGATAGGATTGGTTCATTCGGTTCAAAAAAGATAGGATCAAGTCTAAGTTTAGAAATTAGTTACAGAAACATAGGAGTTAGTTCCTATAGTTTAGGAATCTGTTGATAAAGATTGAAAGGATAGACTTTCATTGCAGGAGGAAAAAAGCCTACGGGCAGAGAGATGGAGAGGTAGTGTTGAGAGGTCACTGAAATAGAAAATCAGGCTGAGAGGAATTTTATTACAGTGTAAATATTTACTGATGAATATAAAACTCAATTCTGAGTTCATGAAGAGGTGTTGTGTTGATGAATCATAAAAATTGTGTGATTGTTTTCTGTTACATGCTGAGTGATCCGTAATAGAACAAATCTTGTTTTTGTGTGAAAGAATTCTCTGTGAATGAATTTTAATTATTGAACAAGTCTTTCTGAGTGAAAAAAGGACTTACAGTGGAAGAACTGGGTAGAATCACGAGTGATTCCAATTCTGGAGCAGTTGACAGAGTGACAATTGACTAGATAGAACTTTTGTTTAAAAGTTCCAGTTGATAGATGAAGTGAAGGTTGGGTAGAATCTTATTGAATGTTCTAGTCGTAGGGTAGAACATACAGTTACGATAAGCGGTAAAAGGAAGAAAGACTTAGTTGATTTTCGACTGTAGAAGTCTTTTAAAGGCGGTTAAGGATTTGAGTGAATGAATAGAAGTTAAAGCTCAGGAAGAGTAGCGAGTGGAGAAGTCGAATAAAACTGAGAAAAGTTCAAAGGCAATGAACCTTTAGAAGATTTCCAAAGGAAGGGAAACAGACGACGAGGATTAAATCCATTTTAAGATTAACGACGAAGATCTCATCGCAAGGTTAATTGGGAATGTGCGATCACAAGGTAAAAGGTTTAAGTTGCGATACGATAAGTTGGGGAAAGTACAAAGTCCATGTGTCGGACGAAGGATTCAAGCGCATATTGCACATCGGCGATTCTAATGTTTATAGTTAAGACATCGCACGATAAGTTGTGTTAGTTGCGATGCGAAGCTGATCAATAATGGCACAACAGAACTGTTAGATCTGGGCGAGATCAACGGTGGAGACTAAATAGCAATCCAGTGCGATTTCGTGCATCAACAATTTTCCGTGTTAGTTGTTAAGAGTTCGCATGGTAAACTATTTAAGTTGCGATGCGATAAAGTGTTAAGTTGTGGTGAGATAAGGAGTTTGTGACGCATATCACATATCGCACAGGATAAGGGATACATTTATTGTTAAATGTTAAAGTTTGCGACAAGCGATGTGGAGTTCCCTGCGAATTGCGAAATTTCAATATCACGAAAATTGTTAAGCGGTGAATCTGCGAGGAGGTAAGTTGTAAAAGGTGCGAAGTGCAACCGTCGTAAGTGATATTGTGATCCGCTCCGGGAAAAGGAGTTTACGTGGGCCATAACCCTCAGGTCCACACGAGTTTATGTAGAGTTTCATTTTCATCGCAGAGTTTTAATTGGGTATGGTAATGAAGGTGGCCACCGTAAAAGGAAAAAAGAAAAAACCTTTATTATATGAGTTAAAAACCCGAACCACTTTTTAAAGGAGCTTCCACATAAAAGAATTTTATTAAAGTTAAAGTTGGGTTATAAAGGTCCTTAGAGAATGTACGAACCTATTCTCGGGTTTTAGGCAGACTATGGAATTAGTTTGGATGTGGATAAAAGAGACCTTTTGGCTGCATCATTTGGTATCAGGGCCAGGTTAAAGCTCTTTTGGGTTTAGAGTAAGTTTACTCTAGTAAAAGAAAGAGAACACCAGCGAACAAGAAAGTGTTCGGTGTGTTGTTGCACAAAATGTCTAGGCACCGCGACAATGGCTCAGATTGGGGGCTGTCACCCTGATCCCCAATCTCTATATTTAAGCTGTCTCCTTGTAGAGTAAGGGGGGTAGACCCTAAAGAAATGAAGAAGGAGAACTAATTGGAAACCAACCAATTCAGGAGACACAGTCAAACGACCAAGT
>JAXQQM020068854.1:0-24339 GCA_034641835.2 Pinus albicaulis | reverse complement strand
GAAATGTTCTTAAGGATAATTCTTTCCCTTATGCAGAAGGATGCCATTAAGGTGTTTTCAGGAAATTTTACTGTTCATAGGTCACAGGAATAGTCCTCCAATGTATGGGACGAGGGATTGCAGGGACGGTGACAAAATGCTGTGTAGCACATTTTGATCCCTCAAGATACCAATTTGTGCCTCCAACTCCTTGATATTTTATGATTGCAAGGTCATGATCTCCATAGCTTTGGATAGCTGATCTATCCCACTGGATGTTCCAGCAGTTGCCGGAACAACTAATGGAATTGATGAGATAGGGAACTCCTAATGGGATGAGTGTCCCTCAAGCTGCTTCTTATTTTTCCTTTAGCAGCTTCTCCATCTCAGTCTCCATCTGTTTGATTTGAGCATACTGTTCAATAACTAACTTCATCAATTCCGCCTTCTGTGTCTCATATTCCTCAATTCCTTTAGCTAAGGGGTCTTCTGTTACTGGAATCTTGAACTGTTTCCTGAGGGTTGCTATGTCAGCATTATTTTTCTTCAAAAGGTCCTCCAAACCTTGAACATTGTTTAGGTCATGCCCAAGCTTCAATATTATATCTTCTAAAGTCTTGATCCTTGAGTCTCTAGCCATGGCAGATATCCTCTCCATCTTGAGTTGTGATTGGGTACTGGATAAAGACACCTCCAGCTTTGACAAGCTCATAACAGTGCTTGTCAAGGTTGAATCTACCCTCTGCCTGGTCTATTTGTGTAATTCCATCTGGTCAATAGGATGGATGTCCTTGGCACTGAACTCAAATGATGCTTTCTTATAATATCCTACTCCTTGAGGCTGTGGGACCAAGGCCTCTAGGAATTTCATCTGCATCCTCCCCTTTTTAGTGTCAAAAGCAGATAGGATTTTGCTTTGTGAACTTGAGGTCTGCTTCCAGAACTGGTTGTATGTATTGGTCTTCAACACCTCATTCCTAAAATTTATCGCTTTGAATACCTCAAAGACATACTTCTCTTGGCCTTCTATGGCAGGTCTATAAGCTGACTCTTGTAGACCTTGTTGTTGAGCTAGTTCTGTGGCTGATGATGTAGGTGAGGCCATTGTATCTCCCCCTACTGATGATTACTTAGGGGTATCCATGATGTGAATTAATGTCTGCTACACCAATTCACCTCCTTGGTCGATTTCCATATGAATTCGATCCCTTTTCCTATATTTTAGCTTGAAATATTTGCTAGAGGTATCAATCATTGAAGGTGAGTGGTCCTCTCTTCGCCTCTTGCTCCCTATCTCTTTCTCTGGTTCTTTCCCCTTGTGCTCTTTTTCTTCTAAACTCCTCCTTTCTTGTGGTGTTGGGGTCTGAATGCCTAAAGTGGAGATCATATGTTCTTCATCTTCTTGGAGGGTGTTGTCAACCCATTTTGTTTAGTTATCATACTACTGAATTGCAGGTCTGTGTATGAGCATAGGGTGTGGATCTATTTTCCACCATTTTCTTGGAGATAATCCCTGCAGGGTCATAAGACCAAGTGAAACTATGACTAAAACCCATCCCCTTCAGTATCTTATTTTCCTCTTCTCCTGCAACTCTACTGTTGTAGATGAAAGGCCCAACTTGTGTCTTGATCTTGAACTGAGCCTTGTTATTTGCATAAATAAAGTGGAGCTCATCTACATCTATCATCTGCCTTATGTACTCCAATGCAAAGACCCTCATGGAGAGGAAATTTGGTAGTTTGTAAGGGGCTATCTCACTTTCATAAACTCAAATATCTATGTAATTTTGGTACAAGTACCAATCTGCTATATTCACTAGATCTGTTAGCTGCATGGTTTTCCTGATCTCTTCACTTATCCTGGGCTTTGCTGCACTTCTGAGTGTGCTGATAGCTGGGTGCACAAAAAAATCCACAAAGTCCTTATATGTATAGTTCTTCTGTTCTTTAAATAGAAGTGTGGTCCAGAAGATGATATATTAAGGCTCATCATCTTCATATACCTCAGCCATCTGAAATCGAAACTTGTTGGACTGGAAATAGACAAACATATACACTAACACATAGGTGTATTTGAAAACATCCTCTGTGTGAAACCTTAAAAACTGTTCATGGATGGAATCTGCTAGGAACTGGGCATAATTAAACATGATGGTGGGTTTAGCTTCTGAGGAGAGAATGGAAAAAAATCCTATCACGACTTCATTGACCCATTGATCATAGTGGTAGCCCAATAAATAAGAAAGGAAAGTGACAATCTACTTGGTTCTTTCAGGAAAAATAGATGTAGGGTAGGGTGGGTTTTTGATAAGCATTGGTGCATCAGTTGCCATGAAAAGTTGCAGAGTTTTGGCTTTGCTAGAAAAACCAATTCTCTGATAAATTTCCCTAAGGGATTCATAAGAAAAGGGGACTGATTATTCAAGTATGAGGGCCTGCATCATTTGCTGAATGGACTGGGCATTGATGGTGAACAAGATTTCTCCTGTTGGGGTGACTATGTTCCTCTGATTGATGTCATAGAAGGCCTGCCATTTTCTGATGAATTCGGGGCAACTGTGGGTCTTGGGAAAAATGTACAGAGGCAACTGGGTATCCCACATGCTGATATCATCGGCTTCACTGAGAAATTTTTCCTCGAGCTAGCGGTAGACATTGAACAAGTTGAAGTCTGACTCTGTCTCGTGAATTTTGTAATCTCGGTCTGCCAGGGTTGTATGATATAAATCCAATGGTGGGTACACCATGGGGATGAAAGGTTCCTAGTACTTCTTAGGAGGCATGGTTAATCTTCTGTAACTGATCTTTAATTTTCAATGGAGAATGGGATATAATAAAATGGAGCAAAGAGGGGAAAATCGCTATTGGGGAAGGGAGAGAATAGAAGGGACCACGATTAGAATGCTTTGACAGTGAAAATGTGACCCAGTTGGCTGAGAGTTATTGATACCTTTGGTGGACATGGGCTCCCTTGCAACAATTCTTTTAACCTGTAATCTTTCCTGTAATCCTTAGAAAATTCAATCTCTGCAATTTTTAATCAGAATAAACACAATAAAACTCTATAGTAGGTACGAATTTGGCTTTTAACTCATGATTTTTGAGATGTTGGGGTGGCACTGGTCCGTTGGACAACGGTCCAACCATTCATTGTGAAACGACCATCTTGGTAGGAATGAATGTGATCGGACGGGGGACAAGTCTGCGAGGACGTCGCAAGGCGGGAGCGGGAAACAGATAGTCCAATGGTTCAACAAAGGGATGGTTTTGTGTTGAGGCGGAAACTGTTTTCGGAGGGGGGTGTAGGCAGTAAGTTGTATTGGCGGGGGGGGGGGGGGGGTTCAAACAGCCCCAGGGTGTGACACGTATTGGGCTTGGCGGTATTGGGTACTTCCCATTTCGGCCCACCTGCCCCCCCCTCTATTGTTAAAATTTGGAGGGTGAGGGGGGCTGGAATGAGATGTGGGCCATCAGATGTGTGGAGGGCGCTCAGAGATGAGGGGAGTTTTTGGGTGTTTTAACCCAGGTGGGGACAGGTGACGTGGGGTATGGCGAGACATGTGATGTGACGGTGGGATCAGGGTATGAGAGTCAGGGGGTAAGGTAAAACTTTAGGTTAAATAAAAATGTGAATGAGGAGGGGGATAGGCAGACATGAAATAAGTTGGGACTTAGGATTAAAATTATATCCTAAGGTCCTTTACCTATATAAAATCACCCCCTTTCTGGGCCTTTAGAGCATAATGATTTTTTTCATTTTCATTTTTCTTGTTCCTTTCATTTTCATTTTTCTTCTGTTACCATAGGAAAACAATCAAGCTGTTTTTAGGCTGCTTATTTATAGAATGAACCTTACATTTTTTCCCTTTCACTTTTCCAACAGATCTACCTATCCAAACTACAACTCTAACCATTTTTCTTCTTTTCAGGGTGCATTTAGACTTGCAGACCCTGAAATAATTTTTATTTTAAATTTCTAACCTATCACCTATCCCTTATTTCTCCTATTGGTTCATATTAGGCTGTTGAACCAATGTCATTTTCTACCTATCTATTGATAAGCCAAGATTAAATGGTTTGGAAAATCTTCATTTTCTAACCTATCAGCAGAAAATTCAAAAATTGTACAATCATGCTTAAGTTGTATGATTGAAAAAATTCTTCTCAATAGTAGTGACATTTTGATTTGCTGCACTTTCAAAACTATTCATTTTTTGTGTGGGGCTTTCTTTTTCCTTTTTTTTTAACACCCTCTTTTGTTTTTTCCTTTTGGTTTCTTTTCATATTTTTGGAAATTCTTTTGAATATTGAAATATATGTACAATATGAAAATTTGCAAATAAAAAGTACACATTCACCTTGTGATACTGTAAATTACAAAATTCTAATAGTGGCTCCAACTGGGGATGGCACTTCTATTTAAGGAAGTTTCAAGAACACCAAGACCAGTAACCTTGTATATTCTTCTCTGCAATGTATTTCATGAACTTTCTTTTGATATTTTTATGAGTCTGTCTTGCTGTTTTTTAGCACAACAAGGTGGTCTACAAATAGGATCCAAAACAAAACTGTGGTATTTACAATGGAGTGAGAAATTTCTCTGTATTTAGGAGAAGTAATGCTTCAAAATCTTACCATTTATAGGAGCTCCATGAAGCCCTGTTTCATCCATCTCTTTCAGAAAAAAATGCATTATTTCCCCTGAAAGAATGAACAACATATGGACCTTTCCAAAGATTGTCAAACTTGCCATGCTTACCCTTATCTTCTCTTCTGGAATCCCATTTCAATACTTTAACTCCAATATTGAAACCATTTTCTTTTGTTCTTTTTTCAAAGAGATTCTTTATATTTTTTTGCACCACCTGAGTTTTGTTGTAAACCTCTTCTTTGGACTGTTGCAACTAAATGGTCTGATTGATCCTTCTTTGTACATCATTTTATTCAGCTTGTAGCTCTTGAATGATTTTCATGGCTTACACTCCTAATGATGTTGGGAAAACTACATCCATCCCATAAAAAAATTGGTATGGTGACATGCCAATTGATTTCTTAGTTGTCAGCTTGTGAGCCCACAAGGCATGCACCAATTTTTTATGCTAGGATTTCTTATTGTCTTCCAGCAATTTCTTGATGACGTTAACCAAAATCTTGTTGGAGGATTCAACTATTCCATTACATTGAGGGTAATAAGCTTTGGAATGCCCTAAAGAGATGTGATATTTGTGGCAAAAAGCCACCATCTTCTTGGACTTAAAGGCTACAGCGTTATCAGTGCTGATTTTCCTAGGACAACCAAATCTATACATGATGTTGGATTCAAGGAATTTGATAATCACTGAGTCGATAGCAGTTCTGGAAGGAATGGCCTCTATCCATTTAGTGAAATAGTCTGTAGCAGTAAGGATCCATTTATGCTGAGCAGAGGAGGAGGGGTGGATTTATCCAATGAAGTCTAAACCCCATTGTTGGAAAGGAGCTTCAACAGAGATTGGTTGTAAGGGAAAATGCAACAAGTTTCTTTTTCCCTCAAAGATTTTTCATTTGTGACAGGTGGCCACCATTTTGTGGATGTCTGGGAAAAGAGTAGGCCAATAGAAACCAGCCCTAAGGATATTGTTAGAAGTGGTTTTCCAGTAGAGATGGCCTCGACAATCCCCTTCATGAAATTCATGCATAACCCTATCTGCATATTCCTTAGCCAAACATTTAAGCAATATGCCCCCAGAATATTTCCAGTACAAGACATTTTCTAGGATGAAAAATTTTACAGCTTTCAATTTCAAGAATCTAGATTTTGTTTTGGAAAAACCAGGAGGAGCATTTAAATTAAATAGAACATACAATATATCTGCGTACCAGGGAGAATTCAAGAATGCTTCTTCAATAGGTGGAGTCGCCAGCTCCTCTCATTCATCTAGTGAATCGATCATGTTGATATATAGTGCTTGAAAATTTGTTTCAGCCATCAATTTGGCTAATCCCCGTCCCTTGATTAGTTTGGTGGGTCTGATCTCTAAATCATACTCCAATATGACAAAAATCCACTTGCCTCTTTTTCCATCAGGATCTTGCATTAGGATGTCTTTGACAACTGTATTGGGCACAAAGGCAATGATATGTGAATGTAGAATGTACACCTTGAAATCCTTGTTGGAAATAATTTAGAGGGGGGTGAATCAATATTTATTTCAATTAGAGCATTAGTTAATCTTCAATTATTATCAGTGTTTGTACAATGATAGCAGCAAACAAGAGGAACACAAATGCACACAGTTTTTAAGGTGGAAACCCACTCCCGGACAAAAACCACCTAATGCTTTTCTAATAATTCTTTAATATTCAACTCCAATTGAAAATAAAGCTCCAACTTCCTAGAATCTAGAAAAGCATTCTTCTCCAGCTCCCACTGGATGGACGCTCCAATGCCCGAGATTCTTCAGTAGTCACTGAATGGATGCACCAACACCCAATGAGCTACAACTCACCCTAGCACCACCCTACCACCCTATAGAAGAATAAAAGAAGAATGGACTCTCGTACCAGAGAAAATGGTCCACTTTACAATGATATAGAATGATGTAGAAGAAGAAGATATACTAGACCATAACCCCAACTTTGACACAACCACCTAATGATGATCCTAGACCTCCCAACACTGCCTCTTCAACCCTTGGCATATAGACACTAGTACAATTTGTACAATAATGTATTTACAATGACTAAGTACAATGATACCTTTACAATGATTGTATGTAGTGCTGCCCACTTGAAGACTTCATATGATGAACTTCTTGCTGCTGTTATGAACCTTGGTTGCTTCTCTTGTCATGCTACCCTCTTCTATACCTTGCTTTGCTTTTTTTCCGTAGAAATTCTGGTCCTTTGCAACCTTTGACAACACATGATCTAGCTTTTTCCTTCCTTCTAGGAGCTCGATATTGAATCTGGTGTATGTATGTTATTTCAGATCCTCAATATATGATTTTCGGTCTTGTAGTAGTCCTCTGACTCATCTTTCAAATGCCATAGGTCTGACCCAATTTGGATTCTTCAAGAGAGATTTATACCCAATCTCTCACAATGCCCTAATTATGGATTATTTCAGCAGAGCTCACTTGTACGGCGTGCCACGTGTCACTGTTTCTTCATTTGGCTCTGAAATTGATAGAGAGAAAATTAAAGACTGTGCAATATCTACCAATTTTTATGGAATTTCAATCTGATACTTAGAGAGAGAGAGTTATGATGAATTTACCAAGGTCACTTCTTTGAGATGAATTTCTGTGAGCCCGCAAAAAACCCTTACTTCCACGATCATATCTCAAAAAAATGTTGCGCAAATTGGATCTGAAATTGCTACCGTAGCTTACTTAGGATTTATACTTCACCTCATGTGTGTAAATTTCAGCTTCGAGCCTCGTAGAAAAGAATTTAGAGCGAAAAATGCCACGATGACCTCGTTTCGATGGCCGAATCCCTCGCCTAAGGAGGAAATACGTATCACAATATATATGAATGCTTAAGTTGAGAGGAGCTTCAACAAGTGAACGTGGAAGGGATTTTAGGAGCTTAAAAAATATTAATTATGACTTTTCAATGACCAATGCCACAACCCCATGGGGTTTTAGACCACTAACTGAGGTTACAAACTTCAAACATGAATATCTCTCAAACCGTGAAGAATTACGTGGTGTGCCATATATCAATGGAAACATCTCGACACGTAGAAACCATCAAAAGAATTATTGACCCAAAATATAGTAATTTGGTAGGTAAAAATTCCCATGAATATTAGGGTAGCCCTTGGTGCTGCTTGGGTTGACATCAATGAAAACCGCTGATCAACAATCCTTCGAAGTTTTGATCAAGGCAAGGGATTGCTTTTCCATGATATTGTATTTCAAGGGTGCATCTCTTAAATCTTGGCTGAAAAATTCTATGGGTTTCTCTTGTCCTTCCTTATTTTTCTGTTGTAATACAACAACAATAGTGTGCACTGATGCAAAGGAGAAAATAATGAAATCCTTGGTGAAATTAGGGCTAATTAGAACTGGTGATTGAGTGAGTGCCTGCTTTACTAATTCCAAGGATTTTTTAGCTTCCATTGTCCACTTAACTTCTGAATATCTCTTGAGCATGCTAGTGATATTTCTCAATAGTTCTGCAAGGTTTGGTATAAACCTTCTCAAAAAAATTATATTTCCACTGAAAGATTGGAGCTCTTTGATGTTCCTGGGATGACTGATTTGAAGTATGCCCTCGATCCTGCTTGGGTCAATTTTGATTCCTTCTTCAGATATAATATGGCCCAAAATATTTCCTTCTTCAAGACCAAATAATGATTTCTTAGAATTCGGTGATAGTCTGAATCTTCTACTCTTCTCAAATGGGCCAAATGCTCTTCATCATTTTTTGAATATATTGTTATATCATCAAGGTAGATCACAATTAAAAGGCCAATCTCTTCTGAAAAAGCAATGTCCATTACTCTCTGAAAAGTGGCACCTGCATTTATTAATCCAAAAGGAATTTTTACATACATGAAGGTTCCCCAAGGGGTGGTAAAAGTTGTTTTGGGCTGGTCATACGGATGTACCAACACTTGATTTTATCCTGAAAAGACATCTAACAAAGAGATATTTCTGGAGCCCCTACTTTTTGCAATATGTGATCCATATCAGGTAAAGGGTAGTTATCCTTAAGTGATACCTTGTTCAGATTTCTGAAGTCAATGCAGAGCATGATCTCACTTGTTTTCTTTCTTAGAGGCACAATATTGGAAACCCATTCAAAGTATCTGATTAGGACTATATTTTGGCATCATACATCTTCTTGATCTCCTTCTCAACCAAGGGCATTAGGACTGGATTAATCCTACACAATTTCTGTTTGAAAGGCTTCTAGTTCTCCTTGATTGGAATTTTGTGCTGGATAATATTAGTATCATAGGATTTTAGGTCCTCACATCTCCAAGAAAATACATCAATGAAATCCTTAAACAGAGCAATGTATTTATATTTTATGGATGTTGGCAGTGTATTTGATAAATTTATTATCTTGGGATCCTGCTCACTACCTATATTGCACTCCTCAATATTTCCTTGTGTAGGTTCCATCTTTGGCTTTCTAGCCACATCATTGAAATCAAATAGTTCCTCCAAAGGGACAAGTACTCTAGGCAGGATGTTATCTCTGAATTGGAGTACTTCAAACTCTTCTTTTTCGGTGTCTTAATGTATCCCTGTTCTGTGTAGATCTTTATTTGCTGAAATATTGATATCAGAATTATGAGGAGGTTCATCCCTACACATTTGTTCCTCAGTGAGACAATATTCTTCAAAATCTAGGTCCAAGCTAGAATCCTCAAACTCACCTTTAGATCGCAAGAAATTTTCAATATGATTGTCATCTCCAAAGACTTGCCAATATCTCATATTATCAGGGACTACTGTGTGCTGTTTAACCTACACTGTATATTGTTTATGAGGATGAGGTAATTGAAAAGTGCTGGTTGAAAATGCTAACCGATTGGTAAGAATATTTTGATTTCTTGGAACTACAGCAAGATCAGACTCTTCAAATGTTTTTAGGAGGTCAAAGGCAGCATTCATGTATTCTCTCAATCTGGGATGCTTGGTTGAATATTCTCCCTTGATTTGTCTAATAACCAGCTCAGAATCCCCATGAACATAAATTATTTTGGCTCCTAATCTCTTCAGTAGTTGTAAACCCAAAAGGAGTCCCTCATATTCTGCTATGTGATTAGTGCACTGAAAGTTTAGTTTGTAAGAATGACCCTCTGCGTGGTTATTTTCAGTATTGCATACCCACACCCCTGCTCCTAAGCCTGCTTTGCCCCAAGAGCCATCAAAAATCATGTTCCAAAAAGGCTCAGACTCAGACTTGTGTTATATAATAGCCATTTGATCCGCTTGTTCTCCATTTTGGTCTTCTTCTTCTCCAGCTACTTGTTCATTAACTTCTACTTATTCATTAATAATTTCATCATTGTAAAGAACGAATGAGTCAAGGTCAGAATGGAAAGAGTAAAGGGGGTAGTTATGAGACTTTTCTTGACTTCTCACCATGTATTTCATTAGAGTTTCCCTATACAATATTCTTTGCTGACCAAATATTGGTATGGTAGCATAAGTCATATCCATTTGGAGGGTCCCTTGAAGCTTCTCTCCCCATGAGCGTGATAAAAGCATGCCATATTTAGGGGGGATGTAAGCTACTACTATATCCATCAATAGACTCTTGGCTGGTATTTGGGCTAAAGTAACACAAAGATATTTGATTAGGCCTAGACATTTTACCTTGTTGGAATCAAATGAGTACAAATATTTGTAGGGTCTGGTTATATCAAGGCCAAGTTTCTCCATGAATTCCTTTAGCATAATATTATGAGAGGCACCCGAATCTAACATGGCATTGTGGAGGATTTTATCATGAATATTCAAACTCATATAAAATGGGGGAACACCTCCCTCCTGAGTTTTACCTTCTACTTCTGGCCCAAACAACAGTTCAGGTTTATCATCATTTAGATTGACAGTGTCAGTAGTTTCTCCTATGTTCAGTGCCTTTAGGACCTGAGATCAGTACACACCTTTGTTTACCAATTCAATGAGAGGGATGAAGATATTTATTTTGGAAATTTCATTCTCAATGCTGACTGGTGTCTGTGTTTTTGGCAGATTCAAATTAGTTTTCTTAGGTACTATTTTAGCAGCAACTTCAGATTATTGACTTGTAGTGGGGGTATCATCTTGAAAATTTTTTCTTGGAATGACAACTGGTTTACTAGTGTTTTTTTCTGTATCCTTCTTTCCATAGATATTAACATTTTTCTTAGAACTTTCTGCTATTTTCTTGGGATCAGTTTCATGGACCTTTTTAGCAGAATTTTCAGAATTCTTTGTCTTAGGAATATCAAAGTTTTTCTTGCTTCTAAAATTATACTGTCTATGTACCTCCATGATGGCATTCTCAGACCCTTGTTTATAATCTTCAAACTCTTCATATTCTACTTCAGTTTGAGTTAGAGAAAATAAATCTTGTTCTTCTTCGGTGAGGAAAACAAAATCCTCATCATTAATTCCCATTAGATTAATTTGACTTTCTTCTATTTCTTCAACCACTCCCTCATCTTCATCAGCATAATTTTCATGGAATGGAGGCCTAATTTTCTGGTAAGGGTCTCTTTTTTCCCTCTGTCTTATTTTAGGGGGGTTCCTTCTAAAGTTTTGGTTTCTATTTTGAGGAGCTGGCTGATTCTCCCTGGGGATAGCTCTCTCATTCAGGTTGATCCTCTCATCATTCTCTCCATGGTTCTAACCAGGTTATCAATATTAGCATCATATGTGGAGGCTGTAGGATCTTCCCTAATAGTGACTCTCTTCTCATTTATCATTCTAGCCCTCTTTGCAATCAGGTTGGATTCTACACTTATTGCACCCCTTTGCATGTCTTATAATGTAGCATGATCTCTTTCTATAAGATGGTAAGCCATTTCTGGGTCAAACCATCTGGGAATTTCATCAGGGCTAAAACTTGTGGGGGTTTCATGTGAGGAGGGAGTGCGTTTTACACGTTGTTAAACCTAGTACAGTAGTCTTGGACACTCTCTTCAACATTTGTCTTGATGCTTTCATATTCTGACAATATTTGAAGAGGGTTTTTCTTAACTTCCCATTTATTTATGAATAGTTGGTGAAGGGCAGGGAGGTCATAGATATTATTCAGAGTCAAGCCTTTAAACCATTTTCTTACTTCTCCCCCCAAACTTTGAGCAAACACCCTCAACTTAATAGTTTCATCATCTATTTCTTGACAGTCAAAGTAGTCATTAATTTTATCCACATGTTGTCGAGCAGTTGTAGGACCAGTTTCATCAAGCAATAGGATTTTGGATTGATAATCCTGTGGCAGAGGCGCCACAGGCTGTGGTAGCACCAATGGAGCATACCAGGCTGCCATGATTTGTGGTGGGGGAAACCAAGGGGAGTTAATAAGAGGAGGGTTGACCAAAGGAGGTGGAGGTTTAAATAGAGGAGGGTGGACAGTGAGTGTATGAGTGGGGGTTTGGACACTCTGGTGGGAAATGTTCAAGGAAATGGTAGGAGCTACATATACACCTGGACAAATTGACTAAGGATGAGTGGACTTGGAAATAACAGAGGGAGATGTTGTAGTAGGAGAAAATAATTATACAGACTGTTGAAGGTAAGATTCATCAATAACTGCGGTGATTTCTGCTACCAGACCTTGAAGGGAGTCAAAGTGTTGGAAATGTTGAAGATCATTTTGGGTGGAGGTGGAGGCTTCCCCAAATGGAATTTTCTATAAGATAGATGGGTCAAAAAATGTCTAGGCTGTCCAATTCTGAGATTTGGTCATGAACAAGCTCTGTTCAAAATGTAAGTCGAACTGGATGTCCTGCAAGGTTGCAAGGTTTTCAGGGAGGGAACATGCTCTATGAAGAATCTTTCTAATAGTTGGACTCTCTGCTTTGGGGGTTTTTCTTAAAATTTTCTCTAGATTGTTAACTGTTGCAGGAGGATTTGGGTCAGGGTGAGATTTGGTAAAGATTCTTCTAGGAGCCAGAATTTGGACCCAAAGCACAGACATGCTGAATGTTTTACAAAATCTGAAAAACCAATATGTGGAAATACTTAAATCACACAATATTTTGACTAGGGTTTCTGAGTTATTATGAAATACTAAGCTTCTTAAATGATTCCCCAGTATGGTTGCCATTATGTTGTGGCCCTACAATTTATAATATTGACAAGAATAAACATTAGAGGACAACATCAAACCACTTTGGAGTCCAGGGCCTAGCCTTCCTAGACTCAGAGAGGTCTCTCTCTGTTTTTTATGATTTAACTTGATGATTATAAATGCTAATATTAGGGTAGTTATAGAAATTATGAGGGTTGTTTTTTTTTATTGATTGTGTGGTTGGACATATAGAGCTATGAAAATTAATCCATTTGGTTATGGAGTCATAAGAGATTGAATTGTGAATCAAATTTTCAAGGGAATTCACAGGGCAAGTTAACTATGCAGACTGGATCTTACTGACAGTGTGAATATGAGATGAAATAAAGCAATGATTTCAGTAATAGCTAAAGAGAAGTTAAGAATTATTTAACTATAATATAGTAAACAAAAACAGAATTAAGGTGCTCTCTCAACAAATCTTAATCTAAATTTTCTATTTTACAATCAGATAAATTGATGCAAAACATGAAAGACAGAGGAAAACATTAACACAGAAGAATAAACTCCACCATTAACATAGTTCAAGAATCATGTGAACGATCTCTTATTATTGATGCTTAGCAAAAACTAGAGTGCTCCAATATAATGATCTTTACAATGCAGAGTCTAACAAGGTCCAACCCTTAATAATGAAAATAAAAGCAATATTTAACTACAACTATGCTGGCTTCCCTAATCTACTTTGGAAATCTATATTAACTACAAATTTAATTAAACTTGACAACTGTGGCCATGCAAGGCTTGAATAAAAAATATCTATGGCAAAACACAGACTGTAACATTAATTTCTGATTGTAACATTAACTTTGGAAACTCTTCGTAAATAAAAAAGTAGGCTGAAGGTGGATGAGGTGGTCACGAAGAGGCGACGTTAGTGGCCTTTGACATCTGGCTCTACTTTTTGGGTCACCGCTGCTGAATTATTAAATATGACGTGATGCTAGATTTTCAGATCGATCGATGGTTGTGTTGGTGTGTCCATTGTGCCTTTTAAACCTTGTTAAATACACAATTTTCTCCACTCCTTGTTTAGGATTCTCATCCCTGTTGGTGTCCTGTGTTTTGGCAGATTGGAATACCAAATGACAAGGCAACATGGAACCAATATTTAGAGTTCTAGGAACTAGCCTTCCTAGACTTAGAGAGGGATCTCTCAAGTTATTTTACAAAGGATGTGTGCTTGTTTGCTTTTAAGAGTTGATTTTACGCTAGTTATTAAGTACAAGGTTTGTTTGATTGTTTTGGTTGGACATAATGATAAAAAAGCATAGATAGAATGGGAAATCTCTAAACTATTGGGAAATGGAGTCATATGGAAGTCATGATAAGTTTATAAAAGGATCGGGGAGTATCATAGGGAAAATCTAACTTGGCCAGTGGATCTTCAAAGTTTGTGGAATAATGAGATGAACATTAAGGATGAGAATTAAAAGTAGGACAAAGAGCAATTAAGAATTCTTTATCATGTACTTTAAACAAGAAACATCTTTCAAGGAATCTGTTTTGAAGCAAGCCAAAGGATAGGGCAAACCATAGAATTCTTTGGACGGAATTTTAATAAGCAAACCTTTTAAACGACAATTCAGCAATCAAAAGACTACTTTCAGATAAGAAAACAGTAAGAGCAGCCTAAGATCAAACATAAATAATCTAATCTGCTTTTGACTAACTCTCTAAGGATGTTTAAAGCAACTTATAAAGGTAGACCAAAGGACAGGGCACACCATAGACTTCCCTGGTTTAGACTTTACTAAGCATACTTTAAAGAAGTTTTAGAAACAATTCTCAAGTTGTACTCAAAGAGCATGGACTTACCACTTAATTTCCTAGTTTCACTCTATTGAAATCATTCCTTAAAACAACCTCTCAAGCCGTACTCAAAGGAACATGGACTTACCAAAAGAGAAACTCCTTGTTTATACTCTATTGAATCATTTCTAAAATAACAAGCTAGATGGAACTGGAGGGAAATTAAGAATCCTCCAATCAGACCTTGTAGAAGAAGACATTTAGACATTGAAGAGTAAAAAGAACTAAGGTGCTTTCAAAAGACATTTCTTAGTCTAAAACCTTTACTCTACTGAAAAAAAGAAATATGGAAACATAATGAAAACAGGAAATAACAATAACAGATATAAGCACTTCACCAACAGCCAAGCAAGCTTAGGGATCCAGTGATCAAGCCTCCTCCATCAATAAACAGGTCAAGACATCCACAAGTTCCAAAACATCAATTTTCCTTCAACTTCCAAGAGACTATGTATTACTTCAAAGAGTCATCAAATGCGAATGATACAATGAGTTCAGATGCAATATTTATGCTGCAAATGAGGAGGTGAAGCTCATCTATGGTTTGAGTATCATTTATTACAGAGTAAATGCATTACTAACCTTGAAAACCATGCAAGGCCTAAGGTATGAACATGTGAAACTACTTCTCTGTTTTAATAACTCTATCTTAACTTCTATGGAAAAGATAGGTGGAAAGTTTGACTTTGAGGCCTATCTTTAACTATTACAATAACTGCCTTGATAGATTAAAATATCTTATGACTGTGTAATAACTGCTAATTTCCTTTATAGACAGGATGTATGATATAGGTGGCAGTTAGATCCTTTGGAGGAATAACTGCTTCCATGTTGATTTGTTCGAAGTTGCCTTTGGTCTAAGTTTCCTTGTTTAATTAATAAACTGTGTCTTAGGCCCTGATTTTGCATTTGGCCTTTAATTAAACTGTTTTACTGTCCTTTTCTCTTGTTTTTGCTTTAAACAACTGCTTTACCCATTTATCTTTAATTTTTGATTTGAAGGGCTAATCTCTATTTTGACAAATTTAATCTTTGATCAAGCCCTTTGTTCTTTTGTCTTCATTTCTTCATTGATCTCTCTTATGTTGCTATGTGTAGGGGTCTTCTTTGCGCGCTTGGAGGTTTTTATGAATGAATCGATGGCCATGAAGTATCGACAAAACCTTGAATTAAACCTTCTGAATCCTTTTATCTGTTTTATTTTTCCTTTAAGGATCGTCATCCTAAGACCAAGCCACTTAAATTGGCTATGGGATGGCATGTGAACTTGGGCCACCATTAAACCTGCAAAATACACAAAAATATTTAAATAAAACCTACGTTTTTGTGGATTAAACTACTTTCGGGGTTTTGCGGGGCGTTGGAGCGACACTCAGAGGAGAGGAGAGTGCAGGGAGGGGTTCCATGGGTGGAACCAACAAAAAATTTGAATATGGGCATAAATTGGAGGTTAGGCGGTTTGTGGGAAAACTGGCGGTTTTCGCGTTGAAGTTGAGCGATAAGCAGTAAAGGGTGGAGGGTGCGTGATTCCATAGAATGACCGCCATGCGTCCAGGCCAATACCGCCCATTTCGCGCGGATAAGGGTCGTTAAACATTGGCACTCAAATGCGCGCGATTTGCGATCTCCACCGTCAGATCTCAAGGAGTGAGATCTACGGTGCGGGTGGAGCCCGATGGTGGGGCCGGTGGTGACGTGGTGTGTGCAGTTTGTCGGGTAGCGGGTTTGTGTGGGAAACAGGTGAAATGAATAGGAGGAGGATGACCGTTCGATCAGGATGGATCGACGACAGAGATGAGCTGGGAAGGTTGAAGTGGAGTAAAGGAAAAGAGGAAAGGGGGCTAGGAATATAAGCGAGGAGATGGTACTGTGAGAAGTGGATAGGACCGGGGTTTAGGGAAGAGGAGCTTTTTAGGGGTAGCGAATGTTCGCGACTTGAGGGTTTGTGAAGAAGAGGGGTTGGGCTCAAGCCCTAAAGGGGCTTTAAAGGCCTGCTTAAAAAAGGGTCAAAATAGGGCTAAAAACAGAGGTTTTGAGCCTTTTTAAGGTTTCAGTAAGGTAAAAGAAAGAATTTCTAAATCTAATGAAAGGGTTTTGATGGTTTAAAAAAGGTTTTTTAGTGGAATGGAGGGCATAAGAAGGGAAAATGAGCCTTTTTAGAGGAAAACGAGACTGATAAAAATAGGGGTAAGAATGGTAAAATGGGGGAACGAAATGGAGGTGAAAATGGTGTTAATAGATTGAAATAAGCTTCCTTTTGAAACAACAGGGTGACTTGGGGAGATCTTGAATGAAGTTCATAGTGAAACAAATAGGTTTAGGATAATGAAGGCAGTGATATTTCTAGAACTCACAATGTTTCTTCAAATATTGTTTCTAAAATCTGGGATTTTCAACTTAGTCATCTTTGGATAGGATCAAAATTATTGATGACTAACAATGGCTCCACTTGGGGAGGGCAGTTATCTTTTCAAGGTGTCCATAACCTCAGTTTATGAAATCTCTGAGTTTCAGCAGATCAGAGCCATTGGGCAGATCAGTGCCTTATCCATTAGGCATATTTTTTCTTTTTACTTGCTGATCTTTCTCTGAAAAAGACAACTCTTTGAAAATCTGCAATATATAATCCTTTTCACGCAGTATTTCTACCTACCCAATCCAACTTGTCCTAGCATTTTCTCTTCTTTGAGTGCATTTAAACTGGCAAACTCTTTGAAATTTTATTTTTTGAAAACAGAAAATAAACTAACTATTCCTATCCTTATTTCTTCCAAGAGTTCGGATTAAACTGTTGAAATCTTTTATTTTCCACCTAAACTACTTGGTTGCCAAGATTAAACTGTTTGGTAGTCTTGATTCTCTAGCTATTGACATGAAAATTTAAAGCATGGTTCAAATCAGGATTAGACAGTCTGATCAACCATGGTTGTGGCATTTTGAACAAGTTGCACACAAACATTATTTGCATAAAGTAAATTCAGAAAGATAAGGCTGTGATTTGTCATTAGTAATGCATTCTTATCTACCTCTTTGGTTTTATTTTGAGCATATGGAACCAACGTCTTCATATTATCCTAATATATCCTTTTTGATAAGCTAAGTCTGAAATAATCTTGACAATCATGTCTTCTACTAACTTATCAACATAAATTTAAAGCATGTTCAACCATGATTAGGCTAGATGACTGAACAAGATATCATTTTTGATTTAGCAGTGGCATTTAGATTTTCACACTTTCAGCGGTACTATTTTTTGGGTATGGGGCTGTACCTTTTTTTTTGGAATTTTGCCCTCTTTTTTTTTTTTTTTTTTTTTTTGTACTTTCTTTGATTTTTCTCATGCTATGTTATGCATAATGAATGAAATCTTTGAGTCTAAGACTCTTGAAAGAAATAATGTTTAAGCATCTTGCCATTGACAAGACCTTGAAAAAGTTCTTCTCCATTCAGTCCTTCCAAGAAGAAAGCATTATGACCCCTAATTGAGTGAATGATATACGACCCTTTCCACAAATTCTCAAACTTGCCATGTTTACCTTTGTCCTCCCTCCTAGAATCCCATTTCAGGACTGTATCTCCAATTTGAAAATCATTTTCTTTAGTCCTTTTGTCAAATATCCTCTTGATGCATTCTTGGAATGTTTGTGTTCTTTTGTACACTTCCTCTCTGGACTGCTATAAATGAATGGTCTGATTTATCCTTCTCTGCATGTCATTTTCTTTAGATTGCACTTCTTGGAGGAGTTTCATGATTGGAACTCCTAAAGATGTTGGGAAGACTGCATCCATGCCATATACCAGCTGATAGGGAGACATATTTACTGATTTCTTAGTGGTTAATCTATCAGTGCATAAGGCATGAACCAACTTACTATGCCATGATTTATGATTTTGCTCCAACAATTTTTTGATAATATTGACAAGGCTATTGTTGGAGGACTCAGCTAATCCAGTTCCTTGAGGATATTAGGTTGTGTAATGGCCCAATGTGATATGATATTTGTAGCAAAAGTCAATCATTCTTTTGGATTTGAAGGCATCAACATTGTCTGTGATAATTTTTCTAGGACAACCAAATCTGGATAGTATGTTGGTTTTAAGGAATTTGATAATAACAGAGTCAATAACATTCCTAGAAGGTATGACCTCTATCCATTTGGTAAAATAATCAGTGGCAGTAAGGATCCACTTATGTTGGGTAGATGAGGTAGGGTGATTTTCTCCAATGAAGTCCAAACCCCATTGTTGAAAGGGAGCTTCAACACTGATGGGATGCAAGGGTAAAGGCAGGAGTTTTCTTTTTCCATAAAAAATTTGACACTTATGGCAAGTCATGACTAGTTTTTGAGTATCTGGGAAAAGGGCGGGACAATAATAACCAGCTCTAAGAATCTTGTTTGCTGTGGTTTTCCAGTAAAGGTGTCATCCACATTCTCCCCCATGCAGTTCATGCATGATTTTTCCTGCATCAATCTCAAGCAAACATTTAAGCAATATTCCGAGAATATTTTTCCAATATAGAACCCCATCTAAGATGCAATAATTTAAAGCCTTCTATTTTAAAAATCTAGCTTTAGTTTTTGATAGAGAAGGAGGGGTATTGAGAATTAGAAGCACATATATGATATCAACATACCAAGGTGAATTCAAAAATGTTTCTTCAATGTATGGAGCAGTGAATTCTTCTATTTATTCTAAGACATCAACCATATTCATATCTAGTGCTTGGAAATTTGACTCAACCTTGAGTTTTTCTAATACCCGACCTTTAATTAGTTTGGTAGGTCTGATTTGTAAGTCATATTCTAAAATAATAGCAATCCATTTTCCCCTTTTACCATCAGGGTCCTGACTTAGAATGTCCTTGATAACTGTGTGTGGGACAAAAGCAATGGTATGAGAATGTAAAATGTAAACTCTAAAGTCTTTCAATGCTTTCTCTAAAGCTAAGGCTTGTTTCTCCATGATGTTATATTTGAGTGGAGAATCTCTTAGGGCCCTAATAAAAAAGGATATTGGTTATTCTTGCCCCATAGTGTTCTTTTGCAGCAATAATGAAGCTATTGTATGTTAAGATGCAAAATAAAAGATGTAGAAATCCTTGGTGAAATTAGGACTAATGAGAACTGGTGTTTGAGTGAGAGCCTGTTTTACCAGTTCAAATGATTGTTTAGCCTGTATTGTCCATTTAACACCTATCTCTTTCTTAAGCATGTTTTTGATGTTCCTTAATAGCTCAGCAAGGTTGGGGATGAACCTTCTCAAAAAATTAATCTTTCCAATGAAAGATTGAAATTCTCTGAGGTTTCCAGGATGGCTGATCTTCAATATGCCATTAATCCTTTTAGGGTCTACTTTGATTCCTTCTTCAGAAATTATGTGGCCACGAAGTTTTCCTTCTTGGAGACCAAAGAGTGTCTTTTTGGGATTCAAAGATAAGCCATACTTTCTACATTTCTCAAAAACCTTTCTCAGATGAATCAAGTGTTCTTCATTAGTTTTGGAGAAAACAATAATATCATCAAGGTAAATTATTATAAAATAGCCTATGTCTTCAGAAAAAGCTATGCACATGGCCCTTTGAAAGGTGGCCCCTGCATTCATCAAACCAAATGGCATATTAACATACATGAATGTACCCCAAGGTGTAGTAAAAGTAGTTTTATGTTGATCACTTGGGAGTACTAATATTTGATTGTAGCCTGAGAACCCATCCAACACTGATATTATTTTAGACCCAACCACCTTCTGGAGTATGTGATCCATTTTAGGCAAGGGATAATTATCTTTCAGGGAGGCTCTATTCAGATTTCTAAAGTCAATGCACATCCTGATTTCCCCGGTCTTCTTCCTAATAGATACAAGGTTGGAAACCCACTCTGAATATCTAAGGGGAACTATGATTCCAACATCATACATCTTCTTGATTTCTTTCTCAACTAAAGGTAATAAAACAGGGTTTGTCCTTAGTTTTTATTTGAAAGGTTTCTGATTTTCCTTGAGAGGAATTTTGTGTTAAATGATGCTTGTATCATATGATTTTAGATCTTTGTATCCCCATCTAAACACATCTCAAAATTCTTTGAAAAGTTCATTATATTGCTGCTTGATATGGGCTGGAAGGGTGCTAGATAACTTGATCATTTTGGGTTCAGTTGGGCTACCTATGTTATGTCCTTCTACATTGGTTTTTGTAGGCTCCATTTTTGGTTCTTTGGCCACATCATTGAAATCAAAAAGCTGCTCTAATGGTGTAAGACCTCTTGGAATTCTATCATTTTTACATTGTAACACTTCAAGGTCTTTCTGGTCTGTTTTTTTTAGTAATTCTACTGTATAAAGATATTCAAATTGATTTATATCATTTGTAGAGGACAACTCTGTTTCATAGATTTATTTTTCTTTAAAACCGTTTTCTTCATGGCTTAAGCTAGGTGTTGGTATGGAAAAATCATTTCTTGATTGTAGGAAATTATCAATGTATTTGTCATTATCAAACACTTGCCAATAGTCTTCATTGTCAGGAACTGTAGGTTTGTTTTTCACTTTGACATTGAATTGTTCATTTATTTGGGGTATTTGGCAATTTTTGGCAGTAAAGGAAAGCTCATTTGAAAGGTGATTCTGAGCTCTAGGAATGAAGGTGAGTTCATATTTTTCAAAGGTTTTTAAGAGCTCTAAGAAAACATTCCTATATTCTCTTAATCTTAGGGTTTTAGCTGAATACTCCCCTTTTATTTGCCTAATAATCAACTCTGAATCTCTTTGGACTGATACTTTTCTGGCTCCTAAATCTTTGAGCAAATGTAGGCCAAGGAGGAGGGCTTCATACTCTGAAATGTTATTTGTTCATGGAAAATCAAGTTTATAAGAATGTCCTTGGTTTGCATTGTGTATCCATATACCAACTCTAGAACTTGTTTTGCTACAAGAGCCATCAAAGCTCATTTCCCACAATGTTTCTATTTTATGTTCATCGTCCTTTTGTTGTTTGAGGCTGCTGAGGTTAAAGCTGTTAGATTCTTCTTTTGAGGACTGATTTAACTATTCAAGCGGCCCTAACTCTATTTCATTTTCCTTTTCTTGTTGGCTGATTTCATCCTCATTTTACAAGATAAAGGAATCTAAGTCTGAATGAATAGAATAAACAAGAGTGTTGTTTGGCCTCTCTATGTTGCTTACCATAAATTTCATATGAGATTCTCTGTATAATCTTCTGGTTTGGTTAAAAACAGGTATGGTAGCATAAGACATGTCCATTTGAAGGCTTCCTTGAAGTTTGGATCCCCATGATCTAGATAGAAGCATGCCATACTTTGGGGGGATGTCAGCAACCACTATGTCCATAACTAGACCCTTAGCAGGAATTTGTGCCAGATTTACACATAAATCCTTGATTAGGCCTAAACATTTGACTCTGCTTGAATCAAAGGAATACAGGTCCTTGTAAGGTTTATTAATCTCTAGGCCCAACCTCTCCATCACTACCTTTGGTATGAGGTTGTGAGAGGCACCAGAATCTAGCATGGCATTGTGCAAAACCTTATCATGTACATTTAAGCTGACATAAAATGGAGGAATGGTTCCTTATTGGTTTTTTCCTTCTACTTCAGGAGCAAATAACAACTATGGTTTATCATCTGTGAAGTTTAAAGTATCAGTATCATTTCCTATATTCAAAGCTTTCAGAACTTGGTTTTTATATACATCCTGGGTTACTAGTTCAGCTAGAGGTATGCTAATTTTGATCTTGACAATCTCACCCTCAAGGATGAAAGGGACTAATGATTTTGAGATATTTACATCTGTTTTGTCCCCTGTAGTATTTTTAGCAATTCTGATTTGCTGAGATTTATTAGGACTGTTATTTAGGACAGATTTCTCAGGGCTACTAGCAGAAGTACTAGGGCAACTTTGCTCAACACTTTGTTGGCTGTTTTTGTCTTTGTTTAGATCAAATTTCTTGGCCACAATGTTGGTATTACTTGCTGTCTTTTTGGGCTGATTGTCTAAAGTTTTCCTAACAGCAGTATCAGTGTTTTTTTCTTTTGAAATTTCTGGGTTCCCTTTACTTCTGAGATCATATTGTTTCTGTACCTCCATTATTGCATTTTCGAACCCCAATCTGTAATCTTCAGAATCCTCATGGTTGTTTTCAGTTTGTTCTGAGGAGAAGAAACCTTGTTCTTCTTCAGTGAGGAAGACATCTACTTCACTGTCAGATCCTATCAGATTCACATGATTTTCTTCTAATCTTTCAGTTTCCCTTTCTTCTTCCTGATCTACATAGTTTTGTTGAAAGGGAGGCCTAATCTATTGGTCATTATCTCTTTGCCTATCTTGGATAGGGTCTCTTCTGAAATTTGGATTTCTATTTCTGTTTTGGGGATTAATTTGGTTTTCTCTTGGAGGCACTCTATCATTTAAGTTTATATTTTCAAGCATTCTTTCCATTACTCTCACTAAGTTGTCAATTTTGGCATCAGATGATGAGGTTGTGCCATTGTTTCATCTTTATATGTAACTCTCTTTTCTGATTTCAATCTAGCTATTTTTTCAATCAAATTTGCCTCTACATTTATGGCTCCCCTTTGCATATCTTCTAAGTTAAGGGGTCTCTTTCTCTTAGCTAGTAGGCCATGTTTGGATCAAAGCCTTCAGGAAACTTAGCTAAGGCTAGGCCTAGTGGAGGTTTCATATTTGGGGGAAGTGCATTGTAAACACTATTGAATCTAGTGCAATAATCTTGGACAATTTCCCCAATGTTTCTTTTGAGGTTGCTATATTCTGAAAGGATTTGGAGAGGGTTCTTTTTAAATTCCCATTTGTTTATGAATGTTTGATATAAAGAAGGGAGATCATTAATGCTATTTGGAGTTAATCTTTTAAACCATTTCTTGGCTTCTCCTCCTAAACTTTGAGCAAATATTCTCATCCTAATGGTTTCTTCTTCTATTTCCATGTAATCAAAAGCATCATCCATTTTATCTACATGATGTTGGGCAGTAGTAGATTAATTTCCAACGAAATGGGGAATTCTAGATTGATAATCATTTGGTAAAGGAACCATAGGTTGAGATAACACTAATGGGGCATACCATGCTACCATGGTGGGGAAAAATGGGGGATTTACAAGAGGTGGATTTGTAAAAGGAAAAGTGGGATGAAATGGGGTGTTTTGAACAGTGGATGTGTCGATAGGAGTGGTGGAAGTACTTGGACCAGCAGGCTGATTTTGAGCAGATTTGTTATGGAAAGAACTGAAGTGGTGGAGAAGCTGAAAATCAGGAGGAGTAGAAGGAGAGGCTTCTCTGCTAAAGTTCTACTACAAATTCGTGGGCTCAAGGTCATTTTTGTCTATATCAATATAAGACTTGGTTCTAAATAGGTTTCTTGTATAAGACAAGTCAAAGTGGGGATATTTCAATACTGTGATATTTTCAGGGACATATATTGTTCTTTGGATGGTCCTACTAGTAGTTAAATTTCCATCTTTAGAAGTTTGCCACAAAATCTTTTCTGGATCATCAACTATTGTAGGAGAATTAGGGTCTAGGTGATATCTAGTACTGATCATATGTGAAGCCAGATTTTAATTTGAAAATTTAGAGAGGCTGAAAGTGCTAGGACTGATTTCAAATGTTTTGACCTCTCGGCCTAGTCTTTATTACTATTCTAAGATATGGAACTAGGACTCTTAAAATTTTTAGGACTGATTTGAAACAATCTTAAGGGAATCTAAGAGAACTAGTGGATAAA
>JAXQQM020088027.1:0-32899 GCA_034641835.2 Pinus albicaulis | reverse complement strand
TGTCACAATCATTACTACCATTAATTACCAACATAAAAAAAAATTAACATACAATTACCATAGTAAGGCTTCGAATATCCTGACTATGGAATGCAACAAATCGACAATGTATTTGACATAACACAGGTTGTCGTTGCAGGAACAGTACTTGGATTATTTATATGATTGGTACCAACACACATAGGAGTTTATTGTTTTGCTGTGAATTAGCAATGGTAACTATAATATTTTTTTCATATTCATGTTTCTTTGTTAGGCTTAAATTTAACCCTTCACGGTATTGAAACGCACTTATAATTATGGCAATGACATCTGTTGAAAAGATATGCATAGAGTATTACATCGCCTGAATCTTAAATATGGGGATTTTGTTTTTGATTGACTAATACCTATGGATTCGATGGGAACGCCACTTGGTCTCACCTCTGCCCTCCCCATGGCCCTTTATTCATTGCGATTTAATTCCCAGTTGTACCGCCACTCTGCCCTGGCATAGCTGTCGAAGTCTATCTCGGATTCTTCAGTTTTATTTTCGAGGGAAAATTAACGCTTCGGCATTCATTTCCATTCTTACCGAGAGCTAACGAGGTTTGGGCAGCTACCACTGTCATTTAGTCTGTGAGTCGAAGGGTTGGGATTCTCTTGAGTTTATCGGCGCCCATGGTGACGTCGGCATTGTCTAGATGCAGTCTCCACCAAGTTCTCTTTTAAAACATGTTAGAGTTACCTTCAGCAAAGTTCATTCATAGCAATTCCTCACAGTTTCCTTGTTTGTTTTATTGTTAGCTTTTACAGTAAAGCTAACTAACCTCCCTGCATGTGTTGACAGGGTTCTGTAAGTGTGGAAGCTTCTCCATGTCTCGAGGTTTGTTCTCACTGGAAATTTCGTCCCTGGTTCTATACGGTGGTAAGTCTCCCCATACAGTCTATTCCTTACTTGCTCAAAAAAAATATTCATGTGTAGTTACAAACCTTCATCCTCTGTTAGAAGCATTTTGTAACCCTTCCAGTACATGTCTTGCAGGAAAGACTGCGACTGACGGTTTCATTTACAGGTATACATACTAACCGAAGAGTTGAGACGAATGTTAACTAGTGTTTTCTCATTTTCTTTCCTGCTTACCAATAGTTCTGCTACCATTTGTAACTGTTTTCCCCTCAAATCACAGGTATGAATAGCTTTCCCATGGATACATGCTTGTTAGGTGAACATGCTACAAGGCCACGGCTAACATTTCGACTCATTTTACAGGTACTTGTTTTCTTACGGGAGGAGGGGTAAAACCCTCGCCTGAAGTCCTTGTCGAGGCTACAAGCCTTCGACCGTTGGTTAATAATGGCATTCAGATGAAATCTACAACTGTAGTATGAATGTAATTTCAAGCTTTTGTACCCTTGGGATTGAGGCTTTTTCAGTTCCTAAGAATTTTAAAACCCGAGGAACAATGGTTTGATGAATTTGCTTTTATATATTTTTGTTTGTCGATGGTTGCTCGTTTATGGGTTTAGATCCAGCCCTAATTTCCTTTCGGCCGCTTGTGAGTTGTGACTATGCCGCTGTTACTTTGGCCTGTAGTTGTTGTTTGACAGTCTGGTATATATTGTTATGGGATTTAAATGCCATTTGCGCTGCTATATGGTTATTTATATTGGGACCTCGTACCCCTTTGTAGGTGCTGAGACTTAAAGTTTATTAATCCTTTTCTTTTCGCATGCATGTTTGTCATCTTCTTACTGTTTACCATGTAAAAATTGCTTTGCACAGGAGATACCGATGATAGTTTTCTCTTTTCTGTAAAAATCTATTATTGGTCTTACTATTGTCTGATTTTATTTTTCTCATTAACATAAAATCTTTAAAAACCACAGTAGTATATATCTGTTCACATTTTTAGTAACATAAGACTTTAAAACTACAGTAGTACTTATATGTACTGACAAAATTCCAAGTTGTTGTCCACCCAACCTTCAAGGGAGGCTATTACGTCCCCCGCTTGCCCCCTAGCTCCGGCATCCGACAGTACATGGTTACAGTGTAATGTTCCCTCGCCTGCGGACCCCGTGATAGCCAATCTAGTCACCAACAGAAAATCTGGTTTTCTCAAGGGTTTTCAAAATCTATTTTCTACTGGTCTTCCACCAGCTCTAGAAAATACTCCACCCCTTCCTTTCAAAATTCACAGAACCCCCACCCCTCTCCTGGGATTCTCTTTTATCCCCAGAGGAGTGGGTAAGTGTTTTCTCCAACTGTCCCCAACCACCTCCTATTCTTAGAAACTTTTTCCAACAACCTAAAAGATTTCTTTTCCATTAACTAGTCCTCCTATTTTAATGATTTCATCAAAATAATTTGTTTTTATCTATAATAAAGTTTTCAAGTATTTTACCAGAAAATAAAATAACAAATGTCTTTAACTAATACATACTAGTTAACTCTAATAAGGCTGTCACATCTTCCCCCTGGAAGTGACACCGTCCCTGGTGTCTTAATCCTGTTCGGTGAAGAGCTTTGGGTAAACTTCCTGCATAAAGTTTTCGTCCTCCCAAGTAGCTTCATCCGGTCCGAAGTGCTTCCACTACACTTTCACCTAGATGATTGCTCATTTGCGGAGTTCAATTTCCCTTTTGTTAAGTATGCGTTGCGGCTCGACCAGAAACTCTCCATCCGGTTCTACTTGAAAAGCAAAGTGTTTCCAAGTCAGTATGTTTAATTATTCAGAACTGTAAGTCAGGATTTCCTATCTCTTTTCCTACCTGAATATTTTTCCAATGAATTACATGTTTTTCATCATGCACATATCTCTTCAGTAAGGACACATGGAACACAGGGTGTACTTGAATATGACTGGGTAAGGCTAGTTTATAAGCTACTGGTCCCACCCTTTCTAGTATTTGGAAAGGTCCACAATACCGGGGAGCCAATTTAGCATAGGAGGTCCATCTCATGGTACTCCTCTTGGGCTTAATTCTTACATACATGTGATCCCCTACTGCAAATTTACGATAAGACCTTTTCTTGTCTGCGTACATCTTCTGTCTATCCTGCGCAGCCTTTAGATTCTGCCTTATTCTCTTTACTTCAGCTTCCATATCAGCCAACATTTCAGGTCCCAATAATAATTTTGTCTCAGGACTTCTCCAGTTTATAGATGTACGAAATTGCCTGCCATACAATGCCTTAAAAGGACTCATCTTCAGAGATTCCTGATAACCATTGTTATAGGCGAACTCAACCAGGTGCAAGTAATCTTCCCACTTGGTTGGCTACTGCATCACATACATGCGCAACATGTCTTCCAAGATTTGGTTTACTCGCTCCGTTTTCCCATCATTCTGAGGATGATAGGCAGTACTAAAGTGTATATGAGTTCCAAGACTAGAAAACAAAGTTTTCCAAAATGCGGATGTAAACTTAATGTCCCGATCAGAAATCACCGTCTTAGGTATGCCATGCAACCTAAAGATTTCTTTCATAAATATATCCGCAATCTGTATTGTCTTGTATGTAGATTGTACAGGTATGAAATGGGTAGATTTGCTTAATCTGTCTACCACCACCATGATTGAATCATTCTGCCTCTTTGTTCATGGTAAACCTGTGATGAAATCTAAAGAGATAACCTCCCACTTCCACTCCGGAACGGGTATGGGCTGCAGTAATCCTGCAGGATACTGATGCTCCACCTTAACCTGCTGATATTCCAAACATTTACTTAGATACTTTGCAATATTATTTCACATACTTGGCCAATAATATACCTTTCTTATTGTAGTGAGCATCTTTTGGTATCCCGGATGGCCAATGTAGTTGCTGCGGTGGAATTCATTTAGGATTAACTCCTTAAGACCCGCGCGATTAGGTACATAGATTCTTCCATGAAAGGTCAACATCTGATCTTCGTTCTTTCCCAATTCTGAGGTCTTGCCTTGCTTCCAATCATCCTCAATTTACTGCCACAAGAATTTATATTCAGGGTTTTTCAGTGCTTCTTCCTTTAACTGCTTCGACAGTTGACTTTCTAATTGACTGAAATACATTGCATAAATACCATGCAATTTTCTGTTGAATGCATCTGCAACTCGGTTTCTTTCCCCTTAACATGTTGTATATCCATGTCAAATTCACTCAGGAAGGCATTCCATCTTGCCTGCCTAGAATTTAAATCTACTTTCTTAAAATAATTAGTCAAGCTGCTATGGTCTGTTTTAAGCACAAATCTTTTACCCAGCAGATAATGCCGCCATACTCGGAGGGCATGTACTACTGCTGTAAGCTCCAAGTCATACACAGAATATTTATGTTCATGTTCTTTCAGCTTCCTAGACTCATAGGCTATTACTCTACCTTCTTGAGTTAATATCGCACCAACCCCTTCTTTGCTTGCATCTGTAAAAACCTCATAGTCTTTTCCAGGGTCGGTTACCTTCAATTCTGGTGCTGTAGTTAGGAGCTGCTTTAATTTTTCAAAACTGTTTTGACATTAATTTGTCCATTTGAAGGGCTTGCCTTTCTTCTATAAGGATGTAATAGGGAAAGTAATTTTTGAGAACCCTTCTATAAACCTTCTATGGTAACCAGCTAGACCCATAAATGATCTAATGTCCGCTACATTCTGAGGTACCCGCCATTCCATAATAGTTTTGATCTTTTCAGGGTCAACCGCTATCCCCTCAGCTGATATAACATGTCCCAAGTATTGGATTTCTGTTTTAAAGAAATCGCACTTGCTAAACTTAGCATAAAGCTGATGCTTCCTCAACATTTCCAAAACCATCCTTAGATTTTCTTTGTGTTCTTCCTCGCTTTTTTAGTATACCAGTATGTCATCTATGAAAATAAGTACAAAGTTATCTAGAAACTGATGAAAACTGCCATTCATCAACCTCATAAAGGTTGTTGGTGCGTTTTTCAATCCAAAGGGCAGCACCATGAATTCATAATGCCCATATCAAGTGCAGAATGTTGTCTTGCAAATATCCTCATCCTTAATCTGAATCTGATGATATCCGGATCTTAAGTCTATCTTAGAGAACACCTTAGCTCCTCTCACCTGATCGAATAAATCGTCGATTCTTGGTAAAGGGTATTTATTCTTAACAGTCAGCTTATTAAGCTGCATGTAGTCCATACACATGCGTAAGGTTCCATCCTTTTTCCTAACAAAAAGGACTGGTGCTTCCCAAGGAGACACACTTGGGCGGATATAGCCTTTGTCTAACAGTTTTTGTAACTGTATCTTCAGCTCTGTTAATTCTGGTACACTCATCCTATAAGGAGCTCTTGACACCAGAGTGGCTCCTAGCAGCAATTCAATGGTGAAGTCTATATCCCTTTTGGGTGGCAATCCTGGAATATTTTCTGGAAATACATCCAAGAATTCCTGTACTACAGGAATATCCTCCATTACTGGAGCTTTATCCTTGGAATCTGCATATCCTACTTGAATCGCGTATAACTGACACCCTTTTCGGATACACTTGCCCATTTGTGATGATGTTATCGGGCGTAATTGTATAGGATTTTTAATCCCTTGAATTTCTTTACGCGTGCCATCTTGCATTCTAAAATAAATAATCTTTTCCTTGCAGTCCACCAGGGTCCAATGTATTTCTAGCCAATCCATTCCCAATAACACATCATAAGATCCCAATGGTAAAATATTTAAGTCTACTTGTAACTGTTGTTCGGCCACTTCCAGTATACAATTAGGAACTTTTGCAGTTACCTTGCGTTTTGCCCCGATAGCTAATTGAACTAACCAGGAGTTCCTAAATTTCTGTTCTTTTAATTTGCATAATTCTACTATCTTAGGACTTACATAACTTAAAATTTATCGAGGATCTATTAAAATTGAAACAGGTTTAGTTAATATAGTACGTTCCAATTCAATCATCGTGGGCTGAAAATCAGCCTGTCGGTCCTCCAAGGCTGCATTTATACGAGGTATATTCCTTGCCACGTCTCCCACTGTAGACACTTCTTGCAAATTTGCTACAGCTTCATTTTTATTCTGTTGGGGGCAGTTTTTGTAATAATGAGCCTCCCCAAAACCCCAGCATTGTAGGGGAGGTTTTGAAACCTGTCCTTGATCTGGCTTACTGGATGCTTCTGTGGGTTTCTCATCTGCTGGCCACTTAATTCTTTGATGGTTTTTACCAAACTGTTTGCTGACTGAATTATGTGCTGAGCCTTTAAAATTGCTGCTCTTACTGCTTTTGAAAGTGGAGCTATGTTTCTGATTTTTCCTTGGCTGCCAGCTTTTTCTCCCATCGCCCTTAGTCTTATTCTGCTGATAGCACATTCGTGCTTTACGGATAGCCTCATCCATGGTCTGCGGGTTAACAAACTCTATCCGCTCCCTCATATGGGCAGGTAGACTGCTTAAGAACCTCTGCACCTTGGCTTTTTCCTCCCGGAGATAAGGAACGTAACGTAACAGGGAAGTAAATTTTGTAACATGCTCGTCCATGGTCATTTGTCCCAACCGAAGATCATGGAACTCCTTAGCTTTATCATCATAGAATATTTCTATTAAGCATTTGTCCTTAAATCATTGCTGAAACAATTCCCATGTGATATCTCATTCATCAATGTTGCATACATTTTTCACCTCCTCCCACCAGAGAGTGGCTTTCTCTCGCAACTGGTATATAGCCAATCTAGCCTTCAGATTGATGCTATACTCATATACCTGAAAGTACTTGTTTATGTTAATTAACCAAGCTTCAGCCACCTCTTCCGCCTCACCATCAAATGTTGGTGGCTTAATTTTACGAAATTCCCCTTGCAATTCAACTTTGTGTCTCTTATGATCTTGCTGGTCGGACAAATTGCCTGACTCTGCCTCATTATAATTTCGGTTTTTACTCTTTTGGGAGGGGCTCTTTTTTAGTTTTGCCCACAGTGTCGTTTCTGTTTTGTTGTTCTTCTTGTTCTGTTGATAACTCTTTTTTCGCACTGGGATGTCCCATTTCCTGGTTTTGCTTATCGGACAAACTTTTTAAAATCTTTTCCTGATCCTATAACAACCTCTCACTGTCCCTCCGAACTCTTATCATTTCTTCTTGTAATTGTTGTACTGTATTTAGCAATAATGCGATTTGATGCTGCTGTTCCTCAAGCAGTCGACTCATCTTTTGATGCTGCTCCACGGTTAATTGAACCCACATTTCAGGATTCACAACTGTTGGGACTTGAGGCTGTGACTGAGATGTTGTAACTTCCCTCATTTTGCTCACTTCCTCTCAGTGCACTAAACACATACACAGCTTCACTGTTAGTAGACCCTTAGGATCCCAGTGTAGCAACTTGCTCTGATACCACTTGTCACCATCATTACTACCATTAATTACCAACATAAAAATATATATATATTTAACATACAATTACCATAGTAAGGCTGTGAATATCCCGACTATGGAATGCAACAAATCAACAATGTATTTGACATCACACAGGTTGTCATTGCAGGAACAGTACTTGGATTATTTATATAATTGGTACCGACACACACAGGAATTTATTGTTTTGCTGCGAATTAGCAGTGGTAACTATAATAATGTTTTCAATAATCGTGTTTCTTTGTTCGGCTTAAATTTAACCCTTCATGGTATTGAAAATGCACTTATAATTATGCCAATGACAACTGTTGAAAAGATTTGCATAGAGTGTTACACTGCCTAAATCTTAAATATGGGGATTTCATTTTTTATTGACTAATACCTATGGATTTGATGGGAACGCCACTTGGGCTCACCTCCGCCCTCCCCATGGCCCTTTATTCATTGTGATTTAATTCCCAGTTGTACTGCCACTCTGCCCTGGCACAGCTGTCGAAGTCTATCTTGGATTATCCAGTTTTCTTTTCGAGGGAAAATTAACGCTTCGGCGTTCATTTCCATTCTTATCGGGAGCTAACGACATTTGGGCTGCTACCATTGCTAGTTAGTCTGAGAGTTGAAGGGTTGGGATTCTCTTGAGTTTATCGGCGCCCATTGTGACCTCCGCGTTGTATAGTTGCAGTCTCCGCCAAGTTCTCTTTTAAAACAGGTTAGAACTATCTTCGGTAGAGTTAATTCGTAGCAATTCCTCACAGTTTTCTTGTTTGTTTTATTGTTGGCTTTTACAGTAAAGCTAACTAACCTCCTTGCGTGTTTTGACAGGGTTCTGGAAGCGTGGAAGCTTCTCCATGTCTCGAGGTCAGTTCCCACTGGAAATTTCATCCCTGGTTCTATACGGTGGTAAGTCTTCCCATACAGTCTATTTCTTACTTGCTCGAAAATAATATTCATGTGTAGTTACAAATCTTCATCCTCCGATTAGAAGCAGTTTGTAACCCTTCCAGTGCATGTCTTGCAGGAAAGACCGCGACTGAGGGTTTCGTTTATAGGTATACATACCAACCGAATAGTTGAGACGAATGTTAACTAGTGTTTTCCTATTTTCTTTCCTGCTTACCAATAGTTTTGTTACCATTTGTAACTGTTTTCTCCTCGGCTCGCAGGTATGAACAATTTTCCCACGGATACATGCTCGCTAGGTGAACATGTTGCAAGGCCACGGCTAACATTTCGACTCACTTTACAGGTACTTGTTTTCTTACGGGAGGAGGGGTAAAACCCTCGCCTGAAGTCCTCTTCGAGGCTACAGGCCTTCGACCGTTAGTTAATAAGGGTGTTCATATGAAATCTACAGCTGTAGTATGAATGTAATTTCAAGCTTTTGTACCCTCGGGATTGAGGGTTTTTACAATTCCTAAGAATTTTAAAACTCGAGGAACAATGGTTTTATGAATTTTCTTTTATATATTTTTGTTTGTGGACGGTTGCCCGTTTATGGGTTTAGATCCGGCCCTAGTTTCCTTCCGGCCGCTTGTGAGTTGTGACTATGTCGTTGTTACTTTGGCCTGTAGTTGTTGTTTGATAGTCTGAAATATATATTGTTATGGGATTTAAATGGCATTTGCACTGCTATATGGTTATTTATATTGGGACCTCGTACCCCTCTGTAGGTGTTGAGGCTTAAAGTTTATTAATCCTTTTCTTTTTGCATGCATGTTTCTCATCTTCTTACTGTTTACCATGTAACAATTTCTTCTCACAGGAGATACTGATGATAGTTTTCTCTTTTCTATAAAAATCTATTATTGATTTTACTATTGTCTAATTTTATTTTTCTCATTAACATAAAACTTTAAAACCATAGTAGTACTTATCTATTCACATTTTTAGTAACATAAAACTTTAAATCCACAGTAGTACTTATCTGTACTGAGAGAAATCCAAGCTGTTTTCCACCCAACCTTCAAGGGAGGCTATTACGTCCCCCACTTTCCCCCTAGCTCCAGAATCTAGACGGTGCCATGGGTTAATAGTGGAATGTTTATGTTGTGACCTCTGGATAGCCAATCCAGTCACCAACAGACAATTTGGTTTTCTCAAGGGTTTCAAAATTTATTTTCAACTGGTCTCTACACCAGCTCTAGAAAATACTTCACCCCTTCCTTCCAGAATTCACAGAACCCCCACCCCTCTCCTGGGATTCCCTTTTATCCCCTGAGGGGTGGGTAACTGTTTTCTCCAACTGTCCCCAACCACCTCCTATTCTTAGAAACTTTTTCCAACAGCTTAAAATATTTCTTTTCCATTAACTAGTCCTCCTATTTTAATGATTTCATCGAAATAATTTTTTTTTTATCTATAATAAAGTTTTCAAGTCTTTTACCAGAAAATAAAATAACAAATTTCTTTAACTAATACATACTAGTTAACTCTAACAAGAAATTTGTCACACACATTTACTAATGTAGTTGTGCTAATCTACATATATTTTCTATATAATTGATAAAACTACATATATATATAACCATGATCTACATAAATATAATTCTACAATATATATATATATATATATATATATATATATATATATATATATATATATATATATATATATATATATATATTCTACTAGAACTTTTTAATATATCAACAATTTAAATTACCTTAATATTGCTTGATTTTAGACTCGTGTGATCGAGGCTGATTTTGATAATGTCTTTTGGATTAACCACATTAGATGGTTAGAAAAGTCGACCAACAACTTATGATGTGATTAATCCCAAAGAAATTATCAAAATACCTTAATATTGTTAGATACTCATATACATATCAATTTTTACATACCTTTGGTTTCAGGTAAAAAAAAACTGAGTATTTTGAAATCTTAAAATAATCTTTAATTTTTAAACTGTAAATTATTATTTTCTTTGAAAGTTTTTAAATAATTTTTAATTTTTAAAATGTAAATTACTATTTTCTTATGAGTTATGGTACATTATTTGACAATTTTTATATGGTTTTTAATTTAATTGTCTGAAATAAAAATTATTTAAAAAATTAAAAATAAAATAAAAAATGTAACATGCAGATTAACTACATGGAAATGTATAAGGAGATAAAAATTTTTTATACAAGTTACTCATGGGTAACTAACATTCACCATTAAATATTCCTTACTCATCATTACATAGAATGTTTACCAGCTCATAGTGTAACTTTTAGAATAGGAATAGTAAGCTCCTTAACCATTAACAACCTCCATTATAGTACATTAACACAATTACTGTATGATGTAACCTTCCATTCATTTCATTACTCATATAGTCATCACATACTTGCCATTATGAACATCATAACAAGAAAGGAATCAACATCATCAACTTGACACAATAATCAATCACATCATTGAACACCAATATACCCTGGAAATCCCGTACGGTGAAAACCAGCAAACGTTTAATTTTATTATTAAACGCTCGTGAGGGTGTTCAGCCCATCACTCAATGGCTTATAAGGGAGACCATCCCTTAACCATCGTTTATATAATCTTACAAGGAAATATACAATATCTAGCTTTCAACCATTCAATAAATATGATACCATTTACCCTCTGGTCTTCATATCTTCACATCTTCACATCTTGGTGGCATGGATGTATCTACAATGGACCATTGTACATTGGACCTTCCTGCAACTCGCATTCATCTGCATGAACATTAATCATTTACCTACCACCAGGACAAGCATAATTTTCCTCTCTACATGACAAGCATAATATTCCTTTGTACATGTCACCATCATTCCCTGCTATGATGCCTTCAACCTAAAATGATGTCAAGATTCATAAATCAATCATTTCACATATCTGTACTATAGTAATTTCTCCATATACTCATGTATATTCATGACAAGCAATTGAAGTACCTTGTCGTTCACTCTTTAACGACCCATAACTCATATGTGCTGGTTATAAGTCATCACAATAACTAAGGGTTTCGTCGCACAAGCACACATTCCTGCAAAACAATGGCTACATCTCCCAAGCTTTTCTTTAAAATAAACTGATACATCAGCTAAGATATTTATGCATGTGATTTACATACATTTAATAAAAATAGCTAACCCTTAAGCTATTACCTTTAGCGCATGGAATGCAATTTAACATAACAATCGTTTCTTCCATGCATGCGAATGCTTACCGATTCCAAAAGACTCTCCCTAAAGGAGCGCTTACACAACAAAGCACATAACCTCCTTCATGAGTCTTCCCAAAGAAAATCTCAATGCTAGTGAGCATGTAATCATATGTAAAAATACACAACTAAGAATATAAATACATGTCTCATTTCAAGATTATACTAACAATATTATTCATTGTAGCTTTAATACTACAAGATATCTTTCTACATACAAAAAGGTATATTATTTTTCGATAAAAGCTAATGCATATGTCGCATGTATATGCAAGATCTTCCTCCATAAGTAATTTAACATCATAATCATAACAATATAAAATAATCACTTAGTTTATTCATCTAAGGAATAAAACTGATTAGCTCCTTTAACCATGAATTTATTTAAATAACTTAACTTTACCAACACCATGGTAATTTATTCATGGATTTATTAAATAAATAATATTTTCAAACACCATGGTAATATACCCATGGTTTTATGAAATAATTAATCTTTGTCAACACCATGGAAAAACTACCCATGGTTTTATGAAACTATTAATCTTTGTCAACACCATGAAAAAACTACCCATGGTTTTATGAAACCATCCATGGATTTATTGAATAACTAATGTTTACCAATGTAATATCATTAGTTGATAAATCTTGTTTGTATCTCACATATTTTAAATATATGCATATGTTTTTCCTATCTATATGCATTAAATACAATGTATAGAGAATATGAAAACATGCATATATACCCAAACATGCATGAAATAAATTCACACAATAGACACATGCCTATTTTCAATATGCGTGCATTTCAAACATCTCCATATAAGGTTACCAAAGCCTTAATCTGAATATGTTCACCAAATCATATTTTCACCTTAAAAAGGACAATCTCAACTTATTTTCCTTGAATTATTTTCTCATATGTTTACCCATCTTGATATGAGAATAAATTGTAAAATAAGGGAACTATTTATTTCAACTCACAAGTGAACTATATATTTCAACTCTCAGAGAAAGAGATTATATAATAAATAAATTTAGCCAAAATTATTATCTTGGCAGTCGATTCTCATTCCAACTCTTATCAAAGAAAAGGAATTAGCACCATCTATATATAATCATTTCTTAATTAACTCACAAAGAGAAATATTATTTAATAAGTAAGCCAAAAATCACCTTTCTTGGCAGTCCACTCTCATTCAAGTCGACTCTTATCAAAGAAAAATAATTAATACCATTTATATATATAATCTTTTCTTATATCTTTCTTCTCACCAAAATATTATATAATAACAATTAGCAAATATTTTAATCACTTATTATCTCAAATACCCACTTTCCATAAGCAAGCAATCACGCATTTGCTAACATGATGGTATTCAAAATGAAAAAAGAACGATGCATAAACTATGCAAGAAAAAGATGATAAACCATGCTACGCTAACAGAGTACCTGGCCTCGAGAATGCATATCAAAAATTTTTCTCTCCCATTGCGACTCGCACAGTAGTCGCAGCTGTCGTCCTCAATTCCTTCAGATTTGCAAATGGTTTTTGCTGTTCGAGTCATGGCAGTGTCCCTTATACTTCTGGCTACACACTCTTCATGTTCGTGTTTCTGCAATGCCCTCCACCTGCATCTCAAGGGTCATGAAAAATATCAATAAAAGAAAAAACGCAACACGACTTACATTCCCATCCTCCTCTCCATATCGCTTCTTTAACTGGATAATAATCCAACATAATATAAATCGCCTATTTTTCTCAACCGATTCAAGAATTCGGTTTTCAATCAATTCTTGATTTAACTGGTTTTGTAAAACATGGTAAAAATTGTAATTTGTAATAGTTTACGTGGGTGTTACATACTCCCCCCCTTAAGAGAACATCGTCCTTAGTGTGCTTCTCTCGCTGAAGTTTAAACTTATACTCATGATATAATAATATAAACAACCCAAAGGGAGTCCTTTCCCTTCACAATGAAACATTTTCGTTTCCTTAAATGTTATTATTTAAAACAATAATGTTTTTATCTATACTCATAAGCATGTATAGCACAAAGAATATTTCATTTTTATTTATAACTGCTTATTCCTTATTCATCTTACCAATTACTATTGAAAGAAATGATGGCTTTTACGCAAGCTCTCATAGATTGGTTGAACACCCATCAACACTTCATGGAAAGAGCCTGTAATGTATGACTAACAATTCAATCACATTAGTCACATAGTTTCAATCAAATGAAAATACTTGCAACCAATAAACATTCTTGCAATATAAAGAGATGTTTTAATCAAAGTACTTCCATAAGTACTCAGAGAGAACCAACCCTCTCATAAATGCATCGTGTGCACACTATCTTAGCTCTTTCTAAAGACATCCATACAGTACTTAAAAAAAGTACTCAGAGAGCATCTAGCTCTCTAATCGTATCAATGGTCAATCAATGCACCATAGTCATATCCTAGCATCTACTAAGACATTCAAACAAATTAGTAATAATATAAATGAACTTATACATTCAACAATTCATTTTAATATAACACAACTTTTACTTAAGTTGTTTTACTATGAGAACCATAATGGTAACAAAATGCTCCTCCTAATCCATAGGATCAAGTCATTTTTCACATCCAGACAATCAATCTTTCCACACTAAAATGTCTTTATATTTATCTGGAAATTTAGTCTTTCAAGTTGTGGTCCTCCCAACCATCAAGTGAGACAATTACGTCCTCCACTTGCCCCCTAGCTCTAGAATCTGGATAGTGTCACGGGTCAACAGTGGATTCTTCTGCTGTGACATCGGGATGGCCAATCCAGTCACACTCAGAAAAGCCTGGAAGAGAAATTCGGGACAGTCCGGTCCAATTCTCCAATTCCAGTCACACTTAGATGTTTTTGGCTTTACAAGGGTTGCTGGAAGCTATTTTCAACTGGTCCCAACCAGCTCGAGAAAATACTCCCCCTTTACCAATTTCACAGAACGCCTACTCCTCCCCAGGGATCCAGCTTATCCTCAGAGGAGTAGGTAACTATCTTTCCAACTGTCCCCAACCACTTCCTATTCTTGGAAACATTTTTACCATCAGCTTAGAAAGATTTTCTTTCATTAATTAATTTCAACAAATCAAATAATTTGCTTCATCAACAGTGATGATTTAAGTTTTTCTTGCTAGCTAAAAGAAAGTTAAACAAATTGTCCTTAGCTAGTTAATACTAGTTAGCTTTAATGAAGTTGTCACAACTTCCCCCTTGGAAGTAACATACATGTGTTGTACATTAAAACATGATACTTTAATTTTTACTTTTGCAATTCACTTTGCAATGCTTGCGATGCTTTATTTTCATAGATTTTCTATTTCCATTAAGCTACTCATGCTTACAATAAGAAACAATGCTAATTGTAAATATGCATTTTTCAAGCACATATTATCTTATGCACACATTTCCAATACCCATAATGTTCTGTTCCAACAGACTGACATACGAAGTAATTATCATAATCACTTGTTCACAACTTTCAAATAGCTTTAGTCAAAATCGATTCGTGCATATAACTTTCATTAGTTATTCATTCATAACTAGTCAATAGTTTTAATGCATCCATGACGACTCATGCAAACACTAGTCAGTCAACAATTCCTTTATTGAAGTTTCACAACTTGACCCATTAAGAGGTTTTATTCGATTTAATTTAAACACTATATCATATTACAGTAGGACTTTCCTCATATTTTGCATTCATGCATTAGTTTCACACACCATCACTATACACATTCATCTTTTTAAAGTAGTGCATGGTAACTTAGAAATTTTATTGCATGCAAAAACAATTGCTTCTTTTCAAGCTCAAATGAAAAGTAACTATTTTTCTTTCATGCTTTTATACTTTCTTTCCTAAAGAAATAAAGCATAATACACATATTAATCTCATATGCATATTCTTATGCAGAAAAAAAAATGTTATAATAGCATGTACTTTTTTTTTAAAGATTTCTCGTAAATGGAAGCTAATCTCATGCAATGCAATGTATGTAACAATTCATTTTTAAAGGAATCAAAATTCATATGCATAGACTTTTAAAATAAAATAACATAAAATACTTATCTTTATTTCATTTGAAGGACTTCTCTCCCTACTGCAATACTCATCCTCATCAGGAATTCACATTGCTCCTCTACAACAATGTTTTCTTTAGCAGCATCGATAAGATTTTATAGCATGATTAGATAATCCTTAATCAATAAATAATCAATCTTTGAATGATCCTTTAACACCTATTCATGTGCATATATGAGATGTGAATACAATGTCACAACATGCTTTCTTCTAACATCTCTACATTAGTGTGAGTAACTAATTATCAATTCATGTCAAATAACTCCCACATTATTATGACATTTTTCACACACGCACACATTCGTACAAGACAAATCACTATATCTGTTAAGAAATTCCTTTAATGGAAAATGACACAATGTGCATTCGCTTTACTTAAACTTTAACAAAAGAACCACCACTTCAGATTTTGCCTTTGGAACATGCAAATATAATAAAGCTAACACATTGGTTGTTGTTCCTATGCATACCATGCATAAAGATTAATTTCCCAACAGAGTACTTAACATAATCGAGTAGGCAAACTCATGATTCCTCTTCGAGGACACATAACATAATAGGCATGCAAAACATGGTTTTCTTTTCCATAAAACTAATGGAATAAAACATAAGAATACATACCTTATTCTTGAAATATTATACCCACATTAGCCATGTATATATTTCAAGGAAACCAAAACATTACTTTAGTTTTTGTACATGTAATTCATCTTCTTTGCCAAAGAATCTTTTCTAAAGTATGATAACAAAACATGTTATCATTTTCCACATATAAACTTATGTTCTTTCCGATGAAATCTAATACAACTATTGGATGCCTATGCATGAACTTACTCCAAATGAAACTAACATAATAGTTATGATAGCATAAAGTACTCACATACTCAATAGATCTTCTATCCATGCAAAGAACCTTGTTCCTCTATGATTCTACATGCAAGTTGCTCATGCTTTGCTTCCAATAATTTATCATAGATAGCCTCTTTTATGCATAAAAACTACGCAACACTAACAAGGTTAACTTAACCTTTAATATACCTAAATCAAGAAGTTGACATAATCCATCTAGCAATGTAGTATATTCAAGAGGTTATTCTCTTTAGCCTATATTTATTTTCAAGAAAAGAACTTGGATTCCTTATCATTTAACACATCAGTACGTAGTCCATTTTAAAAGAAAAACAAGCTTTCCATCTTTTCTTAAACAAGATATATATAAAGGCAAGCAAGTTTACTTATTTATGTTTTACTACTGCTCACACCTTTCAAGATACATACTAGTAATCTTTGCAAGAACTCACATGGGTTCTTCTCAGCAAAACTAGCATAGTAGTTTGGTCTTTTACCATGGTATATCTTTCCAAAAGATTATCATATTAGCAATGCTTTATTACTTTCCAAAAGAACTAGCACAATCTTTCATATTAAGTAAAACCACATTTTACTCTATATTTGTCTCTTTTAGTTGCAAGATTCACATGCAAGAATTATTTCAATATTTCTCTCTCAGAAAAATTCAAATGTATATTAGTTTAAATTTTTCAAGAAAAACATGCATATGTTTCATTTTCAAGAAACCAAATTCCCATCTCCTTTCATGAAAACTTCAACATAACAATGGAATTCTTACGTGCATGGAAAAGACATATCCTTTTTAAAGAACTCTAACTTCATTGCTATACGCATTCGAATTTCCTTAAATGCAATAACTATTGTTTCAAAAAAAGAAAGACAATAATACTTATCTCTTGAAACTCCTTGTTCAACCTGGATTAGAGATGTGATGCCTTCCTTCACATATGCACATTTCATCTCGGATCTCTCAATTTATTTTCGCTAAATCCCAAAGGTTCCATTGTTGCAACCTTTAGCTCTGATACCACTTGTAACATACACCATTAACTTCACATGGAAATGTAAGGAGTAAAATTTTTTATACAAGTTACTCATCATTACATAGAATTTTTAACAGTTCATAGGGTAATTTTATAAATAAGTATAGTAAACTCCTTAACCATTAACAACCTCCATTACAGTACATTAACATAATACTATATGATGTAACCTTCCATTCATCTCATTACTCATATAGTCATCACATAATTGCCATTATGAACTTCATAACAAGAAAGGAATCAACATCATCAACTTGACACAATAATCAATCACATCATTGAACACCAATATACCCTGGAAACCCCGTAAGGTGAAAACCAGCAAACGTTTAATTTTATTATTAAACGCTCGTGAGGGTGTTCAGCCCATCACTCAATGGCTTATAAGGGAGACCATCCCTTAACCATCTTTTATATAATCTTACAAGGAAATATGCAAATATCTAGCTTAAATCCATTACAATGAATATGATACCATTTACCCTCTGGTCTTCATATCTTCAGATCTTCACATCTTGGTGGCATGGATGTACCTAAAATGGACCATTGTACATTGGACCATTGTACATTGGACCATTGTACATTGGACCTTCCTGCAACTCACACTCATCTGCATGAACATTAAGCATTTACTTGCCACTAGGACAAGCATAATTTTCCTTTGTGCATGACAAGCATAATATTCCTTTGTACATGTCACCATCATTCCCTATTATGATGCTTTCAACATAAAATGATTTCAAGATACATAAAGTATTAATCAATCATTTCACATATTTTTACTATAGTAGTTTCTCCATCTACTCATGTATATTCATGACAAACAAGTATAGTACCTTGTCATTCTCTCTTTAACGACACATACCTCATATATGCTGGTTATTATTCATCACAATAAATAATGCTTCCGTCGCATAAGCACACATTCCTGCAAGACAATGGCTACATCCCCCAAGTTTTTCTTTAAAATAACTGATACCTTAGTTAATATATTTATGCATGTTATTTACATAAATTTAATCAAAATAGCTAACCCTTAAGCTATTAATTTTAGTGCATGGAATGCAAGTTATCATAAAAAATGTTGCTTCCATGCATGCAAATGCATATCGATTCCAAAAGACTCTCCCTAAAGGAATGCTTACACAACGAAGCACATAGCCTCCTTCATGAGTCTTCCCAAGAACTAACATAAACTAACATATTAGTTTTGATATAATAAAGATGTTCACATATGGTTCTAAATATTAAGATAGCTCAACATTTCTTTATACATGCAAAGAACACACCTCTATAACATAATGGCTATTCTTTGTGCATGCAAGAGAAATAACTCTCTCTCTCTCTGTGCATGCAAGAGAGATAGATCTTCCTTTACTGTAGGAAACACATTACCCTTCTTAGAATTCTAAGATTTAAAATAATTAGCAATCTTTAACATAATAGAAATCTTTCCAAGAAAATACAACATGGATTCTTTTCCAAAAACCCGCCAATAAGTTTCCCTTTTACCATTCTATCTCTCTAATAAAATTATCTTTCTAAAATATTGACGTAAGAGTCTTTCCAAGAAGAGATAACAAGGATTATTTTTAGAAAATAACCACAAAATCACGTGGTTAATCATCTTTTAATTAAAAATTCCTATCTATATGTATTAAATACAATATATAGAGAATATGAAAACATGCATATTTTTCCAAGTATGCATGAAACAAATTCACAAAATAGACACATGCCTATTTAAATATGCATGAATTTCAAACATCTCCAATAAGGTTACCAAAGCCTTAATCTCAATATGTCCACAAAAACATGTTTTCACCTTAAGAAGGAAAATATGAACTTATTTCCCTTGAATTATTTTCTCATATATTTACCCATCTTGATATGAGAATAAATTGTATAATAAGGGAACTATTTATTTTAACTCACAAGTGAACTATATATTTCAACTCTCAAAGAAAGAGATTATATAATAAATAAATTTAGCCAAAATTATTATCTTGGCACTCGATTCTCATTCTAGCCGACTCTTATCAAAGAAAATGAATTAGCACCATCTATATATAATCTTTTCTTATATATTTTAACTCACAAAGAGAAAGACTATTTAATAAGGAAAGTAAGCCAAAAATCACCTTTATTGGCAGTCCACTCTCATTCAAGTTGACTCTTATCAAAGAAAAAGAATTAATACCATTTATATATAATATTTTCTTATATCTTTCTTCTCACAAAATATTATATAGTAACAATTAGAAAATATTTTAATCACTTACCATACACCCATTTGAGCCACGGCTTGAACATAACAACTTAAAAATACACTGACCGCACAAAAAGAAGTGGTCAATTAAGCATGTCCACCACAAGAAAATGCTTCACCTACTAGGTTGCATGAAGAAGAAACCCCATGAAATTTGTGCATGTAGACTAGCATTGGATCCATTAAAAGCTCCCATTATGTGCGAGAACATTGCAGGCTTGAAAGAAAGTCAAGAAAATAGAGAATGTCAGATATAAGTGCAGGTCTCTATTGAAGCAAAGGAAAAACCATATCAACCAAAATAGAATGCTGAAGGTGACGTTGGGGATCTCCACATTGGAAATTAGGAAAATCAAAACAAGCTGACCGCCCCCAATTTAATTAGCAGAAGCCACTTTAATACGCAGCACCATTATTCATTTGACAGTCCTCCACGCTGCACACTAACTTGAGAGAGGAATACTCCCGTAGATAAATAATATCTGTTCAGAAATTCGTTTTACATTAACTGATTCAAGAATTCGTTCATTTTTAACCGATTCTTGATTTTCCAAAATAACGTAAGTTTTATTTACCGTTGAGTAAATGTGTAGGTTGAGTCATACGTTACAATGTGAATATTATCTAACTTTATGGTTCGAAGTGTGAAAATGAAAAATTACCCAATGTCCTAATGACTAAGAAAAAGCCGAAATGAGGGATTGACCACTCCTTGGTCCTAATCAATAAAGGCTAAAATATGCCTTTTTGAGATGAGATTTGAACTTGGGTAGGTGGGGTGGCAAGCCACAATCCAATCCACTCCAAAGTAAGAATCATTGGCCAAATATAACTTTATTATAGTCCACATTGTTTTTTAAGTAGATTTTACACAGCATTGTTTTATTTTTTATTTTTTTACTAAATTGATTGTCATTTTATTTCTATATCGCCATAATTTATAGTTTGTCTCATGTCTCATTTTTTATAATTTTCAGCGAAATTGGCATTTTTTTATTATTAATATCTAATATTTTATAATTTTATTTTATAGTAATTAAAATTATGGTATGTTTGTACAATTTTATATGATCATGGTGATTTAGATTCCCAAAAATGTAAAAGGTAATTTTAGTTGCTTTAAAAAAAAAATTGTGCTTACAAAGTAAAAAAAAACATTTCTAAATTATCATAATTTTGATTAATAAAATGATTAGAAAAATTGATACATCAAGATGTTCACTTTCATATAATTAATGTATCCATTCTATTAGTGTTGCAAAATGACATTATTTAACACCACTTCATTTTAAAACTCAATCTTCCTTATTTTACTAATAGAAAATGTTTTAGATTAAAATTGGTCATTTCCTTATAGTATTTTTTTTCTTTTAATATTCTACTTCTTTATAGCGCCACTTCATCATTTTATTACATTTTTATTTAATTTTTCATAATATTATGTTAATTTATATTTATTTCACAATTCGTTATTTTAATTTTAGATAAAAATTCTGATTTATTATTAAGTATTATCATATTTAAAATTAAAATTTAAAAAATTAATTAATATAAATTGATGTGAGAATTTTAAAAGATTTGTTTAACTTAATTTATATTTTCCTTTTGATTTTATAATTTTTTGTATTATTTTTTCTTTATAAATAATATTTAATATAACCATAGATATTGATATTGATATATATTCGAAGGATATACAGATTGATTTTTAGCAATAATAATTTATTTTTTTTAATTGCTTTATTTATATGTGTGCATTGAAATATTATTTTACATAATATAAACATTGGGGTATTTCATTTATAAACCACATTATCCATACTAAAATAATATTTTTTTATTAATGTATTTTTAAATACCTGTGAATATTATCTAAACTTACTAAAATATTGTATTAGGACCTGCATCTAATATTTTTATTGTTAATAATATTTTTTAAATTTCACCTGATGCATCTAAATTAAAAATTGAATGAATTACACTTCTCTTTTTATTAGAAAAGAAATATATTATTATTATTTAAATATTTTAATTATAGTTCTAAAAACAAAATCTAATATTTATCCAATGACTTGATGATTAAATAAGAGCCAACATATCCTAGGCTACCTATTCCTTAAAAAATACTTTCGAAAGAGAAGCCACAATTCTATCCATTTCAACTAAAAATCATTGGCCAAATTTATCTTTATTATAGTCCATATTGTTTTTATTATAGTCCCTATTGTTTTTTATTTAAATTATTCGGTGGAATGGCTAGCCACAGTCCTATCCATTTCAAATAAGAATCATTGACCAAATTTATCTTTATTATAGTCCATATTACTTTTTATTTAAAATATTGGTTCAAATGGCTACCCACAATCCTATCCACTAAAAATCACTGGCCAAATTTATCTTTATTATAGTCCATAGCATTGTATAAAACAAACAAATAATTAATAATTACATTATCTAGTTTGATATAAAATATAGATATACTAAATAGTGAAATATTTTAATAGTGTAATCCAAATTCTGTTTGGATTGAATTTCTGTGAATATGCAGTTATGAACTAAAAATGAGATTGATGTAATCAAGGACCTACAGATTTTGTTTGGTAATTACAAAAAGGGATTGAACAATTGTTATTATTATCAAGATGCAGTAATGGAAACTATGAGAAATATTTATTTTTTGGTATTGTTGGGATGGATGGTGTGTGCTGGATTAGTGCAGTCCAATAGTCCAGATCCCACTTCGACCATTCCAACGTACAATAAGGGTATGGCTGTTACAATCATTTATGTAACGGCCCTATTGACCCTTACATTCTTCCTGATTGTTTATATTAGGCACTTTAGATGAAAACACAGAGGATTAAGCCCCACTCGAAGTCTATTGGTTCATTCGAAGGTTACCTACGCACTGACGAACTCGGGCATCGAGCGCTCGGTCATAGACACACTCCCTGTGTTGAAATTCAAGGTTCTACAAGGAAGAGATTCACACTACATTCCACATTCAGGAATCAAGGCAAGGCTTCAGTCTTAATGTACAGCGCAGTTCCTGTTGAGGTTTTGCGTTGGGTTGTAGGGCATAAGATATGGAGGATTGATTTGGGAGATTTGTGAGCTAGATCTCATTGGAAGAAGGTTCCTTTATCTTGGGATGCTAGTCAAAAAGGCCATGGAGCATCATTGATACATTTGGCATCAGGCCATAGTGTTTTTATCCCCTACAGCACAGTATCAGTCTGGATCTGTGTTATTTGAGGGAGGCGTTGCAGGGGTGTTTGCAGTAGGTGATTTGGGGAGTGCTTCTTCAATGAATGGGCCAACCTTTCATTCAGAGGATCCTTTGGAGGAGGGCATAATCATTTTATTATCAGCTTTAACCATTGTTCTTCAGTTGCTTGTTGTAGCATACTTTCAGCCCTAGGGTTGCAGCTCATTTAGTATTCTTGGGTGTTCTTCCCGTAGACCCTTTTCTGTTCCTTTCTGGAGGTTGTATAGAATCTAGATCTTCATTTTTGTATATATTATGGCATATATCAACCCTCTATAGTTTGTGTACACATTTTCTATAGCAGTTCTTCTATAACTGCACTGTAGCAGTGTCTCCGGCATTTCTATATAGTATCAACACCTATTATTGAGGGTTTTTTCTATTTGAGGCTTGTTATATCTTTTTATATGGTTTGTAGCCCATTATTTTGTACCATTTTTATACTATTATAATGAATGGAAAGGCTCCATATTGGCCTCATGTTTTTATATGATTTTTTACATTGTTATTCCAGCATTTTGCACTATATTCCTGCTTTTCCAATTTGGGAATATTACAGTTGTATGGGAGCATAATCTTGGCTCAATCTGTGCATCTTGAAAGCCAATATATCATCAGGAGAAGGAGATCCTCTCACAGATAGAGAGAATAGGTATCTCAGAAGAATAAACCAGAAGTTTGACTATACAGATGATAAAGAGGACAAGGGTAAAACCCTTTATTAGGAGAAGATGAAGAGAAGGAGTATCCCAAGCTACTTATTAGAACCACGCAAGACAAATAAAGGATATGAGGATGGATAGATACAAGGAATCCCATAAAGGATTTCTGCATGGTGAAGGCTCTGACATTTCTCATCACTAGAGTGATCAACCATCGAAATAGCAGTAAGTTTCCCAACACTCCATAATGGCTACATTCTTAGCAATCCAAAATGAAGGGTTGCAAGAATAATAAAATCTTGAAGAATATTTCATGGATTATGAGTCTCAATCTCAGGGATTGAAGGATCACGTGAGTTTTCAAAAAAAAAATCATATCAAGGACAATGGCAGATCCAGACATCACAATAGAGGTGGAGGATTCATTCAGAATCATTATCTACACCAAAATATGGACACATTTTTCTTACCCAACTTTTATGGGTCATCAAAATGCACTGCCAAATCATGGGTAGAGAAGCTTGACATCTACTTCCAGCTGAACAAAGTGCCAGATGGACGCCATTAAGATAAAAATGATGCACCTTGAGGGTGAAGCACATGATTGGTGGTTCCATGTCTTGTCTACATTGGGTCATGCCAATGTGACTGCATATTAAGAGTTCACAAGGAGGCTGGTGGAGAGGTTTGATAGAAAAGATCCAGAGGCACCATTCATGGTGCTAGAAAAGCTCAAACAATCAGGTAATCCAGAAACTTACATTTCTGAATTTCTAAAACTTTCAGTTATGTTTCCTAATTTATCTACAGCAAGAAGGATATATATGTTCATTGATGGGTTAGCAGAACCTCTTCATGGGTTGGTTAAGTCTACCAATTCCACTACCATTCAAGATTCCATTGAAAGGGCTAGAGATCTACAAGATGCCTTGCCAAAACTAAAGGCAACATTTCAACAAAATATCACTTTTCCATCAAAGGAAAAATACGAGAAGGTTGCTTTCTCAAAAAAGAGCCAAAAAAGTACCTCTTAGTGATGATTTTCGAAGAGATCTGAGGAGAAGGAAGCTTTGCTTCACATGCCAAGAATCATGGGCAACCGGACATAGATGTACAACACGAAAGGAACACTACATAGAGGTCTTCTTGGATGATGAGGAGGAAGACGAAGAAGAACTAGAGAGGGGTCACAATGCTAGAATAGCAGGAGATGATCCACCACCACCAGGAGGTGACGATCGAGTAATTGCTCCAATTAGAGGGACTCTTGCATCAATGAGAGTGGTACCCAATTATAAATAAGCTTCCACATAAAAAACAACTTTGGATTTGTGCAGTAGAAGAAAGGAATGGTAGTCCCATCTATTATGCATATGAGGTTGACCCATGAGACATCACTATTTTATGGCAAACCACCTAGAAGGCCACCTGATCCAGAGTTGGTGAGAGATGTCTCACAATTTGTTGCACTCTTCATAGATATAGGAGGAGTGGGAACATTGGAAGGTTATGATATAGCGCAGAGAGTCCTAGGTAGACTCAAGGAGGAGGGAGACATTCTCCCACTATCATCATAACCCACTCTCACATCTCATCTTGCGCTGAGAGAGGATTCTGTAGGATTGAAGGATGTTACCATCATGGTGCAAGGAGACTAGTCCTTGGCATTGGCGGCTTAGAAGATGTTCTCACTTTGGAATAAGTATTCCACATATAGAAGGTGGTGGCCACTCATGCATGCTTTGGACAAACTCGAGAAGTTTTGGATAGGTGATTGCTTCACATGGAAGACTAACCTCCAAAGGCTTCAACCCTTACTTGAGCATGAGTAGCTACAAGAGGAGAAGTGGAGGAAGGATAGCATCCTTCCAACATGTGAATTTGGCATGGGATATTTCAAGGAGGAGGAAAACCATATGAAATATGTTTTATGTGATAGGTCATCAGTGTTGTCACTTTGGAGTGTAGATCCATATTGGAAATCCGAGTTGTTGGTGGATTATTCCAAGGACCTTTTTACATGAATGATACTTGATGACCAGCTTCAAGACGAGGGATATTCAGTCCAAGATGGAGTCATCTATTATCATGGTGGGATATTCTTATCTAGAGCTTCCAAGCTCAAGGAGAATTTTCTACAAGCAGCACATAAATATTTTCTCTTCAACCACACTTATTCCATGAGAGCCTACAACACCATCATGGAGGGATACACTTGGGAAGGATTTGAGGAGGAGATATATCAGCATTTGAAAATATGAATGGATCATGTAGAGATGGATGAGATACATAACTCTTTGGAGTAGTTATCACAGCCACCTATTTTCTCTTTGGGAATTAGAGGGGATCTATCTATGGACCACTCCATTTGTATGAGAAGAGATTATGGTAAGGAACATGTTTATGTGCATAATGTTTCACTTGATAATTATTTGCATCCCTTTACCATGTATATGTAGGCCATTTCTATGAGAAGGAGCATTATTCCATATAAACTTCATGGCCAAATTTGGGCCATAAACATTGTTGAGCACGACCACTCCCAAGGAGGGTATAGGGATATAATCTACCATTCAGGGTGTGCTCCAAAGGCACCAAACATTTCTCACCTTTTTAGAGCTTGTCAGAAAGCTATGGTAGTAAGAAATTGGTGGGGAAACGATTTACCATATCATTATCTGATGCAGTCAAGAGATATACTGCGCTAGTTCCACATGTGGGACTATGACCCACCTCCATTTTTGCATATTTTTGTTCATGTATACTTGGTTTTGATCCCATACATTGATGATGTTCTTATTTTATTTATGGGGATGAATATAGGGAGGATGGGAATATTGGATGTGCCCTTTGGTAGAGACATTCTACATGTTCATTATGCTACATGTTTCAGGGGGAGAATTAGGAAAACCATTATTCCCAATTATCCATGAGCTATTTGGAATATTAATTTTTTTTATTTTTTTAATTAATGAATAAGAGGATATGGAGATCCATAAATCTCCTTAATATGAATAAAATGCATGCCAATGTGAAAGGAGTACATCTTGGCAGCTTTATTGAGTACCGTTAGGTATGAAAAGGGGCTAGAACACATAGACTAGGTCAACCTTGACCAAATCAACATCGTTGTCATCGAGGAGTGGCATTCATTATGGGACAGCGCAATTTTAGATGGAGACTCTTTGCATGGAAGTAGTGTCATAAATGAATGGGGTTTAGGGTGAGAAAGCTCATCACTTATATAAGGAAGAGGATGATAGCCATATTATGTTATGTTTTTGGTATTTGATATTTATGAATATATGGTATGTTTAGACATATATCTTTCTTCAACTGTTTAGCTAAGATTGCAGTGATGTTTAGCATAGGGTGTTCCTGATCGGGAATCCCACCTCTCTCCTTGAGAAGCCTCTAGGAAGAGCTTTTCACTACATTCCACATTCAGGTATCAGGCCAACGATTTAGTCTTAATGTACATTGTAGTTCCTATTGAGGTTTTTTGTTGTGTTGCAGGGCAGAATTTGTGGAGGATTGATTTGGGAGATTTCGGAGCAAGATCGCATTGGAGGAAGATTCCTTTCTCTTGGGGGGCTAGTAAAGAAGGCCGTGGAGCATCGTTGATACATTTGGAATCAAGCCATAGTGTTTTTATCCCCTACATCGCAGTATCGGTTTGGATCTGCATTATTTTAGGGAGAAGTTGCAGGGGTATTTGCAGTAGGTGATTTGGGGAGTGATTTCTTCAGTGAAGGGGCTAACCTTTCATCTAGAGGATCCTTTGGAGGAGGGCATATTCATTTTATTACCAGCTTCAGCCATTTTTCTTCAGTTGCTTGTTGCGGCATACTTTCAGCCCTAGGGCTACAACTCATATTGTATTCTTGGGTGTTTTTCCCACAGACCCTTTGGGTTCCTTTTTGGAGGTTGTACAGAGCCTAGATCTTCATTTTTATATATATTGTGGCATATATCAGTCCTATATCTTTTGTGTACTGATTTTTTGTAGAAGTGCTTCTATAACTGCGTTGTAGGAGTGTCTCCAACATTTTGATATAGTAGAAGCACCTCTTATTGAGGGTTTTGTCTATTAGAGGCTTCTTCTATCTTTTTAGATGGTTTGTAGCCCATTATTTTGTACCAATTTGCTGTTGTTATGAGGAATTGAAAGGATCCATATTGGCATCATGTTTTTATATGATGTTCTACACTGCTATTCCAACATTTTGCACTATATTCCTTCTTTTCCCATTTGGGAATATTACAAGAGTCAATATAAATGTAAACAATAACGGAGATGTTTATTTTATACCAGAATAATATAGATTCATTTTATTGAAAATAAAGATATAATTACTGCTAAAATGTAATACCCGCATGCAAGCTGCCAAAAAGAATAGGTGCGGAGAAAAACCCAGAAACAGTAACTCCTATGCAAATATAAGCAATAACAGAATATAAACAAACTGTAAAACATTATGGAAAATAATCTAGTACTGTTATGAGCAATGTGAACAATGGGATTCGTTATAAGACAAGAAAGAATAACACGAGGGTTGTATAGAAGGGAGCTGCAACGTATTCATAATTACATATAAATTCACCAAAGGTAAAATGCCATAGTATTCAACCTATAAAAATTCTCGATAGTTAGCCACAATAAAAGCAGAAAACAAAACAATGATTTTTAATCAATAAATCTAGAGGTTAAATAAATTTTCTTTGCAAACATGTTACATAATGTTAAACCCCGACCACAGAGGTAACTACCTCTTAGGTCGAGCAGAAAGTGCTATCAATAAATAAGGGGAAATATTTTAAAAATTATTCTATCATTGTATATCAAAATTTTAGTTTAGGGAGAAGCCCTAAATGTTAAAGTAACTATGAAATGACATCAGGTGCCTTAAAGAAAATTCAATGTCGGAAACCCTCAAAAATCAAAACACCAAAGGACCAAAAGAATGGGGACTCAAACTTCAGAAAATACGCTCCTCGCTAGCATATATTCAAATAACTGTAAGTGAAACGACATGGAAAATTGCATAAGCCAAAGGAATTCAATTAATTTACAAGAAAAACTTCCAAAACCTATCCATACACTTACGAGGCGAATTACCTGCTGAACAAAAATAAATTTCGTAATTGATTAGTTCGCAAATACATTTAAACTCCAAATGGAATGTAGCACCGCGATAGACAAGAGTAAATTGCCTTTACCTAGACTAGAGACTCTGTGGTCCCTAGTGGGAACCCTGTGCCAGCATAAATTCATAAAAGGATTAGAAAGAGAAAAGGAAGAAAATTAAGACTAATGAAAACACGAGAAAAGGTATCAATAATAATGCCTGGAAAAAATGACATTTAAATAAAATGCATACTTGTCCTGGAGGCATCTGATGTTGGTTGTCGGTGGGAGAAATGGAGCCCACACATCCGGAAAACCTAGAACATGAGCCTAGAAAATCTCAACACTAAACCAAATCAAACTTCATTTAAGGATGAATGCCAAAGAACGAGAGAGAGCCACTATTGGCCACCCCAGTTCAATATAACCAAGAAAAAACTTAAATAAATTAAGAGTGTTGTTTCATATTGGAAGAATAGGTGAAAACTAATTACCTGCAAGGCGAAGTGCAATATCTGTTTGGCATACGTAAGATTTGATGAAGGAGGAAAGACAATAGCTCGACGGAGTATAGCTCGCAGTGGAGTTGCAGAGAAGACATCGGCATAGCAAAAATGTGAATGAGGAGTTAATTAGGGTTACGAGGGGGTGGTCGATACCCTAAATGGGTACCGCGAAGGTCTCAATCATGGATTTCATAACCCTAGATCCAACAGTAGTCTGCAGGACAGGTGTTGTCATGCAATAAAATATCCCATGCAAAGTATAGTACAACAAATCTGATTTATCAATCCTTATCCTACAGCAAGATTTGATTACCAATTAATAAATCACACGAAACAGATTTTCAAGTTATGTAGTGTGGTACTAACCACCCCAATTATATTAATAATTGTATTAAATTCATATATTCCAACTCTCGTGAGCCATTGAGACTCGTACATTGATGCCAACCAGGTATAAGCACTGTAAACTAACCAAGGGGTAGGTCCATGTAGGTATCAACATATCAATAGTGTCTGGTATGTGCCAAGTACTAGCTTAATATTATTTTATGTGTACATGAAATATGTAGTAAATCATAGTGTTCAAAAGGGTTAATGTGTTTTATTAATTTATTTATGTTGTGATGTATGTTACAAGTGGTATCAGAGTAGCATTCATATGTTGGGACCCAATGGGTTACCTAACATGATTAATTGCTGTGTGTAAATGGTGCACAGAAAAAGAAATAACATAGTAGAAGTCAAATGAAGAGGGGATCAACACATCAAACAACCCGAAATGTAGGGGAACTAACGCCCCAATCCCATCTGGAAATGAATCCTGAAATGTGGATTCAACGAAGTGTAGATCAGCACCAGAAAACTAGTAGACTGTTGGAGGAACAACAACACCAAACCAATATACTGCTAAGCACTATGCAGAAGTTATGAGAATAAATGGTCCAGGTTAGGAATGACAATGAGCGCCTGGTGCAAGAAAAGGAAAGGATACTCAAGAGCCTTTTTGATAAACAGAATCAAGGAGTGTTACAACTCGATCTTGATAGAGAAATGCATGAAGAAAATGAGCAACAAGCTAGGGAACAAACCAATGACAGAGTGGAAAGAAGCCATTCACAACGAAGTAAGAATAATAGAAACTATAATGAGGGTGAGTCTAGTAATGTGTCAGAACAACAAGAAATTAAGAAACAAAAAGTGGGGTTACAAGGTGAGTCCCGAAAGAATAAACCACCTACACTTGATGGAGAAGCGGAGGAGGTGGTTTAAGCATGGTTGATTAATATGAATAAATAATTTCAAGTTTATGATTATAGCAACAATCTTAAAGCTAGACTGGCCATCTATCAGCTGAGAGAAAAGGCCACCCTGTGGTGGGAGGAAGTCAAGAATGTCTACAGCATTTAAGACCAAACATGACATGGGATGAGTTCCATAAATACTTTAAAGAAAAATATCTAAGAGAATTTTTCTATGACGAAAAGTCCAGAGAATTCCATAATTTGACGGTTGGTCAAATGACAATGGATGAATACATAACCAAGTTCACCTCCTTATTGAGATACGCTCCTTATTTAAGGGATGAAAAGGCTAAGGTTTGGCTATTCTTGAGTTATTTTCCAAACCACATAAAAGAATGAACTGAGTTCGTGAATCCAAGAACCATGGATGAGGAAATTTGAAAAGTGAGGATGTGTTACCAACAGTCCAAGGAAAAAGGGGAAAAAATCAGTTCAAATTTCAAAAACGCTAAGACCAATAATTTTAAGAATTCTGCAAGGAATTCATAGAGAAAATAGTTTAGAAGAAACCATCAAAGAACTTGTTGGCCTACGGAGGAAAATCCCACAGAGGATTCCAGCAAACCTGGGCAAGGGAAAAATCAAAAACCACCTCTACAGTTTTGGGGGTGTGGTGAGGCTCACTATTATAAGAACTGGCCGCAGCGGGGAAGAAATGATATAGTAGCCAATTTACAAGAAGCCTCTACAATAGGAGATGTATCCCGAAACACACCCAGAATTAATGTATCTTTGGAGGACTGACAGGTATATTATCGACCAACGATGATAGAAATTGAAGGTAAGCTACTTTCGCAACTTGTTTCTATTTTGGTTGACCCAGGTGCCAGTCTAAGTTATGTAAATCCCAGAATAGTAGAAATCTGTAAATTACAAAGTCATAAGTTCAAAAATCCCTAGCTGGTACAGATAGCCACTGGGGAAAAAATAAAAGTTTGTGCCAAAATTCCAAACTGTACATTGGAAAATTGGAAACCAGTAGTTAAATGTGGATATGAATATACTGCAGTTGGGATCCTATGTTGTGCTACTAGGAATGGATTGGTTGGAGAAACACTGGAAACTAGTAGATTGTAAAGAGAATATTATATATTATAGAATGCAACATGGAACTCATAAAGAAATACAAGGAATCAAGAAACCCCTACAGCTGCGTCCTATTATAGCCTCCTAAATGAGGAATTGTATTAGAAAAGGATTTCAATTATATGCCATTCAAGTGGGTTTTTCTAATTCTAAGGAGAAGACTCCTATGATGGTGAACATACCAGTAGTACAAGACTTCATGGACATGTTTCCAAAATATGTACTAGGTTTACCTCCAATAGGATACATTGATTTCACTATTGAGCTGATTCCAGGAGCATCACCAATTTCAAGGGCCCCTTATCGAATGATTGTACCGGAGCTAAATGAATTGAAAATGCAATTGCAAGAGTAGTTGGAAAAAGGGTACAATTGACCAAGTGTGTCCCCTTTGGGAGCACTAGTGTTGTTTGTAAAGAAAAATGATGGAACCATGTGAATGTGCATGGAATATAGACAATTCAGTAAATTGATAGTAAAAAATAACCATCCATTAACACGGATTGATGACCTGTTTGATTAGGTGAAGGGGGCCGCTGTATTCTTGAAGATAAACATAACATAAAGATACCACCACATCCTGATTAAAGACAAGGATATCTATAAGACTTCTTTTTGAACTCGATATGGGAATTACGAGTTTGTGGTATTACCATTTGGTTTGACTAATGCACCAGAAACATTTATGAGGCTGATGCATGGCATATTCCACCACTTTCTAGACATATTTGTTCTGATATTCATTGATGAAATTTTAATTTATTCAAAAAGAATGGAAGAGCACAAGGAGCACTTAAGGATAGTGTTAGAGATGTTACGAAGACATCATTTTTATGCCAAGTTTAGCAAATGTGACTTTTTCAAAGAACATATCCAGTACCTAGGCCATGTCATTTCAGCTGAAGGAATAACAGTTGATATAGAGAAAATTAAAACTACTATGGAATGACGAGTACCCAAAAATGTGGCAAATATCCGTTCCTTTATTGGGTTGGCTGGATACTATCGACGGTTCATTGAAGTATTCTCAAAGATTGCTTTTCGAATTACCTCTTTGCAGAGAAAGGGGAAAGTATTCAAATGGACTAGTGAGTGTCAAAATAGTTTCGAGAAGTTGAAACATTTT
>JAXQQM020092974.1:0-102017 GCA_034641835.2 Pinus albicaulis | reverse complement strand
CTCTGTTATGTGGTGATGCAGGCGCCTTGGCGTAATACCACCGTCTGTATTGACTGCTTTTAATGTGAAAAACCTACGTTTTCCTTAACTTAATTTGGTTTGAGGATCGTTACAAGGCTGTGTAGAGGCCTACTCAGTGAGGTTACGTGTATTAATGTATATATTTTCATTTTCATTTCTTTTAGCGATCATTGTATCATAACCCATTACATGTTCATATTTCATAGTTGTTTCATTTATGTTCATACATTTCTGTAATTTCCATTGCATTCCTGTCTTTTGTGTTTTTATGATTGTTAAAACACTGATCAGTTTTCTTGTGCAGGTTTTAGGTAGACAGCCCGGGGCATTTTCATAGTATTTTTGCTAATGATATGAAACTAACATTATTCTGCTGCTAGTTTTCTTTCCACAGTCTTTGTTTAACTTCAGTCTTGTCTTGTGCACTTCAATTTTGCTTATCTGATTCAGTAGTTAAAATTAGACATATTAAGCTACTCATAGTGTCTTCAACTACCTCCGAAAGCCACAGCTGGACTGATGGTGAGGGGCTGCATGATGAAATGTGTAGTTTAGTATTAGTTTCCTTTCTGCAAAATTAGATATATTAAGCTGCTCTTAGCGTCTTCAGTTACCTCAGAAAGCCACAGCTGGACTGATGGTGAGGGGCTGCATGATGAAATGTGTAGTTTAGTATTAGTTTCTTTTACGCAAATTAAATAATCAGTTACACAAGTTGTTTATGATTACTTCCGCAAGTCATAATTTGGTCTACTGATGAAGAGTGGAAAATGAATTGATGTAATCTGGTTTAGATTTCTTTCATTGCAACTCTGAATTTCCATAAGCGTAGTTTCTTTTGTGTTCAGTTAGCAGCAAGAATAGTTTAGTTTTCATATTCACTAGTTTCTTGTTTTGATTCATTAGATTAACAGCACTTTCCATTTCAGCAGTTTACTTTCTTTTGTCTTTGTAATTTCAATTTGCTTTTGAAGTTTCGAGATTGGTAAATCATTATAGGGGATATCACTTCCTTGAACAATTATAACCAAGCTTGTTTTTCACTTTAGAATTTCCATTTCACCTTAGAAAGACCTTAAACGACAAAAAGTTAAGAAAGAGGTTATCTTGCACATATAGTGCGCCGCACTTCATCAGCTTACGATTCCCGGATTGACAATTAAATGCGGCAATTTAGGACACACTAAATTGACCAAACCCCTAGTATAAAGTGCCCTCCCTTCAGGATGGAGTTTGGGTTGGGTTAGTCCATATGGTGGGTTATTCCATATGGATGCAATAGAGTTTCCCGGAGGCATGCTACTACTTGCATAGTTTGACAACGGCATAGACCCTACACCTATATTTGAACCACTTAAGGGAATAGTATTAACAATAGGTTGTCTCGTTTTTCCTAAGGATTGTAGGGGAAGTGAAATTTTCCATGCTACCTGCATGCTAGTGACACTGCCCCCTGGTATAGTGGCCAAGGGGTTTGAACTCAGCAAAGGGTTCCAACCGAAAGGGTTGCTAAAAGGAATCGAAGTAGTCACACTCGTGGGAGGAGCAACCATGGGTCCCAACATGGTCACAGTATGGGTAGATCCCAAAGGATTCGGCGAGCTACTAACAGTTGTGATGACCGTACAGTTGGGATTAGGTATATGTTGACTACTAGGGTTACCAAGTGATGGCATAGAACTGACGACCGGCGGGGAGGATGGTGGCGAACCTGGGAGGGTTGCCATTGGCATCGACCTTGTGGATGCCGGTTGTGAAATGGATGTTTGTGCGGCCGAAGACATGTCTTGGCATGGTGGAATCTGAACTATCACAGGCTCCAACGGATTAGTGAGTGGAGGATTGTAATGAGGTACAACCCCTTCTGTGAAAGGGTCCTCCAGAAATTCCGTATGATATGAGGCTATGTGAAAATCAGGTTTTGTCAATGGAGACTACTCTTCCGCAGAAGGCACGGGTTCACTAAGGTTCAGTTCTTCTTTAAGAGTCAGAGGAGGTAGACCTTGCTGTCGTCGAGATAGACGGCGTGGGTCAGATGACGCCACGGTGACCTGTTTATTTTTAACAAATTTTAATAAATTGTGATGTATTATAAAGTCTCAATGACAGTAACCACACACCTAAAAAATAAAAAAGGACTCTCTAAAATCAATCAGCAAGCAGCCAGAATAGGGTGCCATGTCTGAGTACTACCGTTTTTTGGTGATGAAAGCTAGTATCACAATAGTATACAGAGAGGGTTGGTCAAAAGTACAGTTACGGTCACTCTAGAGCTTCGCCCGAACCTCAGACGATAGGTGTAAGCACTCTTGTGAAGACAAGTACCCTCCTAAAGATTGAAGACAGAGTGGGTCTGTCTGTTTCAGGTACCAGGACAGCCCGTCCCAGTCACCTTGTGTAAGTCCCTAAAAAGTATGGCCACTAAAGATACCTCAAATCACAGACATCATCAGGGGGGTCCACGGTCAAGGACAGCATGCTATATGGGTAGAATACCTAGATCCCCGATCTAGTTACGACATCCCTGAAGGGAACCCCAATATATAACACACCCACCAGATGCAGTCGAACGCGAGCTACCTTCTTGTGCACCCAAGTGTTGTCTCGCGCTGAGCTCCGGTAAAGGAACGGTCCCGATAATGTGAGTTCAGTAGGATTTCACTCGTTAATGACTCTAGTTTCAATTTTTGAGATCTTGGGTGATTTTCTCACTTTTCCTAACCCAATATCCTAGCCTGAACTACTGTTGGTGTGATCTCAAAAAGATTAATGTGATTGATTTTATTATCGCTTGATTCTTAGTGTACTTGATTATTAGTCTTGCAGAGGGGGAGTGGACGTATGAAATGTAATGATACTCTGACTCAAGAAACCATGCAAAATATGCTCTAAATATTCAATTCGTTGAAGAGTATTTCTACAAGGAGAGGTTTCTTTTCAACATCCATGCACTAACATTCAAATAGCACAGTTCAACTTTAAAGATTCAGACTTCTATCTACCTCTTATTAACAGTCTATGAACTGAAATTTTCAAAATTAACTCAGCTAGATGCAGAAAAACTAAAAAAAAAAATTCTTCTCTAAAAATTAAACGCTTTTGACACTAAATTTTCAAACAAGAGCAAACAAACAGAAATGCCAGCTTAGTAAACAAGCATAGGGATTCAGTCAAGGAGAGATACTGATGGCCAAAAAACTCTGCAACCAAAACACAATCACAACAGTGAACAGCAAATTTTGGCTGAGTAACGCACTGTCTCTGAGTAAAGACAGCGTTAATCCAGAAACTAACGCACTGTATTTAAGCATAGGCAGCGTCATAACGCACTGGAAAACCCACAGAGGTAGCGTTATCCAGGGTAAAGTTCTTCAGATGGTCAAACATAAACAAGATTGAACTCTGCGAGGTTTTGAAATGTCTACTGGGCATAAATATTGGTCGGAAGGGTCTGTGAACAGAGGAAAGAAGAAAGGAGGAAAGAAATAGTCCGGAAACTATGGGGAAACTCCCCAGTGGAGTCGCCAATTCTGCTATAGGGTAAAATGCTTGGGTTGTTGGTTATCGAATATCCCTCTCAGGGCTTTCCGGTGCCCAAGGCAGACAGTAATATTAGTTGTATAGTTCACAAAGATGGCACATACATGTTCATATTAACTTAAAACAACTTGATAGAATAAGATAGAATATTACCTCTTTAATGATCTTGGAGTCCCTTGGAGAGCACTAGGTAACGAAGCAGGAGTTCTCTTTCACCAGCTCCAAATCTTGGCCCTGCAATCAATTAAAGCACCCGTGTAATTTCTACCATAACATATATTTCCTATCAATTAAGCCAATATATAATAAACATTTAAACTATGCACATCTAAGCCATTCATCTCATGCTATATAAGTGATTAAATAATAATGACAATATCAACGCATAGAATGGAAAAAAAAGATACAGTTCTATTGATTTATAAAAAGGAGGATTACAACCGTCAGTTGTACCAAGCCCTCCTCAGCCTTCCAATCTCTCTATCTCTCAAAGTGGTGATGTCTTGATCAACAAGTTCTCAATGAACCTCTTTGACCTTTGACCTTCACACTACAACAATGATCTCTACTTCACAAGTATTCAAAAACTTTGACAATCCTTCGACCTTGAACCAAGAGCCTTCAACTCCATTTTATAGAAGATGGAGAGAGCAATCATTGCCCTTCTCTTTCCACCAGTTCTGAATAGAAAAAACCAAGATGTTTCCTCAACCTCCATGCTTTTTCCTTCTTTGAGAGTTCAGTTGTTTATGGCAAGGCCCAATAGGAGTTAGTGCTTTGTAGTTTCCTTTTTGTATTGACTCTCTTGTGAGAAAAAGCTGGAGATTCAAATCATTCTTCGCGGGTTTTTCCCATTTCAAAATTAAAACACGGGTAATGCTGCCCTCTAGTGTAAACAGAGCGTTTCCCTAGCCACTAACGCGGCCTATTCACTGATCAGCTGCGTTATAACGCTCTTGTGTTGTTATAGTGAGGCGTTACCTTGGAAGAAATAGGTTTAATTTAGGTCTTTGTATTCCTTCCATATTTATCTTCTCCTCTGAGCTGATGAGGAGCTATTTTCACCTGTAACACCTATCGATGTCACCTAAATCCATAAGATGCAGCTAAAAAAGAGAAGCAATCATTCATTTCGATGAAAACTACGTTAATTGGGGAGAAGTAATTCATAAAATCAATGCAGAAAACAAAAAAAATGCATGGAATGAAATTCACTTTTTTCTTCAAGTGCACAGTCCTAAAGCGAAATGAAAAAATCTTTTCAATTTCTTTCCTTTCACTAAATGCACTATAAGCGAATCAAAATGAAACTTTTCATTTTTTTAAAGCAAAACGAAACAAAAATCTTTTTGTATTTTTTCTATAAGCACAATGCAAAATGTAGAATGTAAATCAAAAGAAATCACCCTCTTTGAGTACTAATGAAATCTCTCAAAACGCTACAAGAGACAAAGATCTAAAAATCAAAGAGAGACCCAAACCAATTTTTTCAAAACAAGACACTCTTCATTTCTACACTAATCGACACTAAAAGAAAAATAAACTTCAATCGAAAGCAAGCAATTGAGATCTATGCTTGATGGTGAAAAGAGACCCAAATGCACGCAAGGTTAACACTTGAAAGATCTAATCATGAGAACCGACCGAATGAAAAACTCAACCAAACAAAAATGTTGAAAGATACTATAAGATTTGACTGAACAAGAAGTTTGGAAATCAACAAAGCACACAACCGTTCGTATGACCCGCAGACACCTAGAAACCCTAGGATGATAAGGATGCACTTGCTTCACAAAAGAGAAAACCACAGATGGAGAAATTGAATAAAAAATTTCATTGAACAGAGAAGAACAAGATCTATCTAAATAGTAGAGAAAAATTAGAAGTATAAGGCACACTGGCTACCAAATAAAAATAAACCATAAAAAATGTACACAGAAATCGACGCAGCTGTTAGGTTGCAACCTGTGCTGGAAGAGGAAAAGCACTAATGTGGAAATGCATTCAACGCCGATCGATGCGACTGTAGACCGAAAAAGAGGAATCGGCGCGAGTGAGACAGCCAGAGGGAACACCACTCTAGATAAACATGTTTTTAAGGAGTTGCTTCAGGGATGGTTAACAGAGAGTTTGTTCAGTATAATGTAAAGGATATAATGACACATTTTCATGATGGAAAATAGACACAGGGGTCACTGTTAAAGGTCCTCTAGGATCCACTAACAGGGAGTACAGGGATAATGACAAATTTCTGTGTAACACCTACCCCTTACATCGATCAAATTGTTGATGATTTTTCTAGAAACGAAATATTTTTGTTTATGGATGGATTTTAATGCTACCATCAAATAAAAAAACTCCTTGCTGATAAGCCTAAAACAACATTTATATGTCCATGGGGAACATTTTCATACTGTAAATTACCATTTGGACTAAAAATTTTGGCACAAATTTTCAAAGAGCTATGTCTTACGCATTTCATGATATCAAACACATTGTACAACCCTACTTGAATGACTTACCTACTCATTCTTTATGCAGACAAGATCATCCTACGCATTTATGTGCCATCTTTATGCGATGTAGGCATTAAAAAATTTGTTTGAATCCACACAAATGTGTTTTTTGTGTACAATCTGGATGCTTACTTGGGTTCATTGTTTCAAAAGAAGGTATTCGTGTCAACCCATTAAAGGTTGAGGCCATTGTTAATTTACCTCCTCCTTCCACTCTTCGCCAACTCCAGATTTTTCTGGGGAAAGCAACATTTTTGCGTCGTTTTATCTCAAACTATTCAGATTTAACTAAAGGTTTCACTCGGTTTTTAAAACATGATGTTCCATTCATTTGGTACGAGCTTGCTGATAAAGATTTTGATGAACTCAAACACACGTTGGCCCATGGACCATTGTTTCATCCACCTGATTATCACCGAGATTACTTTTTGTATTTAGCTGCGTCTGATTCCACGATTGGAATGGTTTTGGTTCAAGAGAATGACTCCAAAAATTAACATGTGATTTATTACCTAAGTTGGAATCTCACCCCGACAGAGATCAAGTATTCACATGTGGAGAAATTGGCCTTGGCAGCCGTTCAAGCTATCCAATGATTCCGTTATTACATATTGTTACGTAAAACCACAATGATATCTAATTGCAACCCGATGATGTACATTTTGACAAAACAATTTATTGGGGGAAAATACTCCAAATGGATAGTTATCCTACAAGAGTATGATTTGGAGTTCGAGAAATCCAAGTCTAAGAAATCACTAGTTTTTGTTGAACTTATGTGTGATTTTCCCTATACTGAATCCGAAACAATGGCAGAGGACCATATTGCTAATGAATTTCTTTTTCTAATCAGTACATTAGATCCTTAGTATGGATATATCATTATATATCTTCAAACCCAAACCTTTGAGCCAGATATTTCACGATATGATCGACATAGAATATGATACCAATCTCAACAACACAATATTGTTGGTGACACTCTTTATCATCGTGGTGCCAATTTTGTTTTTAGATGTTGTATAAATCATGAAGAAGTCGAAAGGGTCTTAAATAACTTCCATTTTGTAGCATGTGGTGGTCATATGTTTGGATTTTCCACATCCCAAAATATATTTCTCGTTGGCTAATTCTAGCCGTCACTATTCAAAGACTCTATTCTTGTGGTTAGGAAATGCCACAATTTCCATATTTTTGATCGAAATATGCGTGCACCTCCAACTCCTCTTCATCCAATAATTTCTATCGGTCCTTTCGCCAAATGGGGCATTGATTTCGTCACATGTAACCCTCACTTGACTGGGGGAATGGGTATATTATTCTCGCCATGGATTACTTTACTAAATGGGTCGAGGCGATGCCTACATTCGCAGCTGATGGAAAAACTACAGCAATTTTCATATTCAAACACGTAATTTCTAGGTGTTATTAATCAATATTTTTCACTATTTGTAGATGACTAGAGATTGGTCCTAGATTTCTAAAAACAACATTCCTAGAATATTGTGAGTTTCAGAAATATCATTGCCTTCATTATCCTTATAGAAACTTTTTCACTATTCTATCAATTTTCCATTTCATGGTCACCCTGTCACTCCTAAAAGACTCCTTATGGGCTTATGCCTCTCATCTCCATCCTTCTTTCCTGCCTATGACCTCATTACCCTATTTTCCCTTGCCCATAACTCCACTTTCCCTCTAGGGATTCATATATCCAACTCATTCCCATGTTCCCCAAGTTCCTCAAGAATTGATGGTCTCAAAACTATCTCTGTAGGCTCTTTAGATAAATCAAGTACAAAGGTTTTGGACCTTTAATACATCACATTGACAAACACTCTGTTTTCACTTAAGAGGTCTCCAAGCCAAATTTCAATCAAGATCAGGTCAAAGGACCCTCCCACTAGGTCATTAGGGTTTCACATGTTGTAATGTCACTATTGGATGTTTCAGGCACTGCTTTTCCTTTGCTAGAATCTGGCTCAGATGTAATAGAATGTCAAGACATGGTTATTCAAGGAGGACTTGAAGGAGTTCCAAAGAATACTATCCATTTAGTTTCAGAGTCTGCACATGAGGAAAATGGACAAAATTTTGCACTTCTATAGGAGTGTTGAAGTTTCCATCAGCAGAAGGTATTGATAAGGTAGATGGTCTGCTCCTAAGTGAAGACAACTTACAACAGAAGAAAGGGAAACAATTTGGTCTTAAGGAGAACTAGGTTTTTGAGCTTGATGGCCCAGTTGAGTGCTAAAACAGTGACCACTTGTAGAAATGACCCGGAGGAGACACATAAAGCCAAACATGATGAAATTCTAGCAAAAAAGATTGATAAGATAGGGAAAAAGGTGAAGTGACAAAAGTGAATGAACTTGAAAGGGCTATAGAGAACGTAGAAGATAACACTGATGGTTGTTGTGAAGATTGCAAACACCTAGGGTTTTGGGAAAATGGCCAGTCAAAGTGGAAAGATGAGTTGAGTTTCATGATGAAAGAAAAAAGTATTTTGAAGATGTCACTGTTTGATCAGATCCCAAACTTGTCAAAATGAGTTTGTCATGCCTAAATGATCAAAGGATGAGTTGAACTCCATGGTACAAGCAAAAGAGGGTTTTGAAGGTGCAGCTATGTGAAATCCTCCCAAAGGTTTTTAATGAGCTTTTAATGCCAAAATGAGCAAAGGAGAAGTCAAATTCATCATTTTAGAAAACCTGCATGCAAAAAATGTAAAAGGGTTAGTGAAAAAAGGTGAAAAGTTGAGTTAAACTTCTTGATGGAAACCACAAAAGGTTTGAGGATGCTGGTATGTAAAATCATCACAAAATTATTAAAATAAACATGTCAAGTCTCAAAGACCAAAAGAAAGGCTAATTTAGTGATTTCAGTAGCCTACAGACAAAAGTATAAAGGAACATCAGTGAAAAAGAAAAAATACTTGTAAACATTAGGAAGATGGTTTCAAAGATTAAATTAAAATTCCCAAGTCTATAAAATCCCATTATACACTTCAAACAAATCATTATTGCCTTGTAAAATCATTAGCGCATTCAGGAGTGAAGAATTTTGGAATTTTCAAGTCAAAATTGGGTGAATTTGTGTGGCACCGCGCGCTCAGCTTGGCGCTACTGCCCAGGATCGGGCGCTGCGCCCTTGGAAACTCTCCTCCATACAAATTACAAAGGTACTGTGCACCTAGAAGTGAGCGTCGTGCGACGGGGAAGGCGTTGCGCCCTTACCCGACAGGCCCGGTGAAGAAAATCTTTGGCACTACGTGCCTAGGATTGAGCATTGTGCACCTGGGATTGAGCGTTGCGCCCTCTGCCTGGCACTGAATGCTTGGGAAGGAAGGATTGCGAAGCCCTACAAGCACTCCAATGACTTCAAACTTGCTTCAAGTCACTGCCAAGAGTTCTCCAAGCACTGGTAGGGGTAAGTATAGGTCCTTAAGACATTTTCAAGCCTTTTTATCATCATTTAATTGAAATAAATTGAAACCCTAAGAGGCAACCCTAAGGCTTAAAATTGACATCATTATTTACCTTGTTTCATCTGCTTATAAAGAGAATCAATAATAGAAAGAGGGGTTACATTGTTTGGAGGATGTTCATTCACTTATGCTGTCCCTACACCCATTCCATTCATTCAATCAATCCCTCCAATTGCAAAGGCTGCCATTTCGTTATCCCTTCATCTCATTTCCATTTACAATCCTAGGGTTTTCTCAAGGCAGAGTTTACAATGTCAAAATACATTGGTAGTGGAGGAGAGGCCCAAATGCCAAGGAGGCATGAGCACAAAGGTGGAAAGATAAGCATATTTGAACCCCCAAACACAAGGGATCTAATCGCCTCTCCCTTTACTGTTTCCTGTTTCAAGCATGTAGGATGCTATGAATTTTGTGAAAAGGTGCAGTAGGTGCAAAACCACCCTGGGCTAATTATATTATTTATCATTAACTTGCATGAAAAACAAGTTAACCTTGTAGGGGTCACCTTTGAGCTATCTAAAAATGCCATTGCTGATGCCACAAACATACCTAGTGTAGGGGAGAAATGGTTCAAGCAAGCTAACCTAGACATGAGCTACTTTTAACCCTATCTAAAACATAGGTATAAGGATCACCACAAATATATCTTTCCTTTTTCACATTTTCTTGATAGATATGCACCCATGATGAGGATCATTATGAAATATTTCACATGTGAAGGAAGATTCTCCTGCCTTTACTCATACCACATCAGGCTGCTTATGCATTTTACTAGGGTGAGGATGCTGCACATACCCTATTACCTCTAGAGAAGCATTGAAAAAATGGTCTATATAGTGCAAAAAAAATATTTCCCTCTGCAGATTCAAAGCCTATTCCATCACTCACTGATCAAAATGGTTGTTATGCACCAACTACAACAGAAAGGCATTCCTTGGGAGACCTTTATTGCCAATGAGGTGTTCACCACTCCACAAGGCCAACGGTAGCAAGATGTCCCTTCATCTTCTCATCCTCCCATTCCTCCTTCACCATCACACCCCACTACACATGCCTCACCATCCACTCACATTCCCTCACCTCATGATGACTCTTCCACCTCACCATCTACTCACATTCCTTCACCTCAGGATAATCCTCCTTCATCACCCTCTCACAATCCTCACCATCATATCATGGTACTAGTGCATCAAAAAGTGAGGGATATGGCAATGAGAAATCAAACAATGAAGAAGAAAGTATTAAGGGAGATGATAATGAGGAAGAAAATAGTGAGGAAAATGTCAGCAAGGAAGATGCCAATGGGGAAGAAAGCAGTAAGGTAGATGGAAATGAGGAATCAAACAATGAGAAATTAGTTAGTGAGGAAAAGAGAAGTGAGGGCAGTGAGGCAAATAGTAGTGAGGCACATATCAGTGAAGTAGAGGGAAATGAGGCGACAAGCAGTGAGGAAAATGGGAGTGAAAATGGCAGTGATGAAGGCCGTGATGATGGCAGTGAGACAGATGGCACTGAGATGAGTAACATTGAGCCTTTTTATTTGACCTACCAAAGGGGTAATAGGCATGTGTTTGCTGCCCTCAAAAGGCAAGGGGCCATGCCTTATACATCAACCAAGTAGCTTGACAAAGGTAAGGAAAAGGTCATTGATGAAAAAGAAGAAGACAAGCATGAAACTAAACAAGACTTTCAACTTATTCCCATTGACAGTGATGATGAAAATGAGCAGAGGATCACTAACATGCTGCTTAAAAGCAAATATGCTCAGATTAAAGAACTGCAAACCAATATAGGTAGGGCTAAGAATGTGATCCACTTTTTTGAGGTTGAAAACAAGCAGTTGGAGGCAGAGAAGGCTATCTATGTAATCAGAGCTATCAGAGCTCAAAAAGAGGCTAGAAAAGACAAGGCAGAGCTAGATGAGGTCTTGGGCACTCATGATTACACTGAAGAAGAGGAAGAACAACTTCTTAGGAAGAGGCCAAGGACAATTGGATTGAGAAAGGCCTTAACCAAAGAATGAGAGCAAGAGACAACATTGGCAGAGAAACTCACTCCAAGTGAGCTTCTTGCCATGGAAATAGACTATGATAGGGAATCTTGGCTAGAGAGGGAAAATGTGCACTTAGAGGATCAGCTAGAGAAGAAAAAGAGAGACCTTGACATGAAAAAGAAGATGGAAAGGCATTATGCCTTAAGAAACAAGATTGCAAGGGAAAAGCTCAAAAGAGCCCTTGAAAATATTCAATCCCTAAAGGAGAAAAAATACAAAGAAAAACTTGACATTGTTGCTGATGCATCCCTACAAGCATCCTAAACATGAGCAACAAGACATATCCAAACTTTGGCACATTTTTAAAGATTTTGAGTTTTTCACTATTTGGAAGGGCTAAGCACGCAACAAAATTGGTGCTATGCTCTTTTTTGGGGCATCCATTGGAGGAAAACTTTGTATTTTTGTTTTCGTCAGGCCAAGGAAATCACTCATAGAAAATTTTAGCTCATTTGGAGCAAAATTGGTCCTCCAAAAGATCCAAAAACAAGCGAAAAATCACCTTTCTGCCCTCTTTTCAGCACTGGCGCTGTGCCCTTAGCAGTCTTATAAAAAGTGAGTTTTTGAGTAGGTAAATGGACTGCAATCTAGAAACCAAAGGAAATTTTGGAAACTAGACATGACAGGCTTTCCAATGAGCTATCATGGAGCTCATTTGGACATAGGGAAGGCCTCCAAATATTAGCTACAAAACAAATGTTTTTCCTAGTGTTGGCACTGCACCCTTGAACCTTGGCACTATGCCCTTGCCTGGAAAGTCAAAAAAACACATAAGGAATTAATGAAAAAGATATTTTGATGGCTTAATAGACAAATATCTCTATATTTAGCTTAGAATTTATGTAAGAAGTTATTTTTTCAGTTGGCCCTATTTGTGCCTCACGCCTTGCATGGTCTCAATTGTCAAATGCATTTATGACATAGTTAATGAAATTTTGGAACCTTAGCTAGGGTTTTGATCCTCCTTTGCAAGTTAAATACTGCATGGAGGCTTCATTGTTTTTGTTGGTTGTTTTTTGAGTTGAGCATAAAATCTGAGTTTTAACGAAGTTTGGATTTGGAGCCATGTAAATCTCTTGGACTGAATATCAATGAAACCAACACATTCCTAGGATTCATGAGCTTTGTTAGATGGGGATGTTATTCCACCCTTGTCAATTTTTTCCTTTTTTTACATTATGTTCATGGTTTCTCTGTTAATAGGATAGAAATTTTAGAGTTGGATATGTTATCTTGGCACTCTAATTCTGTCTGCATCCTTTTATCTCTAAGTTTTCTTCTTTGAAGTTTAATTAAAGAATCCTTAAATGCTCTTTAATTTCATTGAAATGTTATCTTAAAAGTTCTCTTTGCCTAAAATTAATATTTAGAGAATTCCTAACTGCTCTCTAGGATTACTTGATTGTTGTTTTGAGGTTTGTTTAGTGAAGTCTAGTTGAATAATTCTTAACTGCTCTTCAGTTTTACTATGCTATCATTCTGAAATATTTTCTTGTTTTAGTATGTCGAAGGATCCTTAGTTTCCATTTAAACCTACTGCATTCACAACTTCATGTTCATTTCACACTCACTAAACCTATTTAGATCCATTTGGCTTTGTTAACTTACCCTATGAAACACCCTTGACCTATTGTTATACTTTTCAAGACCTTTTGTAGACTCCATAGCCCAATGGTTTATGTTTCTCTACTCTATTTGTTCTTCTTGACAACCTAACCAACCAAAAAAAACAAATAAACAAACCCTATCACTATAACTAGCCTAAAATCAAAACCCTAAAATCAATCAAGTTACATCTTTTTACACAAATATAGAGAGAGCCCTCTCTGAGCCCAAGAAGGCTAGGTCCTAGGGCTCCAAAGTTGGTTTGATGTTACCCTTATTCAATTTGGTCTTGCCAATCTGACAAATTACAGGGACCTAACATAATGGCGACTCCACTGGGGAACTTTGAGTAAGTAAGAAGCTTAGACATTCCTTAAGAACTCATAAATCCCATGTCAAACTTAGACAAATCAAGTGTTAGCCAAGAGTGATATCTAGTTGATTCATCATACTAGCACCATGGTGAATATACTGGAGAACACTTATTGAAAATCTTAGTGTTACATAAAGAACTCAGAAAACCCAAAAACATCTCTTAGATTGGTATTTAGTGTTGATGGTGCACAAAAGGTACATCCTCAAAACAATAAGCATCATCCACCTGGTGACTCCACTGGTCTTCAGTAGCCCTGTTGACCCCGCTAGTTCTCACAGAATCCCCTGGGAATGTATCAATCAATCATAACATTGTAAAGAATAGTTACATACTGTGTGAACTTAGTACCCTTACAGATAGGTCTGTTTTTCAAAACCATCATAAAATTTCATCCTTTCTGTGTTTTGGGTCTGAAATATGGCTTCACAAAGAATCAACACCAGATCTCACCTTGACCCAAACCCTCCTACCATAGTTGATGACCCAGAAATAATCTTATGGAAAACTTCTAGGATTGAAGACTTAACTATTGTTATACCCATTCACAAAGCAAGTTCTGTCCCTAAAAGCCTCACAACCTTGCAAGATACGCAATTTGACTTACACCATAGAAGAAACCTATTCAGAACTAAGTCTCATAGTGGGATAGACCAGACAGACCTTGAGCCTATAGAATTGCATCAAAGTCCTAGTAGAGAAGCCTCTCCTTCCATTCCTCCTGATTTTCAGCTTCTCCAACACTTTGACTCCTTTCGATTCAGATCTGCTCAATCTCAGCTTGCTGGTCCAAGTACATATGCCACCCCCATTCATACATCCACTATGCAAACCAGTCCACTTCATCCTCCACCTCCACTCATAAACGCTCCTCTTGGAAATCTTCCTTGGATTCCATTACCTCCCATCATGGCAGCATGGTATGCCCCTAGTGCTACCACAACCTTTACTACCTATGCCCCAAGACTATCAATCTAAAATCCCTCACTTTACTGGAGCTGACTCTACAACTGCCCAACAACATGTAGAAAAGATGAATGATGCTTTTGAATACCAAGAAATAGAAGAGGAGACCATAAAAATGAGAATGTTTTCCCAAAGTCTAGGAGGAGAAGCAAAGAAATGGTTCTAGAAATTAACTCCCAACATCATTCATATCTCCCTTTCCTTTATCAAACATTCATAAACAAGTGGGAGACTAAGAAAAATCCTCTTCAAATCCTCTTAGAGTATAATAACCTTAAGAGAAATTTTGGGGAAAGTGTCCAAGACTACAGCACTAGGTTCAATAGTGTATACAATGCACTCCCACTTCACATGAAACCCTCACAAGGCCTAGCCTTAATAAAGTTTCTAGATTGATTTGATGCCAAAATGGCCTAGTGTAAACTTATAAGACACGCAAAGGGGAGCTGTGAGTGTAGAAGCCAATCTAATTAAGAATAGGACTAGGATGAGGACAAAAAAGAAGGTTACATACAAAGAGGAAACTATGGCCTCCACATCTGACGCTAAAATTGAAAACCTAGTTAGGACAATGGAAAGAATGATGGAGAGCATCAACTTAAATGAAAGGGAACCTCCTAGGGAAAACCAAGAAAATCCTCAAAACATAAATAGAAACCAAAACTTCAGAAGGGATCCTCAAATCAGACAAAGAGATAACGACCATCAAATTATACCTCCTTTCCAAGAAAACTATGTAGATGAAGAAGAAAGAGAAATTGAGGAGCTAGAATAAAATCATGTCAATCTAATAGACTCCAATAATGAGGATGATGTTTTTCTCACAGAAGAAGAACAAGGTCTATTTTCCTCAAACCAAATTGAAAGAAACTATGAGTATATTGAAGAGTACAAGCTAGGATTTGAAAATGCTATCATGGAGGTTCATAGGCAGTATGACCTTAGTAGTAAGAAAACCCAAGTTGCCTCCAAGAAAAAAAAACCAGAGATTTCTACTAGAAATACCCCTAAAAAAATTCTCAAAAAGACATTAGAAAACACAACAGAATGGCTAAAAATCATAATCAAAACAAAGACAAAACCAACCAACATAATGGTGACCAAAGCTGCCCTAGTACATCAATTAGTGGCCCCGGAAAAACTTCTCTAATTGACATTCCAAATAAAACTCAGCAAAATAAAGTTGTTGAAAAGACCATGTATGATAAAACTAATGTAAATATTCCAAAACACCAGCACCATTCAGTTTTGAGAGTGAAATTGCCAAGATCAAAATAGCCATACCTCTTATTGAACTAGTGACTCAAGATGTATATAGATCCCAAGTTTTGAAGGCTTTGAACATAGGAAATGACAATAATACTCTGAATATAATTGATGACAAACCAATGTTGTTGTTTGGACCTGAGGTAGAGGGAAAATATCAAGAAGGAGCTGTACCTCCATTTTATGTCAGTTTGAATATTCATGACAAAATCCTACACAATGCTATGCTAGACTCTGGTGCTTCACACAACCTTATGCCAAAATTAGTGATGGATATATTAGGCCTCAAAATAAAAAAACCTTACAAAGACTTATACTCTTTTGATTTAAGTAGAGTTAAATGTGTAGTTCTGATCAAATATCTGTGTCAATGTGGCACAAATACTAGCTAAGAGCCTAGTCATGGACATTGTAGTGGCTGACATTCCCCCGAAGTATGGCATGATTTTATCTAGATCATGGGGAGCCAAACTCCAAGGAAACCTCCAAATGGACATGATAGACGCTACCATTCTAGTCTTTAACCAAACAAGAAGACTGTACAAAGAATCTCACATGACATGGTAAGCAGCCAAGATAGGCCAAACAACACCCCTCTATATTCTATCCATTCAGACCTTGACTCATTTATCTTGTACAATGAATATGACATTAATGAACAAGTAAATGAAAAGGAGGAAGAGCTAGGCTATCAGAATAGTCAAACCAAACACAAAATGAAGAACTTGACAACCAAAACTCTAGCAGCCATGAACAACAACGTAATGGAAAATATGAACTTGAAACACTTTGGAACATGAGCTTTGATGGCTCTTGTGGCAAAGATGGTTCAGGAGCAGGTGTTTGGATACAAAAAACCAATGAAGTTCACTCTTACAAGCTAGATTTTCCATGTACAAACAATATTTCAGAGTATGAAGCTCTTCTCTTAGGGTTACAAATGCTGAAAACTATAGGAGCTAAGAGGATTTCTGTTCAAGGAGATTCTGAGCTAATCATTAGACAAATCAAAGGAGAATATTCAGCCAAGAATCTTAGGCTAAGAGAATATAGGAATGTTGCCTTAGACCTCCTAAAGACATTTGAAAAATATGAACTTACCTCTATCCCAAGGACTAAAAACAACCTTGCAAATTAACTAGCCTTTGCTGCTAGCACTTGCCAACTACCTCATGCCAATGAACAATACATAGTAAAGGTCAAGTGCAGACCAAAAGTCCCTGATAACATAGATTATTGGCAAGTATTTGAAAATGAAAAACAGATTGAAGACTTCTTGCAGCCCAAAACCAAGTTTGAAATCTCGAAGTCAGACTTAAACCATCAAGAGGACTATTTTGCTGAAGAACAAACACACAAAACAGAGCTGCCTTGTATAGCTGATATAAATTTTCTAGAACACCTTCTTGAGGCAAAATTGTGTGAAGATTTAGATCAAAAATACCTTGAGGTATTGCAATACAAAGATAACTCATTACCAAGAGGTCTTGCCCTCTTAGAAGAATTGTTTGACTTCAATGATGTTGCTAGGAAGCCAAAAATGGAATCCACCGAGAATATTGTAGAAGAATGCAACACAGGCATTATGGAAGAACCCAAAATGATAAAGCTATCCAAAACTCTGCCATATGACATAAAATAGAAATACATTGAGCTGCTCAAAGAATTTAAAGATGTGTTTGCATGGGGTTATGAGGACTTGAAGTCTTATGATACAAACATCATTTAGCATAAGATTCCTCTCAAGGAAAACCAGAAATAATTCAAGCAGAAATTAAGAAGGATAAACCCTGTCCTAGTGCCTCTGGTTGAGAAGGAAATAAAGAAGATATATTATGATGGAATCATAGTCCCACTCAGATACTCAGAATGGGTTTCAAACCTTGTGTCAGTAAGAAAGAAAACATGGGAGATTAGGCTATGCATAGACTTTAGAAACTTAAATAAAGCCTCCCTGAAAGACAACCACTCTTTACCTAAGATGGATCTTATACTACAAAAGGTAGTAGGCTCTAAAAGAATATCATTGCTTGATGGTTTTTCAGGTTACAATCAGGTGCTAGTACTTCCAAGTGATCATCACAAAACTGCCTTCACTACACCTTGGGCACCTACATGTATGTCAAAATGCCTTTTGGGTTAATGAATGTGGTGGCTACATTTCAAAGAGCCATGGACATTGATTTTTTTGAAGACATAGGTTACTTCATCATGATATACCTTGATGACATCACTGTCTATTCTAAAACCGATGAAGAACACCTAGTTCACTTGAGAAAGGTATTTAAAAGTGTAGGAAGTATGGTCTATCTTTGAATCCTAAGAAAACTTTGTTTGGTCTTAAAGAAGGAAAAATATTATGCCACATCATATCTGAAGAATGGATTAAGATAGACCCGAAAAATATTGAGGGTATATTGTAGATCAGCCACCCTAGGAAAATTAAAGAGCTACAATATTTCATTGGAAAGATTAACTTCCTAAGGAGGTTCATACCAAACCTGGCATAACTCCTAAGAAACATTAAAAACATGCTGAAAAAAGAAATAGGAGTCAAGTGAACCACAGAAGCCAAACAATCCTTTGAACTGGTAAAATAGGCACTTACCCAAACACCAGTTCTAATCAACGCTGACTTTACCAAGGATTTCTTCATTTTCTCATTTGCATTGAAACACACTATTGCTGCAGTGTTGCTACAAAATAACATGATGGGATGAGAACAACCCATATCTTTCTTCAACAAGGCACTAAGAGATGCCCCTCTGAAATATAAAATTATGGAGAAATAAGTCTTTTCCTTAATCAAAGCATTAAAGGTTTCAGAGTTTACATCTTGCATTCACATGTCATTGTTTTTGTTCCGCACACAGTTGTTAAAGACACACTGAATCAAGATCTTGATGGTAAAAGAGGTAAGTGGATTGCTGTCATCTTAGAATATGATCTAGAAATTATGCCCACTAAACTGATCAAAGGACAAGGACTTGACAAACTCATGGCTGAAGCAAAATTTCAAGCACTAGACATAAACATGATACATTCCTTAAAAGAACAAGAGGAATCGACGTTCCCATGTTGGTGCCCCAAGTGCTACGTAAGGGTGTGATTCATCAAATACTAAGGCATCTATATCCTGTAGAGCTTCGTCGAGCGCCTCCGTTCCACCTAACAACCCAAATTTCCCGACAAACTCATCCTTCAATGTTTCCCAGTGGCAGGTGCACTGGTGTAGCTCTGCATCTAAATACCATGCAGCGGGGATTGGCCCCAATGCATGAATAAACATGTGAACCCATTATTCCGTAGTTTTTTCACACCATTTCTCCATCTAAGAGAACAAGTGCTCACACGGGTCCCCTGGGCCAAGGAAATTATTTACGCGTAGGTGAACTAGAGGTTCAAATCTTAGGACCATAATATCTCGACATGCTTCCCAATCCTGGAACGTCCCTTTATGTGTGTCCCACCACCTCGTAGGTGTTGCATGCATGGATATATTAAGAGCCCATAACCTTCACTCTATTGGGACCATAGCTTAAAATTCTCACAGAAATTCTCTAATACTACCATAACCATCAAAGTAGGGAAATTCTCTTACCTCTGAGGAGATGCATCAGAATTTATTTGTGATTCTAAGACATCGCATTATAGATACATCATGTAGCCAATTCTGCCAATTTTCCATCTCCATGTCGAAGTCAGAGAAACATTCACTGTCCTTTTCCCATCAAAGCATATCTTCAGCCATATGATTGATCCAATCTTCATCTTGAGCAGTCAAATTGTAGATGTGATCCACATCCTCTTCTTCGTGCATTGGTTTTGTATACTATTCTCCTTCCGCAAGGTCTAGCAGGACTATCACCCTCGTACCTTCATTCTCAAAAACCATGCTTTAAACCTTTGTACATTCTGCGTAGGTGTCTGCTATTTTTCCTGCATTTTTTCTATTAGAATTGGACAATATTCAATCACGTGGTCCAGTTGCCTGCAATAACGGAAACATTATCGTGCAGGGTTCAGAAAATCCCTCGCAAAGTGCCCTATCTCCCCACAGTTGTAAAAAATCAATTGTCCTCTCCCCCGACCTGCGCTTCCACCCCTTCCCCCTCCCTTGCCCTTAGCTGGGGAGCCTCCTCTACTTGAGGGAGATAGTGCTAAAGAAGGGACAGCCTGCACCCTGTATAGGTTTCCTCGATCTATCATCAAATAATAGGTTTGGAAATTATGCTCGTCATGCCCTACAGAGGAGAAAAATCGACCACAATGTTGCTTCAATTATGGAATGTAACCACCCAGGCGGGGATAGTAGTTAGTGTCATGTAGCCCCCACTACTCAGTCCCATAGCCTCCTTAGGACATAATGGGCTAGGTCCTCCAGCCTGCATATAATCTGCCATCAAGGGAAACTGATCCTTGGTATGAACTGACACACTGCATCTTATGCACCATATGTATGGACTAGCCTCTTTTCCTTGTTCCTTTTGCAGGTTCTGTATTTCAATGTGCATTGCCTCCAACTGTCCCTGGATCTGTTGTACCCCAAACTGAGCATCGTCCCTCGATGCAGCCTCTAGTTTCATAGCAATCTCCAAATTCATCTCCTGTGTTGCGATCGATTGATGACCCATAGGTCTGTGCAGGTGAGGTAGCATCATAGCGATAAATCATTCTTTGTGCTGCCTATCATCATACTGAAATTCCCCATCTCTGATAACCTTTTTCAATCACTGATCAACTTCCCATATTGATTCAGTGGGTCCTTGTCTAAAGTATTTTAAGTCAACCACTATTTGTGAGTAGGACTTAGGCTTTCGAAACTGTTGTTTTAATGTTGCCTTGATCTCGGGGATAGATGGATCCATGTGCTGTCCTACATATCCCATATACCAATCAAATGCCCTTCCTTCAAAGGATAGCTGTGGTCTCTTTACAATGTCGCTAGCCACATTCTACGCAACCCATACTGATTCTGCGACAAACCAAAATTGGTCCATATCTTTATCCCCTACACCCTTGAAGGTAGGTAGCTTCATGTGCGCGGCCATATCTTCTTTTGGTAGTGGTGGAGGTATGGGTGAGTTTCTACCCCTATGCTGACTTGACGGTGGTGTAGCTGGAGGGCTGTGCATAGATGATTCTCTTACTGGACTATAGACAGATCTATCTCCTTCTTGATTAGTATGGTAGTACTTACCACTTCATGTTTTTCTTTCACCCAGATTGGAGGTCATTCGCTCGGTGTGGCTGCACAGAATGCCTTTTTCACACAGCAAAATTTTGATTAATAATGGCAGTGTTTTCAGAAACCTACCCTAGAAACCCTTGAAGAACCTCTCCTCTACCTCAAAATAGGACACGAACTGATCGACTGCGAACTCTATCACAAATCCTCCTAGTACGCTATCCACCTAGTGATCTACTATACGGGTGATGGTATTATCAGTTATTTCTAACTACTAGAACAAATCTGGAGTCCACTGTGTGACCTGCTCATCCTTCCAACACGTCTGGAAATCTACGAGCCTCGCCAACCATTTCTGAAGCTTGCTCGCAAATATTACAAAGAAAATTTCATAGACATCAGTGAAGATGTACTTATTCTTCCACTTTTTAGTCGTCAACTTCGTGCTGCGATTCTCCTTCACAGCAAATTCTTGAACCTATTTTTCAAGCCACTCTTCAATTTTCACCCTCTCAGGTCTCCAATGTTCCCTTGGCATTACTTGATATTTCTCTCAAAATTCTCCCGATCCTGGAAATGGAACCATTTTTTGGCTCGAGGGGTCCTGACCCAGGTTCAGAGTTTAAGGTTTTCCAACAAACCCATATACTACCAGCCCTTTCGGAAGTGACCTACTTGCATAGGCCAAAGTCTCACTCGAAGCAGTATGGGAGGGTGCTGGAACTAGGTTTCCGCACCTTGAGAGAGAGTAGGTAAGTCAAGCAGATCTGTGTTCGCAACTTATTGGGTTTGCACAAAACAAGTCTATTCGCAGGTTTATTAACAACATAATCCATAATTAATCATAACAGAGTTATTACCATGCACATATATAGTCAGTACCTTTGCATCCATGTACATATCAACAATTTACCAGCTCTTACTATCATAAACACAATAGATCCAGATAACACAGAGATACTTCAATTATATCCGCATATATTAGCATCCAAAACCTAGTTACACTCCGAAACACAGCCTGCGCACACAACCAACAAGGTCAGCACATAGCAGGACTAAGGATCTCCATGCACACAGCCAGCAGGAGTCCTTACCCAAACCAACCCAAAAAATATCTAACAATTCACATGTAGCATCAGACTCAATTCTTGTCTACTTCTTAGACTCAAAATGCTCATCTATTTATAACGACTTAGCCTACACTTTCTTGTGGTCCGAAAACCGTGGTTTGCGGACTCTAGGTCTATCCTTGACCCATTAAAATGCATTCGGGGCTTTGAACCACTCAAAACCCCTGTGTTTAGACTAATTAATATGAAAAATATAAAAAATTGTACAAAATTCACAGCTTTAGGGGACCCTGTTCCAGCAAAGGCCGATCCTAACACTGAAGATCTCACCCTCCAAATAAAGCATTGAAACCTCCACTGCAAATTCTCACTGAAACAACGCAGTCAAAGAGGGAATATTTGGTGTAGATGGTGGGAATAGGTTGGCCTAGTGCCAAGATGTGAAAGAAAGCTCAAGAACCTCCTTTTTTGATCTCCCAATGAGAAGAATGCTTCCTCCCCTGAAAGAATAGCTCAGAAAGTGGGTTTCTCAACCCTCCACTGCAACACCCTGCAACACAACACAAATATGAGAAGAAAATGCACTTTAGTTGAAGACTAAAGCTTGGCCCTAATGATGAATGTGTGGAAATGATAGTACAATACCCTTCCAAGAGGCTACCTTAAGGGAAGAGGTGGGATCCCTGCTCAGGAACACCTTGTGCTAAATAACACTGTAATCTCAACTAAACAGCTGAAGGATGCAAGAAGTCATACAGACCATAAAATCAATAATCAATAACATAACCCACTATGGCTACCTTTCCCTCCTTATAAACAATGTGAGCCTTCTCACTTTGGGTCGCACTCATTAGGGTTTCCACTATCATGGAGTCTTCCTTCCATTCACACTGCACTGTCTCTCATTGATGATCCACTCCCTCCATACCAGCACTGTTGACTTGGTCAAAATTGACCTTGTCCACATGCATTAGCCCTTGTTCACACATGAAGGTGCTTTATCCAGCTATGAATGTGATCCATTTTCACATTAAGAGGGATTTTATGCCTATTAAGGAAATTTATGGGCATCCCTACCCATTTATTCATCTAACTAAATAACAAGAGAAAAATTAATATTCCAATTAACTGCATGCTAATTTAGGAATATTACAAAAAGCCTAAGGTGGTAGCAGTAGATCATGTGATACCTCCCTTCACAGGTGAAGTACTTCTGAATAATCAACACTAGCTTTGAGTAATTTTCCTTCACGTAGCTCCTTGGGATAGCATTTGTGAGATCAATTTCACTATGCTTTGTCTTGATGAATTATTTACAGTTCTACAAGGTGAAATTAATACCTTTGAACCATTGCTTTCCTCCTCTAGGGATTCCTGTTGCTACTGCAATGGTTTTTGGTGTTACTATGAGATTTAACATTCCCACCTTTGAAGCTGATCCAGTAAAATTCTTAGCAAACTTCTTTGAAACCTGCAAATGAAAACCCTGCAGCCTTTGGCAGAATTCCAAAAACCCTGGTCTTCTAAACACTTCCAATGTAGTGGGGTATTTATTTAGCAAATTCATTTCCATTGGCTCATATCTAAGGCAATGACCACCTTTGTTGGTCTTCTTCTTTGTAGCCATGGTGATTTTATACCTTCTCTGCCTTGCTTGATTAGTGACACCTGCAAATTTTGAAAATACCATCAACCAGCTTGGCTTGGTGAAACAGCTCTCCAGAACTCAATAACATGTAAAGATGAAGTAGAGAATGGAAAATACTCAATTATTTAATTTTTTAAAGTGTCGATGACAACTTATTCCTTAATCATGCCCCATACATGCTAAAAATAGTAATGATGACCTCAGACATGACCTTTGTACCTTGATTTAACCCTAACTGACTCGAATGACATCCACCCTAACTATTTTAATCTTGGAATGACACCTTGCACTGGATTTGAAAAGACGTACAGAAAAACCATTTTTAGTAGCATGGCTAGTTCATTTTCTAACAGTTTCGCTATGAAACTATTAGGCAGTTTCGTAGCGAAAACTACCTTTTTATAGTGTAAAATGCTACGAAAAGAAGAAAAACTGGCTAAAGTGACCTTTTTGAATTCAAAATATTGGGAAATGAAATATTTCAGCAAATGTTGACTGATGGGACATGATATGACTTGAATGGAGGTGGATTTGAACCTTAGGATAGGTTAATATGAAAAAAATTAAATATTCCTTTACCAACTGGTGACAAATGAACTCTATGACCATGTCAAATAATGTTTCACTTTTTCTGAGTGATAACACTTCCAACACAAGCTTGTTCACCAAATATTTCAAGGCCGAATGGTCCGTGAAGAACCTGAAAGCCCCCTCAGAAGGTGGTGACGGAACTTTTGAAGTGAATATACCATTGCAAGTGCCTCCCACTCTATTGTCATAGAACTCTTCTCTATTGTTGACAATTTTAGACGGGCGAAGTATGTTGGATGATCAAGGTTCCCTTCTCTAAGCTGGGCCAACACTATTCCCAATGCGATCCCTGATGCATCAATGTGTACATAAAATTTCTTTTTCCAATCAGGATAGATCAAGATTGGTGCACTCACAAACTTCTCCTTTAGTATGCTTCACATACATTCCTTAGACCATATGAACTATTCAATTTTCTTGAGTAGTTTTCCATTGGAGAAATGGTCAAATCATAGTTGTGGATAAACCTCATATAATAGCCATTTCGTCCCAACAAGGATATGAGTCGCTTGAAATTTGTTGGAAGATCCATGTTTACAATTTACGCAACCTTGGAGATGTCCACACACACTCCTCCCTTACATACAATATTCCCTAGTAGTGTTCCAAAGGGAACGCTAAACATACACTTCTTCTCGTTCAATGAGATTTGTAATTGTCTACATCGGTCAAACATGACTCAGAGAAAGCTAGAGTGTTTCTTCAGTAAAATATAAATGGTCCAATCATCCATGTAGACCTCAAGAAATCTGTGTATATAATCCTTGAATGTAGTTATCATGATCCGTGATAATACTGTTGGTGCATTATTGAGCCCAAAAGGCATGACATGGTATGCATATGAACCCCATTCTGTGGTAAAATTAGTCTTCTTCATATATTCTTCTATAATTCTGACCTGATGGTAGCTTGAAAATACATCCATGAAAGAGTAAGGCTCATTTCCTACCACATTAACTAGAACTTCATCACAGAAAGGTGTGGGGAAGGGGTCATGAACACAAGCATTATTTAAATTGTGGTAATCCACAAAGACCCTAATATCTATTTCATCCTTCTTGTTTAGTATCACAATTGGGCTAACCCATTAAACTTCATTAACATGGAATATCAGTCCTGCATCCAACATATTATCTGTCTCTTTCTTCAGTTTCTCCTTCACCTTCAGATTTAGTCTATAGGGTCAGTGATTTACTAGTTTTTCTTCTCATTTGAGGATGATCTTCATTTCTCCCAAATCCCCTTTGATTCCTTTTAATTCCGCAACAAATGAAGTAAATATTTCCTCGTATTCCTTTAGAAGATCAAATATTTCCTTAGTGGTTTGATCATCCCAATAACCCCCAATTGAGGCTATATTTGGCTATTATTTACTTCCTATGTTGAGTTTCTTCACCTTTAGTGGAAGTAGGTGAGGTCCTTTAGTTGCAGGTCAATATCTAACCCCTCGTTACCCTTCCATTTCATTGAAAGATAGATGCCTCAAGTCTTCTAAATAATATTCATTTGGCTCTTTATCTACTTTCCCACAAGATACCGCTTCATTGTAGGTTGACTCATATGTTTTCCAGCGTATCCTAGTCTATGGTTCCTTCTATCAACTTCCCGATTGTAAGTAGATTTTTCTTAACATCTTGCAGAGCATCTATAATCCTTTTATCGGTTTCTTCAAAAGAAAAACTACTCAAAAATGTACTTGATAATCAATCCCAATCTCCAATTTGTCTTCGCACTTCCTCTTTAACATACCATGCTTTGGGGAAGGTTCCCAATGTATGCACAAAATCATGCACCCATAATTCCTTTGGGAAAAATTCTCTATTCCATCTATCTTCACAGTCCTTTACGTGTTGCTGAGGATCTGAGCTACCTATCTACCTCAGAAATAGTTTCCAGTCTCCATACTATCGAAATTTGACTCTCAATGTTGTTGAAATTTCATCCCATTCCCTGAGATTGTTGCGATGGACTCCCCACTACCTAGACAATGTTGCTTGTCAGGGAAAATTCATTAGTGGCACCTTATGATCCTTAGGAACAATGGCATCAACCTTATTAATATAGTTATTGAGTGGGCCCATACCATTAATAGTGGGATATCCTCTTACCTTTGTTCTGATCTAGTTGTCTCCCTGGACTGTTACACATATTTTGGTGTTGACCTCATATCCCCTTGCTGCTAATCATCCCACACAACTTCTGATCCAACCTATGATCTATGAATGCTACACCAGTTGACTGACCCTTCTACTATTGGATTGATGCAATATTCCCTCTTCCCTGCTTCTAGTTGGTACAACTAGTCTAGTATTCCTGGCTCTTCGCTATCATCTATTGGTTCTATGAATCTTGGACCTTGATAGGATCTAGGGGTTGGATTACTCTAACCCCTTATACTTCAAAAATCATCAGCTATTTTTTAAAAGAAATCACCGCATAATTATCGAATGCCCAATCTATCCCAAGAAGTGCTAGACATGGATCCTTATCTCCCATTATATCTATTACTTTGAAATCTGCATAAGTCTCGACCCACACAATGTCAACCTCTACATCCTATAACCTCCAAACTAGAGGAACACAATATTGGTTTTCCATACGTAGTTGAATTGGTGAGAATGCTAGCTTGGGTCTATCCAAGGCTTCCCACATCTTTCTTGGTAGAATATTGACATGTGAGCCTAAATATAACATGGTATCCTTTATATGGGAATCAATCCTAAACTTCTTCCCTACTCATCTTTTATTCCTTTAACTCTTCTTGAATGTATCTCTGGTAAGTTGGAAAATATTTCTCCATCTTGCTCTGTCCCCTCCTTGATGGTTGACTTCGGAATCTCCCGCAACTGCCCAAGAATTCATTCATTATTCATGATGTGTAGGGAAAATTTGAACCATTCTTCTATGGGCTACAACAAATCTGGGCCTTTTTATTTCCCAGCCATTGGCTGCACTCCTTGTGACTCTTTACTCAGGTTTAACATGATGAACATTTCCACTACTTCTTTGTAATATTGCTTTTGTGTCTCTAGATTGTATGAGTGCTTCGGCGAGGCCAATCTTATAATATTGAATTTTTCTATTTCTCTTGCATCATCCCTGACCTTTTCCCTCCTCGAGTCACTATAAATACATTTGAGAGAGGGGAAGTTTCCAGAATCCTTGGTTCCACATTAATTAAATTTTTTCCCCTCTATCGATTGCGCTCCTCCCATATTTTAATCAATTATGGGAAATATTTTGTGGAATGCGTGTTGACTCTAGATTGACAACACCATGGCCTTATAGGTAGTGGAAAATCCCACACAACATGACCTTATTTTTCATAGTTGTTACATCGTACAGTGCCTCACCCTCTCATCCTGCCCCCCCTTGTTCCTCCTCCTCATTTTCCTCGATGAGTTTCATTGATCCGATATGTTGTTTGGTCTAGTCGGTCAGCCAATGCATCCAAAACTCTACATTGGTTAGTGTCATGAGTAGGTGAAGCAAAAAATTCACAATAAATGTTGTTAGGGACATTTGAGTATTTCTATAAAATGGGGTAGAGGTGTTGAAGATATCCATATGATCTATAAATCTCACAGTAATCAATTCATGATGGATTTTGTTGATTTAGAAACCCATGGAATTGTGTTTGGCCTTGATATATACCTTGTATTCCTATCTGTGAAAATATCACAGTAGAAGGGGTTCCAGAGGGCTCCACTGGTTTGGATGCACCCCCTGATCCCTGCAACCTCGGGCACTTGAGACTAGATGACCTTCAACCAAACAATGTGTACACCACACATTTAGTCTCATAGGTTGTGCTGGCTACATGTCTTTCAAATTTTCTATAAAAATTGCAATATGATGTTGCAGGCCCAATATAGAGGGGTCATGAAGCGTTGTTTCACCTCGATATTCATGTGGCTATCCTGTCATGGCTTCAATCCTTGTTTCCTATTCTAAAGCATCTTTCAACGTGTCAATATTTTGCTGGGTCAACAGTGTATGGGTAAGAGGAAATAATTATTTGATAAACTAGTCTCATTAGTTATTCATTTCTATGTGATAGATTATTTTTCCAATTGCATATTTAAATCTATGGTCAACTCCCAAAATGTTTATCCTTCCCATTGTTTAATTTCCCATAATTTAGAAAACCCCTGTTGGTTCGTCTAAGGAAGTTTGAATTCTTGCACGAATTCTATTTTAACATCATCTACTATTGGATTATGGTGTAGCTCTGACCATTTGATGAACCATCTCAAGGCTCTCTCCCTAAGAGTGGTTTGAAACTCAATTAGTTTTGCAACATCTGGGATTTGGCAGGCCCTCCATACAGTTTCGCACAAATACCAATTATGTTCCACATCGTCATTCAATTTTCTAGAAAACTCAGGATATCAGGTGAATGATCCCGCCATATCTAACTGAGCTTAAGGAAGAAGCACAAATCCTTGAGATCCAGGTTGCGATGATCCTTGTGGGATCTTCCCAATATTACCAATTCCACTGCCACTAGTACTAGCTTTATACGTGGTATGCACACTATGAATTATAATAACTTTAATTAAATTTGACAAGAACTTATCAGGATTTGGATAAAGTACTAGGGTAAGGTTGGGGGAGATGCTAACTAAACATGGGGAGATCATATTCGCTTTTATCTTAGATGCATCGTTATCCACAAATAAACTTCTTAACACGATGTGCATGTCATCATCTGGGTCTTCTTTTGACCTTGCACCTTCTATTCTGTCTGAAATTTCTACTTATGCGGATTAGGATGGGCCCCTATTATCCTCTTGGTTATCAACCCCTGAAACATACCCTTCTTTTCCTGTTGGTGCCACTTCTATTTATTCTCCTATTAGACTTCGCAACACCACTCTTGCTTGGTGTACATCCTTTTTTTGACTATTGATTTCCTGCATTTCCCTTTCCTGCCATCTATCCACTATTTTTTCTCTTCGTTGTGCTCTAAGATCCTTAGATTTCTTGAATTCATTTGCATCCATTTCTTCAATCCCTTCATAGCTCCACATTCCGTAACATCCCTCCCTTTAGATCCTTCCCCTAGTACTTGGTGTTTAGGCTTCCATGCTGGGGTTTTGGAATACCAAAAATTTCTTCCACCATTAGAACCTTAATCCACAACCTTTAATAGTTTTCCCCACGACCATGATTTGAATAGGTCCTTAGCCTTAGAAAAATACTGGTGGATTTCTACAGAAAACGCAATGATATATCCTTCTAGTGTAGTCCCCACCCAAAAATTTACACCTCGAGTCAGATCGATGTCCTATCGATGTAGTTCCAACAGGCCTGCTTGAGTCTAGGTATGACAAGATTTGTTTTGTTCACCAGATTTCCCTTTTATCTGCATTCTCCACAACCAATTGTAGAGATCTTCTAGAAATTTACACCAAAATATCTTGTACTGGTCACTAGCCAATCTGCATAAAAGACATGATCCTTCAACTTGTCATCTGAGCTGAGCTTGTTGCAAGATGAAGTGATTTATGTGGTCATACCACCAACCTTGTAATTATTTCTTCAAAATCCTTGATATAATATTCCAACCCCCTGTTATATTTTAGATCCTAGCAATGGAACCATTTTTTGGTTAAAAATAATTATCGTGTTAATACCCAAGTTCAGGCACAAGGGCTAACAATGCTCCATTGTAGTCTAGGACACCACCGACATTTTCACCTTACCCAAGGCTGGGCAAGGAGTCTCACCAGAGATGTGTCACAACCTTATTTAGATGAGGGAGTTGCGATTTAATACCAAGATAACAACCATATATAAGCCCAACCTTAGGGCATTCTCAACACTATGAAGCATATGTCCATCCACAAAAAACTATGTATATTGTTAAGCAAAGAGTACTGAAAGCCCCATATAAAAGCAATTAACAACTAAATGACCATACACTCATAACATAACAAGCAACTACTCAAACACAACACATGAGCCCAAGAATGGCCTCTTTCCATTAAATTCTTCATATAATATTAAATTAGGCACAATAGGCGTTTCACACAGTATCTCCTAAAGACTAAAAAATACAAGATTACATAATAGACTCATTATAGAGTGTTTCTGGTCACTCCGCAACAACATTCCATGATTCTATATCCTCTTTCATATTTCTCTACCCTTCTTTCCTTATCTCATCCTGCCCACCTGAACTTCCAATTTCTCCCACCACCTTCCTCGCTCCTCTTTCTTCGCTGCTCAGTTGTCAACTACTCTTTCCTGCTCGGCTATATTTATCTTCCTCCCGCTGGTCTTCTAAAACTCCTAGTTATCTTCTAGTTGACTCTTCGTCTTATCTACAACATCCAAAAATTCCTTAACTTTTCAAAAATGAAGGCCCCACAACACACCCATATATATCGTCCCCTCTTCCATTTTCCCATAGGCCTCTTCAGGAGCTCATGACCTCAGTTCATGAAACCATCATCGATATTGGGATCAAGACATCCTTACCTACATCATGGTGCCCTCCATTTCATTTCAGAAGCATAATCATTTTCAGGCCCATTTCACTTATTAGAGTACCCATCAGGTGCTCCTTTCCATGTTTATTGGTTCATTTTGTTTAGCACATTTCAATTTACACAGTTTCATCAAGATGTTTTCACTTGTGGAATTGGTCGTTGAAATTTCAAGTTACCCTTAGTTTCTCAATAGAATCAGTCCCTTGGTGGAAATTGACAATTAAGGTATCATTCTTCACACATCATGATAGGCTTCCTTTAAATATTTTCATATCCTGACATAACTTCTATGAAATAAACCATAGGATCCATCATCTCAACCACGTTTACCACCACCCTCCACTTGCAAACGTCCACGTTAGTCGATAACAGTACTTCCCCTACATGGATTAGCACATTTTATAGTTAAAATTACACTATTGAAATCCATGAACATTCTCGCAGGACCGAAAGCCATCTCATACATATGTTTTGAAGATAAATCTCATTCTCCTCCTCTTTACTCAATTCTTACCAACCCCACTCCCAGGTCACCATATTTATTCATTATCAGATTGTGGAAATTTAACAATCGATATGTTATTCACCGAGATTCTCCTGATCACACACTATTTTAGCTTCATGCATAATACAGAATCTCTTCTACCATTGATCATCACATGCGGAAATAAAATCAATTGCATGCACACATTAAAGCCATAAAATTCACACATATGAACACAATATTTCATGGGAAAGCTTAAAGCTGAAAACCCCCAACTATCTGTATATTATACATGTCATGGAGATCATGTAACAATCATAGTACAAAGCTCTTTGCAAGCTCTCATGCACTACCTCCCTTGCTACACACTATCAAGCTAGATCTAGCAAAACTCATGCTCCAAACTTTAGCCACTTGATAGCCAACCTAAATTGTGTTTTCAAGCTATGGGATGGCCTCTTTATATAGATAAACCACCCATCTTGAACTGCGCAATCCTCATGGGTTACTCCACCCATCCGTGTGTTGCAAATAGCAATAGTATAGTCACAACCGATAGTTAACCTGCTCTTTCACCTATTTCTGCACTGGTCTCCACTGAAACTGTCCATGCACTGAAGTTAACCGATGTATTCTTTAGTTGATTTATGAGTTTATAATTAGTGAATTAATTAATAATTAATTCACACCACTCTCACTAATTGTATCTATTAGTTAACTTGGATACAAAAGCTCAACTATGTTTAGATTAGTTAAACTGAATACAACTCCACTAACTTCCTCAATCAACTCCACCAAACTCTGTCACATGAGTTCTAACTGAAGTCATCATGCAATAGCTTCACTTAAACCCTAGGAAAAGTGTATTTCCTTCTGTTAGCTACATGTGCCACATCCAGGCATCAAACTGAAGTGCTTCAAGAGAATAAGATAATGTTTATAGTCCAAATATTATTAAGAGCTAATAATATTCGACTTCCCTATTTTTAGGATAGGCAGTCTAAAAATAGACTTCGACCTGTATGTCTAAAAATAGATGTCCATCTATTTTTTACCAACTTGACCAATCATCCAAGAATAGCATCCCGCAACTCCTAGACCATGCTCCATATGTCTAAAAATAGACATAGTCTAAAAATAGACTTTTCGACAAAATCACATGTGTGGTCCCCACCTAGTTTAGGTGATCACTTTCCAACTAGGATCAGGAAAGATGTTTCAGGAGGCCTCCTTCACTGTTTCTTGTTTCCATTTTCAACACTCCCTCTCAACAAGAAAGGACTATCTTTGCATGCAACATGCAACTCCATGCATTCGCCCTGCAACCTTCACAAGCGCCATGCAACTCCATGCATGCGACATGCAACTCCATGCATTCACCATGCACCCTTTGCATGTGCCATGCAAACTCATGCATGCACCATGCAACTCCATGCATCTGCTCTGCAACTCCTCTGAAACTGAATAGGCTCCAAACAACTCAATCAATCTTGATGCATCTAGCATCTATCATCAAAGTCTTCAACTTCTGCTTGGCCAACTGCACATGTCATCAGGAACTACTGCGCTGTTGAACTCTTGCACCCATGCACTCTTGCACTTGCTGTCAACTCTGATCCGCGCTCCAGTATCCGACACTGTCACTTTGATCTGCCTGCATCACTCCAACTGATCTTGCTACTTGCATGCTGTGGGCACCTCGTAGCCAGGTTAAATCCATGAGATCCACACCATCTCATGAATCTACCCAGAAATCTCCTCATGGGATTACTCATGCATGTCGCCCCACCTCATACCTGGTGGTATAGCTGCATGCACTCCCTCTGCCCGTCTGGCACGAAATTTCTCTGCATGAGTGGTCTCTTCCACTCCATGATCCTCTTGTGGCTGCTCCACATCCCAAGGTTCACTATCACCTGCATGCAAAACTTGCTCCCTCTCAAGCTTCAATTGCATGTCTTTCTCCCGCTTCCCAATAGTAGGAAGCTCCGTAGAAATCCCATCTACATCAAATCTATAAAGATTCTTCTGCATCTCCAGTTGTGGCTGCTCCACAACCTTCCGAGACTGCTTCTCACGCTGCATGTTGAGAGGATCCCTCTCAACCACCAAGTCACTAACCTCTGCTTTGCACCTCAAAGCTTTGCATGCATCTTGTACCTTAGTGCATGTAGATTCTTGGCTCGCGCACATTGCAATTGTCCCGCCGTCGCAAAATTTTCTAACAAAAGAGCTGATATTAAATCGATGATATCTCCCTCATCCGAGCTCCGATTCGACCGATTTTTTTTTTTCAATTTGGGTATTTTTTCGCAAGGAATCCAAATATGCTATTTGTTTCTGAAAATATTTCACCAAAAAATTTCAGATATTCCCTACAAACTCGCGCACCCAAAAATTCTCTCTCTCATTCCATGTAGAAAATTATATACAATATGCATGTATATTTCCGGCTTTCTCCATCTTTATGTTTCTTGAGTTTATCCTAAAACTCAACCGCTTCAATGCTTTGCAATTGCTCCAATGATCAATATCACTCCGATACCATGTAGAAAATTTGAATAACTGATATGTTATCCACCGAGATTCTCCTGATCACACACTATTTTAGCTTCATGCATAATACAGAATCTCTTCTACCATTGATCATCACATGCGGAAATAAAATCAATTGCATGCACACATTAAAGCCATAAAAATTCACACATATGAACACGGTATTTCATGGGAAAGCTTAAAGCTGAAAACCCCCAACTATCTGTATATTATACATGTCATGGAGATCATGTAACAATCATAGTACAAAGCTCTTTGCAAGCTCTCATGCACTACCTCCCTTGCTACACACTATCAAGCTAGATCTAGCAAAACTCATGCTCCAACCTTTAGCCACTTGATATCCAACCTCAATTGCTTGTTTCAATGCTATGGGATGGTCTCTTTATATAGATAAACCACCTGGATTGAACTGCACAATCCTCATTGATTACTCCACCTATCTGTGTGTTGCAAATAGCAACAGTATAGTCACAACTGATAGTTAACCTGCTCTTTCACCTATTTCTGCACTGGTCTCCACTGAAACTGTCCATGCACTGAAGTTAACTGATGTATTCTTTAGTTGATTTATGAGTATTTAATTAGTGAAATAATTAATAATTAATTCACACCACTCTCACTAATTGTATCTATTAGTTAACTTGGATACAAAAAGCTCAACTATGTTTAGATTAGTTAAACTGAATACAACTCCACTAACTTCCTCAATCAACTCCACCAAACTCTGTCACATGAGTTCTAACTGAAGTCTTCATGCAAAAGCTTCACTTAAACCCTAGGAAAAGTGTATTTCCTTAATAGTTTATGTTCTTTGTCTAAACATCAGTAAAAAATTATCAAGAATAAGATAATGTTTATAGTCAAAATATTATTAAGAGCTACTAATATTTGACTATTCTATTTTTAGCTCGACAGTCAAAAAATAGAAACTGCCCAATGTCTAAAAATAGAGGTCCATCTATTTTTACCAACTCGACCAATCATCCATAAATAGCATCCTGAAACTCATAGACCATGATCCATATGTCTAAAAATAGACATAGTCTAAAAATAGACTTTGCGACAAAAATCACATGTGTGGCCCCCACCTAGTTTTGGTGATCACTTTCTAACTAGGATCAGGAAAGATGTTTCAGGATGCCTCCTTCACTTTTTCTTGTTGCAATATTCAACGAATGCACACCCACCCAATATACATTTGGACAACCATCCCCCCATATAAAAATATCCCACTCTGCGTCACTTAATCCACCTCATCAGCCTCACCCAAAACCAACCAAAGGAATCCCCACCCTCATCAAAAACCCCTGCATCATTACAGTAATCATTTTTATTGAGGCACCCATCTCCATGTTTGTACATCCCAAACCACTTTTACATTCTTTTTAGCAACTAAGCAAGTGTACCCATATTTTCTAAGGAAAGGGATTCTAACCCATATTTTGTGGTAGTTACTTGATGAGAAATCCCCTAGTCGCCCTTGGTTGGAGATTACCTTTTTCACCAAAACCATGACCCATTATTCATATACAATATGTTATCACTCCAATAATTATTAAAGTTGTGATATTTTTAGTAAAAAGAATATTAGAGGTAACCACAAACCAACTTTTAAGCCTTAGGATCTAGCCTTCATAATGCTCAGAGAGGGCTCTCTTTATATTATTTATATTTGTTGATTGTATTTGATTTTAGGCTAGTTATGTAGGGTAAATTGGTTTTGAATTTTGATTTGATTTGGTTTGGTGGTGAAATCACTTACTCAGATGGATAGATGTAGCTCTGTATTCCACTGGGCTAATGGAGTCAATGTGTCAAGCAGTTAGATTAGGATCAAGTTCTAAAGGGAAATGTTTACAGAGAAAGATAGCTGAGTTACTTCAGATCTTCAAGGCTGGTGGTGAAAATGGTTTTGATCAGGATAAAAGAGTAATTAAGGGTTCTTAAATCCGGATTATGAGTGAAAAGGTAGAGGTCAATAGAAACTAGGGAGAAATTAAGGGTTCCCTAATCTAGATATCAGTGGAAAACATATAAATGATAATCAGTCAAAACATAATGCTTTTAACATATCCTGAAATAAAAATTCTTGATTTATCATTTAGATTTAGAACACATTCAAGTATTGATGTAAAAACAAAAAATAAATTTAGGGTTTAGGGGGTTAAATGGGTTAGGGTTGGTTTAGAGATTTAGGGGGTTAGGGGATTTAGCAGTTAAGGATTTTAGGGGTTAGAAGTTAGGTGTTAATGGGGTTAAATGGGTTAGGTTTTTAGGGGTTTAGGGTGTTGAATTGGTTAGGCGTTGGGAATTAGGGTTTAAGGGGTTAGGGGTTAAGGGTTTAGAGGTTTAGGGTTTAGGGGGTTAAATGGGTTACAGGTTTAGAGGTTTAGGGGTTAGGGGATTTAGCAGTGAAGGATTTTAGAGGTTATGGTTTTGGGGGTTAAATGGAATCCACACTTAAATGGGTTCGGATTTTAGGGGTTTAGGGTGTTAAATTGGTTAGGGGTTGGGAATTAGGGTTTAAGGGGTTAGGGGTTAAGGGTTTAGAGGTTTAGGGTTTATGGGGTTAAATGGGTTATAGGTTTAGAGGTTCAGGGGATTTAGTAGTGAAGGATTTTAGGGGTTATGGGTTAGGGTTTTGGGGGTTAAATGGAATAAACACTTAAATGGGTTAGGTTTTTAGGGGTTTAGGGTGTTGAATTGGTTAGGGGTTGGGAATTAGGGTTTAAGGGGTTAGGGGTTAAGGGTTTAGGGGATAGGAATTAGGGTTTAAGGGGTCAAGGGTTAAGGTGTCAAGGGTTATGGGTTGGGAATTAGGGTTTAAGGGGTTAGGGGTTTTGGTGTTTAGGGGCTTAAATGGGTTAGGGGTAGGGGTTAAGGGTTTAGAGGTTTAGGGTTTAGGGGTTAAATGGGTTAGGTGTTTAGAGGTTTAGTAGGGGTAAATGGGTTTAGGATTAAGGGTTTAGGGGGTTAAGGGTTTGGGGATTAGGAATTAGGGTTTAAGGGGTCAAGGGTTATGGGTTGGGAATTATGGTTTAAGGGGTTAGGGGTTAAGGGTTTAGAGGTTTAGGGTTTAGGGGTTAAATGGGTTATAGGTTTAGAGGTTTAGGGGGTTAGGGGATTTAGCAGTGAAGGATTTTAGGGGTTAGGGTTTTGGGGGTTAAATGGAATCCACACTTAAATGAGTTAGGTTTTTAGGGGTTTAGGGTGTTGAATTGGTTAGGGGTTTTGGGGTTTAGGGGCTTAAATGGGTTACATGTTTAGAGGTTTAGGGGGTTAGGGGATTTAGCAGTGAAGGATTTTAGGGGTTAGGGGTTAGGGTTTTGGAGGTTAAATGGAATCCACACTTAAATGGGTTAGGTTTTTAGGGGTTTAGGGTGTTGAATTGGTTAGGGGTTTTGGGGTTTAGGGGCTTAAATGGGTTAGGGGTTAATGGGTTAGGTGTAGGGGTTAAGGGTTTAGAGGTTTAGGGTTTAAGGGTTAAATGGGTTAGGGGTTTAGAGGTTTAGTGGGGGTAAATGGGTTAGGGGTTAAGGGTTTAGAGGTTTAGGGTTTAGGGGGTTAAGGGTTTAGGTGTTAGGAATTATGGTTTAAGGTGTCAAGGGTTATGGGTTTGGAATTAGGGTTTAAGGGGTTATGGGTTAAGGGTTTAGAGGTTTAGGGTTTAGGGGGTTATATGGGTTACAAGTTTAGAGGTTTATGGGGTTAGGGGATTTAGCAATGAAGGATTTTAGGGGTTGGGGGTTAGGGTTTTTGGGGTTAAATGGAATCCACACTTAAATGGGTTAGGTTTTTAGGGGTTTAGGGTGTTGAATTGGTTAGGGGTTTTGGGGTTTAGGGGCTTAAATGGGTTAGGGTTTAACGGGTTAGGGGTAGGGGTTAAGGGTTCAGAGGTTTAGGGTTTAGGGGTTAAATGGGTTAGGGGTTTAGAGGTTTAGTGGGGGTAAATGGGTTAGGGGTTAAGGGTTTAGAGGTTTAGGGTTTAGGAGGTTAAATGGGTTAGGGGTTAGGAATTAGGGTTTAAGGGGTCAAGGGTTAAGGGGTTAGAGGTTTAGGTGTTTAAGGTGTTGAATGGGTTATGGGTTGGGAATTAGGGTTTAAGGGGTTATAGGTTTAGGGTTTAGGGGGTTAAATGGGTTAGGGTTGGTTTAGAGGTTTAGGGGTTAGGGGATTTAGCAGTTAAGTATTTTAGGGGTTAGAAATGGAGGTGTAGGTTGGGGTAGGGGTTAAGGGTTTAGAGGTTTAGGGTTAGGGGGTTTAAATGGGTTAGGGGTTAGGAATTGGGGTTAAGGGGTTAGAGGTTTAGGTGTTTAAGGGGTTGAATGGGTTATGAGTTGGGAATTAAGGTTTAAGGGGTTATAGGTTTAGGGTTTAGGGGGTTAAATGGGTTAGGGTTGGTTTAGAGATTTAGGGGGTTAGGGGATTTAGCAGTTAAGGATTTTAGGGGTTAGAAGTTAGGGTTTAATGGGGTTAAATGGGTTAGGTTTTTAGGGGTTTAGGGTGTTGAATTGGTTAGGGGTTGGGAATTAGGGTTCAAGGGGTTAGGGGTTAAGGGTTTAGAGGTTTAGGGTTTAGGGGGTTAAATGGGTTACAGGTTTAAAGGTTTAGGGGTTATGGGATTTAGCAGTGAAGGATTTTAGAGGTTAGGGTTTTGGGGGTTAAATGGAATCCACACTTAAATGGGTTAGGATTTTAGGGTTTAGGGTGTTAAATTGGTTAGGGGTTGGGAATTAGGGTTTAAGGGGTTAGGGGTTAAGGGTTTAGAGGTTTAGGGTTTAGGGGGTTAAATGGGGTAGGGGTTTAGAGTTTAGTGGGGGTAATGGGTTAGGAGGTTAAGGGTTTAGGGGTTAGGAATTAGGGTTTAGGGTCGAGGTTATGGGTTGGGAATTAGGGTTTAAGGGGTTAGGGTTAAGGGTTTAGAGGTTTAGGGTTTAGGGGGTTATATGGGTTACAGGTTTAGAGGTTTAGGGGGTTAGGGGATTTAGCAGTGAAGGATTTTAGGGGTTGTGGGTTAGGGTTTTTGGGGTTAAATGGAATCCACACTTAAATGGGTTAGGTTTTTAGGGGTTTAGGGTGTTGAATTGGTTAGGGGTTTTGGGGTTTAGGGGCTTAAATGGGTTAGGGGTTAACGGGTTAGGGGTAGGGGTTAAGGGTTCAGAGGTTTAGGGTTTAGGGGTTAAATGGGTTAGGGGTTTAGAGGTTTAGTGGGGGTAAATGGGTTAGGGATTAAGGGTTTAGAGGTTTAGGGTTTAGGAGGTTAAATGGGTTAGGGGTTAGGAATTAGGGTTTAAGGGGTCAAGGGTTAAGGGGTTAGAGGTTTAGGTGTTTAAGGGGTTGAATGGGCTATGGGTTGGGAATTAGGGTTTAAGGGGTTATATGTTTAGGGTTTAGGGGGTTAAATTGGTTAGGGTTGGTTTATAGGTTTAGAGGGTTAGGGGATTTAGCAGTTAAGGATTTTAGGGGTTAGAAGTTAGGGTAGGGGTTAAGGGTTTAGAGGTTTAGGGGGGTTAAATGGGTTAGGGGTTAGGAATTAGGGTTTAAGTAGTCGGGGTTAAGGGGTTAGAGATTTAGGTGTTTAAGGGGTTGAATGGGTTATGGACTGGGAATTAGGAGTTTAAGGACTATAGGTTTAGGGTTTATGGGGTTATTAGGTTAGGGTTGGTTTAGAAGTTTAGGGGTTAGGGGATTTAGATTAAGGATTTTATGGGTTAGAATTTAGGAGTTAATGGGGTTTAAGGGGTTATAGGTTTAGTGTTTAGGGGGTTAAATGGGTTAGGGTTGGTTTAGAGGTTTAGGGGCTTAGGGGATTAGGGTTTACAGGTTTAGGGCTTAAGGGGTTAAATGGGTTACAGTTTTAGAGGTTTAGGGGGTTAGAGGATTTAGCAGTGAAGGATTTAGGGGTTATGGGTTAGGGTTTTGGGGGTTAAAAGGAATCCACACTTAAATGGGTTAGGTTTTTAGGGGTTTAGGGTGTTAAATTGGTTAGGGGTTGGGAATTAGGGTTTAAGGGTTTAGAGGTTTAGGGTTTAGGGGGTTAAATGTGTTACAGGTTTAGAGGTTTAGGGGGTTAGGGGATTTAGTAGTGAAGGATTTTAGGGGTTAGGGGTTAGGGTTTTGGGAGTTAAATTGAATCCACACTTAAATGGGTTAGGTTTTTAGGGGTTTAAGGTGTTGAATTGGTTAGGGGTTGGGAATTAGGGTTTAAGGGATTAGGGGTTAAGGGTTGAGGGGTTAGGGTTATGGGTTGGGAATTAGGGTTTAAGTGGTTAGCGGTTTTGGGGTTTAGGGGCTTAAATGGGTTAGGGGTAGGGGTTAAATGGGTTAGGGGTTTAGAGGTTTAGTGGGGGTAAATGGGTTAGGGGTTAAGGGTTTAGAGGTTTAGGGTTTAGGGGGTTAAATGTGTTAGGGGTTAAAAATTAGGGTTTAAGGGGTCAAGGGTTAAGGGGTTAGAGGTTTAGGTGTTTAAGGGGTTGAATGGGTTATGGGTTGGGAATTAGGGTTTAAGGGGTTATAGGTTTAGGGTTTAGGGGGTTAAATGGGTTAGGGTTGGTTTAAAGGTTTAGGGGGTTAGGGGATTTAGCAGTTAAGGATTTTAGGGGTTAGAAGTTAGGGGTTAATGGGGTTAAATGGGTTAGGTTTTTAGGGGTTTAGGGTGTTGAATTGGTTAGGGGTTGGGAATTAGGGTTTAAGGGGTTAAGGGTTAAGGGTTTAGAGGTTTAGGTTTTAGGGGGTTAAATGGGTTACATGTTTAGAGGTTTAGGGGGTTAGGGGATGTAGCAGTGAAGGATTTTAGGGGTTAGGGTTTTGGGGCTTAAATGGAATCCACACTTAAATGGGTTAGGTTTTTAGGGGTTTAGGGTGTTGAATTGGTTAGGGGTTGGGAATTAGGGTTTAAGGGGTTAGGGGTTAAGGGTTTAGGGGTTAGGAAATAGGGTTTAAGGGGTCAAGGGTTATGGGTTGGGGATTAGGGTTTAAGGGGTTAGGGGTTTTGAGGTTTAGGGGGTTAAATGGGTTAGGATTGGTTTATAGGTTTAGGGGGTTAGGGGATTTAGCAGTTAAGTATTTTAGGGGTTAGGAGTTAGGGGTTTTGGGGTTTAGGTGCTTAAATGGGTTAGGGGTTAATGTGTTAGGGGTAGGGGTTAAGGGTTTAGGGGTTAAATGGGTTAGGGATTTAGAGGTTTAGTGGGGGTAAATGGGTTAGGGGTTAAGGGTTTAGAGGTTTAAGGTTTAGGGGGTTAAGGGTTTAGGGGTTAGGAATTGGGGTTTAAGGGGTCAAGGGTTATGGTTCAAGGGTTAGTTTTCTGCAATAACATAATTCTCCAATCCCATACACTTCTGCTTGGAATGTCACACTTAACATTCATTTCCTTTTCGGATAATATTCTTTATCCCCTTACATCCATACCTAGGAAAATAAACTTCATTTCAATTTAATCTTGTGAAACTAAAGTGGAATATAAGAGGACCCATTCCAAGAAGGGCATCTCACTCAATGTTCAAATAATATTGTTCATTCCCTTACATCCATACCTAGGAAAATAGACTTCCTTTCAAGTTAATTGTGTGAAACTGAAGTGGAAGATAAAGTGACCCATTCAAAGAAGCTCATCTCACTTCAAAAATTTCTCGAGATTTCCAAGAATTTATAACGATATTAAGGTGCTATGCATTGTCTCCTTTATCACCTCATTGCATTTAGTCAATTGTTTTTTAAATTTAAATTTATTCATTAATTTCAAAAAAAATATTATATATATATATATATAGTTGTTTTTATTTTGATTTATGTTTTAGAATTTTATTTTATTTATATTAATATATCAACTAGTTTTATATAAAATATTTTTAGTTTTTTATATAATATTGATATTACAAAATATTGTAACAAATTTTATTTAATTAAATCTTGATGTATTTTTTATCATTAATAATAATAAAATAATTTAAAATAAAATTATAATTTTATTATTTTTTATCATTTTTTAATTTTAATAAAGTACTATTAAAATTATATAAAGTACCAATTCTAAAGTACCAAGAGTTTTATATAAAATAAGGTACCAATTCTAACAATTTAATAATTTTGGCGTTTTATTATAGGAATAAAACTCTCAGACGAGAGTTGAAAAACCTCTAGGATGAGAGTTTTTAAAACTCTCATCCGAGAGTTTTTAAAGCTCTCATCCAAGAGTTTTTAAAACTCTCATCCGAGAGGTTTTAAAACTCTCATCCGAGAGTTTTTTTAACTCTCATCCGAAAGTCTTCCCGAGAGTTTCCGTCAATAAAACTCTCGGACGAGAAAATGCATAACTCTCGTTCGAGAGATTTTTAACTCCGGTTAAACCCAATAAAACTCTCGGACGAGAGTTTTTAAAACTCTCGGTCGAGAAATAGAGTTGACTATTTTCTCGGACGAGAAATTAAAAATTTCTCCCAAATTCTAGCCGTTCGCGAAAAAGTGTTTCCCAACTTGGCGATTTTTCACCATGAAATGACAAAGAAACAAGTGAAAATACTTCACTGTAGTAGCCAAACACATGAATCCTATAATATGATGCTTTATTTCCTTAATCCAGTCTGCTGACTTGAAATTGATACAATAACCCTTAGGTTCATAATAATACAACTACAAATTTTTTTGGCAATTCATCCACACTCAATACTTCTAAATGAGAAGTATTTATACAAAAAATCATACAAAATATCCTAGAATAAACTTAGGAATTATTCATGGAAAAGAAATATCTTCATCCAAGAAGATAATGACGGTTTCTTAACTAATGCTAGCTATCCCTTTTTTATTGAAATAAATGGTTTGTTGTCTTGATTTTGTTACTGATTTATCTCTTTCTGTTCAAAAACGCTGCAAATGGACAGTGAGGTGTCTTTCACGACGACAGATTCATCTCTAATTTGTAATTATTCTTTGACTTTGACTGATACTCTTTCACTGAAAAAATATAAATGCTGATGTAAAAACAACAAGCTCTGTTTTACTGTTTGGTACTTACTGCAATCTGATTTCATAGTAAATCAGTCAATTTTCCCCAGAATTCTGCCTCTAGTAGTTTTGTCTTCATCATTCTCCTGAAATTATCATCAACTTTAGTGTACTTTTAGAATGTTGGCTTGTTCACAAATATGTGTTTTACTTCATCCTGTAAGTAAAACAAATTATCAAAATTATTGTAGAGCACCTTCCCTGTTGGGATTCCCTGCAAGGATGAATTGTTCAGTTGCTCCCTGGAAAACTCTCTTATCTTTTTATCATAATCATCCTATTTCATTAATCTGTCATTAGTAACTAGAGGATTGGGAAGGCCTTTTTTCCTTAGAACATCAAACTTGATCATGAACCTTGTGATAACAATATCCATGTTCTGGCATTTCTCTTCTAATCGTATCATTAAATTCTTCTTAGAGATGACCTTCCTAACTTCCAGGATGGTTTCTGTTCTGTCATTAATTCCAATTTCTTCCAGCTCTTGTCTATTTTTGGAATTAAGAAACTTGATGATTTCAAGAGATTCTTCAGGTTTCTTACCAAACTCTTGTTTGATCGTTTGGATTGCTTCTCTTTCTAATTTCACTAAGTCTTTTTGCTCATATATGACCTGTATGAATGGCCAAATATCATTGACTTATGCAATGCTATTTCCTTCAATGTTAGTTCTTTTTCTAACATTTTTAGTTTTTCATTCAATCTGTTGGCCTTTTCTTCTTCATTCTTAGCATTTGTTTGAGCAAGTTTATTTGCATCTTCAATATTTTTGAGCTATTATTTTAGTCTGTTTATCTCATTGGTCTAAATAGACATATTTTGCATAACCTTTACTAGTTTTCTTGATTCATCTGAATGTTGTGTTGATGTTGTTGAATATTCCATGGTTGAAGTTGTAGATGAAGTAATTGGAAGTGTTGTGGCCATTGAGACTTTAGGAGCCAATGATTCTACCAAAGTATAAGGTACAATTGTTGTGATTACAAGGATGACAGTGGCAGGAACTTCCTCTTCTTTGTTGACTTTTATCTCCTGGACCAACTTGTCCATTTCAATTTCCATTTCCTTTATCTGAGTTGTTAACTGTAAAATGAGACTCACCATCTTATCTTTCTGATTGGTATCCTGTAAGACCTCCTTGGCTTGAGGATGTTCTGTAGGGGGGGATCTTAGTTTATTCCTTAATGCAGCAATATCTCTATTTTTCTTCTTGATAAATTCCTCTGCAACTTTACATTTTAAGGATCATATACTACTTCAATTACTAGCTCTTCCAAGGATTTAATTCTAGTGTCTTTTGCCTATGAAGATGCTTTCTCTAATTTGAGCTGATCTCTGACATTAACCAGAGTGTTTTTCAGTTTTTTTGCACTCATGGCCTTGGTGGTCATTGTAGAAGAAATCATCTCCCTTGCCTACTTATGAAACTCAATTTGATCCAGAGGATGAATATCCTGGACTGGGACTTCAAAATATATCTTTTTGTAATATGAGGATGTCTTAGGAGTCTGAACTATAGGTTGAAGAAATGACATCTGAATCTTTTTATTCTTGTATTCAAAGGTTGAAAGTAGCCTATTCTGTATGCCAGGAGTTTGATTCATATACTGAGAATATATTTCTGCTTTAATTTCTTCATTTATGGTTTTGATTTCTTTGTATCTTTCCTTGATATCCATGTCCTTTTCTACTCTTTTTTTAGATGAAGAAACTTCAATGATATGCTACTTTTGAATTAGTTGAGTCTTTGACGTAGTAGGTTGTTGTTATTCTTTAACTGTTGTAGGAGGTGAATTGTCTTTTGCTACAATTTCTGTATCAATCACCTCTATTGTTTCTACTTTTTTACTAGAAGGATTTAACTTTGGCTTTTTGCTATATCTCAATTTGAATTTAGTCTCTGTTGTAGTTTCTGTAGTATAGAATCCTTCCTCTCTGTTTCTCTTTACATTTCTTTATTCTTGGGTTGGAGTTTGCAAAGTTTGACTAGTATCACTTTGCTTCCTTGCCTCTACCAACGTGTTTTCTAACCATTCAAACTGATTTGAGAATTTCTCAATTGCTGGCTTATTTTCATGTAAATATGGAGTTAATTTGCATTTAACTCTCATTTTACTAATAATACCAAGGGGATCATAATACCACAAGAAAATTTTGTTGGATTTGAACTCCTGTAAACATTTTTCTGCCTCAGGACCTGCATCTCTATTGTTACAGATAAAAGGGCCAACCTGGTTCTTCAACTTGAACTATGTTTTCTTCTTTTCTATTAAGATTTTAACTGAATCTGAATTAATAATCTGCCTTATGTGTTCAAGGGAAAATAACCTCATAGGGAGGTATTTAGGCAGTTTATATGGAACCAGGCTTAATCCATATACTCTTATTTCAATGTGATTTTGGTACAAGTAGCAGTCACCTATCCTGTTATGCTCTGATATCTACAAAACCTTTTTAATATATTCACTAATTATGGGTTGTATGCTGCTGTTCAACAAGTTTACCATGGGATGAATGAAGGAATAGGTAAAATATGTATAGGTGAACTCATTGGAATATTTCCTTATCAAGGAAGTAAAAAAGATGACTGATTGTGGGTTTCCTTCCACATCAAGATTATGAAGGTTTATATTGAATTTTCTTAGACTGAAAGTATAATAACATGTGAAATAGGAAGGAAGAGTACTTGAAAACACCTTAAGAAGGCATTTTGACCAATTTCTCATGAATACTGTCAGCAAGATATTCGGCAAAGTTAAAAATGGGAGTAGGAGGCTGACTATGTGTGAAAGTAGATAGAAAACCTAAAACTGCAACATCAACATGTTCATCTATAAAGTAGCCAAGAATGAAAGACACCATGGAAATGATATGTCTTGTCCTTTCAGAAAAATTTGTTAAAGAATAGGGAGGATTCAACTTGGGAATTTCTACATAAGAAGGCATGAAGGTCTGGAAAATTTGGAACCTCTTGGGAAAGTCTAAATTCAAGTATAACTGAGTGAGGGCTTCAATGGAAAAAGGAACTCCATCTGGTCCAGGTTGTATCTGAAGCATTTGATTGATTGAATCTGTTGTAATAGTAAACATGACTTCTTTTTCAGGGTTTATTATGGCTCTCTGATTAGGGAAGTAGCATGATTGATAGAGTATGATTACTTTTGGGCATTGGTAAGTATGAGGAACAATATATTTTGGTAAATTACAGTCCTAGATGAACAATTCATCAGCCTGATCTATGGATTTTTCTTGGCTCCAATAGTGAAGCTCAAGAAGGTTGAATTCTGTCACTGTATCAGTAATCTTGAAGTCTGTATCTGCTAATGGAATGTGTTCTACATCTACAATAGGGGGTTATAGAGGATTGAAAACAAAATTGTTTTTGGAAGCCATTACTTTTCTTGATTTATCAATTTTAATACTATTTTGACCTTAGAACACTGATTCAGGCCTGTAGGATCACCTTTGAAAGTTATAACAATTTGCAGAAGGATATTGGATATAACAAGGGTTCTATCTTTTGACTGCAAAGGTATAAAATTGATCAATTTACTTAAACTGTAATCTCTGTAAAAAAGGAAATCTTAAGACTTTAAAGCTTGTGAAAATGATATATAGGGTTTATAATGCACTCTCTATGATAAAAAATAATCTCAAGACATCAATTTTATGCAAAAAGGATGCCTAGGGTATGTAGGAAAGGGTTGAAGGTCACAAAAGGATTTTTCAGGTTTGTAGATGGCTTCAATTAATCAAAATCTGTGTTTAAAAACAGTCCAAGGCTTCAAAATTTGTGAAAATATGCTCAGGGTTTGCAGAAAAACGATTTTTGGAAGGCAATATGATTTTTTATACGTTTAAATGCTCCTAAATGATTCGATTAACTGCGTTACTTCTTTAGAATGATGAACAGGTCTGTTCTCTGAAGAATACCTGGGAAAACTAAATTTTTTCTATGCAAGAGGGTTTCTAGGGTTTGTAGAAGGTTTCCTGATGTTTTGTTGGTCTTTATAAGCTCTTTGGACGAATTTTGAAATAGCTGTAGAAATCAAATTGGTGAATTTTGTTTCAATTAGGATTTAAAAAGGAGTCGGAAACATTTTTTCGGTCTGTAATGCTTCTATTTGCATGAAAAAGGTAACAGAAAAGTAAAAAGAGTAAAAATGGGTGGTTTATAAGAATTTTCATTCGAGAGTGAATGTATTAATTGCGCGGTCATTTCAAACGGGCGAGTGGTTTAGGCGCGGGGGAGGAAAAATGCTCAATGGTTTTCGCAAGCTCCAGAGGTGGTTAGTGGAATTAGTTTGATAGGTACGATCCAATAAGATTAAGACACGTAGCAAGGAGGAGATCCCCACAAACCACACTTATCGCAAGGTCTAGGGTGTGTTAATTATCATGCTAAGGAATGTGCGACAAGGGATAATGATGGTCAGATCTGGCGGGTGAAAGGTGAACAACTAGGATGATGCGATAGAGTTGCAAGGTCAGATGGTGTGGGGCCCAGGGTTTAAATGATGCGGGAGATTAATATGTATTAAAACTAATGTTTAATACATATAATTGGGATTCTGATATACTATTGGTCAGATATATTAATGGTCGAGGTTTTATAACACAACTAATAGGGTCATGGTAAGTGTCATGTTATAACCGGCGGGAATAATATGTAGTGGGTCTAGGATAATTAATATGTGGGGCTTTAAACTATAGTTTAAAATAAGAACGTATAGGTGGGGAATAATATCTAAAGGATTTATTTAATACGGGATAAAGGTATATACCGCAGTTAATACATTAGGTTAGTGTTAAAAATGTAATGTAACTGTGGAATGTCAAAATACACGAAGTATAGTATAAAATTTGATGTTGGAAATAGATTTCTTCATAATGGGTCCCAACATAATATTTTAGAATTTATACTTAGGATAAAGTATTTTTTGTGTTTTTGGGTGTTTTTGAATATAAGGGGAATTAGTAAAGGGTTTTTACTTTTCTTAAGTAAAATGTTTTTTTAACTTAGGAAAAGCAGATTTTTGTAAGGGGGAAAAGAATGAAATAAGGGGAAAGAATGAAGATGGAGGGGATGGAGTATTTTTACAAGGGGATGATTTTTCTGAAGGAAGTTAGTAAATGAAATGACCAATTTTCTACTTATCCATGATTGCAAAAACTACCTATACCTACCCATATTATACCCTAACATTATTTCTTCATTTACATGGGTGCATTTGGTCTTGCAAACCCTTATTCATTTTTCTTTTGAAACAAAAAAATAACTAACTCTATCCTTATTTATTCCAAGGGCTCAGATTAAGATGTTGAGCTACTTATTATTCTCTACCTAACTACTGATTTGCCAAGATTAGACTGTTTGGCTAGATATTTATTCTTTATTTAATAACATGAAATTTAAAGCATGAAAAAATCAAGATTAAGCTATTTGACTTATCATGGATTATGGCATTTTAACAAGTTGCACACAATCTTTATTTTGCAATAAAAGTAAATAGTAGTGGCATTTGGATTTGCATCAATTTCATGTTTTATTTTTATCTCCTTTTTGTTTGGGGTCCATTTTACTATTATTTTTTATCTTTTTTCTTTCTAGTCCTTTGATTTTTTGTTTAGGACTTTTACCCTCTTTACATTTTTTATTTTTCTGATATGGGAAAACAGTTTGCAGAAAGAAAAGTATGTACATATTACAATATTAATCAAATTCAATTCCAAATTATGAATCCTAATATTATAGGACCCTAATAGTGGCTCCACATGGGGATGAAATTTCCAGGTGAAATGTCAAGAACTTTGAGACTAGTAGCCTTTGAATTTGACTATTGCGGAACTTGAAACTGTTTTATGAGCTCTGCATTATTCATACTTATGATATTTTGTCTTTCAAATCTTAGGGCATTCTCTCCGAGCTTCAACTTTGCTAGAAAAACATCTAATCCAATCTAAAATATGCAATGTTATGTACAATAAGTAAAGTAAACAAAGTGAACTATTGTTATTCTAGGGAATAGTAATGCTTCGACATTCTACCATTGATAGGCCCACCTGGCAGATCTGATCCATCCAACTCCTTAAAAAATAATGCATTGTTACCTCTATAACCATAAATGACATAAGGGCCTTTCGATAAAAAATCAACTTTCCCATGTTTACCTTTCTCTTCTCTCCTGTAATCCCACTTAAGAACTTTTTCACCTATATAAAAATCATCTTCCTTAGTCTTCTTGTCAAATATATTTTTAATATTTTCTTGAACAACTTGAGACTTGAGATAGACATCTTCCCTAGTTTTCTACAAGTGTATGGTTTGGTTTATCCTTCTCTGGATATCATTGGTTTCTATCTCCAATCCTTGGATTATCTTCATTACTGGTACTCCTAAAGAAGATGGAAAAACAACATCCATCACATAAACAAGCTGGTAAGGGGATGTACCAATATATTTCTTTGTGGTAAGTCAATTTGACCATAAGGCATTCACTAACCTTTTGTTCTAGGTTTTCTTATTGTCTTCTACTAGTTTCTTGATGATATTCATAGGGATTTTATTGGAGGATTCAACAAGAACATTACCTTGGGCATAATAAGCAGTGGAATGGCCAATGGTAATGTGGTATTTATTACAGAAGTCAATCATGTTTTTGGACTTGAATTTAGCTGCATTATCAGTGATGATCTTTTGGGGGCATCCAAATCTTGAGAGTATGTTGTTTTCTAAAAATGAGATTATGACAATATCAGTGGCTTGCCTGGAAGGTATGGCTTCTATCGAGTTAATGAAATAGTATGTGGCTGCCAAAATCCACTTGTGTTGGGTTGAGGATGGAGGGTGAATTTCACCAATGAAGTCAAGACCCCATTGCTGAAAATGTATTTATGTGGAGATGGGTTTAAGGGGTAAAGGAAGCAATTTTTTCTTTCCTTAAAAAATTTGTCACTTGTGATAGGAGTTCACATACATTTTCACATCTGCAAATAGTGTAGGCCAATAAAAACCAGCTCTCAAAATTTTATCTGCAGTTGAATTCTAGCAAAGGTTTCCTCCATAGTCACCTACATGAAACTCTTCCAAAAATTTACCAACCGCTTCTTTAAGAAAACAATTCAATAAAATTCCATGTAATATCCCTTTTTAGGAATAGCTAGCAATCCATGGCTGGAAAATGCATTTTCCAGAAATGCAGGCAGCAAGATTTGATAAAATGACTTGGATCCCTTAGATAAATACATCTAAGACCTAAATCCAAGAGCTGGGACCAAAGAAATCCTTCTAGGGTAGTGAGACAGGCCTCCCACACCTAGTGGCCCTTAGAAATTACCCAAGGAATGGGGTTGCAATAATACATGAGCATACCATGAAAAGATAGTGTTATTTTATGAGCCGTGAGACAAAAAGGTATGAATAGCTAATGAAAAATGTTATAGCAGCAAAGATAATACAATTTATTTAGGAAACAACCTCTCAAGAAAGGCAATGCAAGCCTCAATAAGACTTGTACATGAAAATAGAGAACAATGCTATTTCTGCATAAACCGAGGCTATGAGGATGCAGTTTATAAGAGGTACTACTCCATATTACATAATAAATAAAAGATATAAAATATACGGCTCAAATAAAGTGGGGGAGAAAATCTCTAACCCCTGAAAGAAACAATACAACAATCCTCCAAGGGATTGGCCGAAATACACAAAATGGCAAAAATGTCGGAGTTGCTTGGCAGCAGCTGCAACTCAAATATGGAACTGAATATAGAAGGCTAAATATGATGAGAAATTTGAAGTAGACCTCCTCCAATGGATCTCCAAAGTGGAAGGCTGATCCTTAAACTTGAGATCTCACCCTCTAATAAATTTGCAAGCCCTCACTGCAGATACTCCATGAAAATAACACAGTCACTAAGAGGGACTGCGCAGTGGGTGGTATAAAACACTATGGCCAAGTGCCAAGATATGAAAAATCAGCTCCCAAGCTTCCAATATGATCTCCCAAATAAAGGAAAGACTCTCTCTCTGAAAAACAAGAGATGGAAGAGGTGTTGTGGAGTCTCCACTGCAACAACCCTGCAACAAAAAGTTATGTTGATGCAACAATAATGTTGTCCTGGAGGAGGATGCTTTGTCCTTGAGCCAAGAGATGTGGAGAATGAATAACCAACCTTCAAGAGGCCTCTCAAGAAGGTGAGGAAATCCTAAACATGAATTCCCCGACAATTCTTGCTAAACAGCAAAGAATGCACAATGTCTGAATAGACATGAAATGAATAATCATAAGCATGAATAGCAATGGCTCTCCTCCTCTCCATATATAGAAAGTGAAGGCTCTCTCTCCATGGGCCCCATCCATTAGGGTTTCCTCCATAAAGGAATATTCCCTCCTCTATCTCTATGCTATCCCATGTAGTGCTTTCCACCTCATACCCAACGATGTTTGACTTGGTCAAACTTAACCAAGCCTCTTTGCAAAAGTCTCCTTTCACACACGAGGGTGTGAAATATAGTTCCAAGACTAATCCCCTTTCATACTAGAGGAATTTTATCCATGTTTTTATTATGAATGGGCCTTCTCACCCAATTATTCATCTCCTAAGTGAAAATAGACAAAATTAATATTCCAATTTATTGACGGAAAAATTTGGAATATTACAGTCCACTCCTCCCAAATGTTGCTTGTCCTCAAGCAACTGCTAGGATAGAAATGGAAAGTCTCCACTCAAGGCATGGATTCTGAAATGTGATAAGGAAAATCTCCCCCATGTGGATCCTCCATCCCCAAGCAATCATCCAAACAAAATGAGCCACCTCCCAACAAGGCAACTCCTGAAAATCTCCTTCCACCTTAGGCTCCAGAAATGAAGGTGGCCTAAAAATGTGAACTTGGAAAGCATAATAGCTCACCCCATGCTTTCCTTCTCTCCACTCATGATAAGTGTAGAGTGTGTGCTGATCTTGGGCTGCAAAAGTATTTTCATCAAATGGCAAAGTGAAGAAATATCCTCCAAAGAGTTCTCCTCCAACAATGAAGAACAAGCTGGCCCAAAACAAACCATCCATGATGAATAATACAAGGTAATCGTAGAGTATCCCAATGAGAAGTTTGATGCAAGTTATACATGATGATACATGATACAAACAATGTCTCACAAGGATACAACGCAGTTTCATCCACTACAATCTCAGAAAGGAACATGGCAAGTGACATACAAAGTCCATCACATCCACTAAGGAATAGTAAATGGTTGAATATAACAACAATACAAGATCAAACACTTTCCCATGGCTATACAATGGATGAATATCAATTCCATGGTCCACCTCAAAAGAGAACACATATGTAGTAGTGGTGGCCATATCTTCTCCCATGCTCCCATTAGAACATGTAGCGCAGAAAATGTGAGAATTCTTCCCACTCAAGGACACATCCAACCCATGTGTCTTTCTCATAATCATGCTTCCCATAAAAATATAATCTATATAATCAAATGAAGTCATGATCAGAAAAAAAAATGAAGAAAATACTGATGGCTTCATGTGATGCTTGAAGATACCAACAGTCTCCTAAGTGTGCACAATGCAGTTTTACAAGCTGTTGCTTGAGAAAAGTACAAGGAAAAATGTTTCTTTTTACATGGTTAATCATGCATGTCTTCATATGGTATATGTTTGAGTGAAAAAACTGAACATACATGTGATGATAAAACATTTTCCCAAGGCCATATAAGAGATGGCTACCTCCATCATATAGATTGGCCGAACTATGATCATGGAGCAATGTGACAAGCTTGCCCTCTTGTGGAGCAATGCACTGCATAATAATGGTAAGTGTGTGCAAATCAATGAATGTATAAAAAAAATTCTTACCATATGCCAGAAGTAATATGGCACATGGATTCATGAGTGAGTCCTCCGTAGTGTTGTGGCATGCTATGAAGAAGAATGAACCATGTGCTGCAAGAAGATAATCCTCCTCATGCTTGGAAACCCAAGTCAAGAAGAATATGTCATAGTGATAGATGCCTCTATCAAATACTCTATCATCATCATCTCTTCCTTGTTATCTGAGTGCATATAATGTGAAGTGATCCTGGGGACACTCCATCCATAAATCTTTTCTCCAAAGTGACAGCGCTGTGAGCTCATGCAAATAAGCTCTTACCAATACAAAGCTCTGTTCTTTGACATGCTCCTTGTCAAAGACTCCCCTAATAATGCTGCAAAAAATATGGAATACTTCCCAAGTTGGAAGTGCTTCCAAGTCATCATCAAAGATCAAGGAGATAATGCCATCTCCTCCTCCTACAACATCATGCAAAGTGTGAGAGCAAATTTTCTCTTGCTCTCCCAAAAACAAGCAAAGCAACAAAAGATTTTCCTGCCTCCCCATACTTCCATCATACCACTCATGTGATGAAGAAACGATGAATTATATGAGTATCACATCAACAAAATGCATCCACACTCTATGATGATCAATGATGCAAGTATCCGTCCATATCTTTTCCATCCTCCTACTCTTAGGAAGAGTGTTTTCCAAGTGATGGCCAAACTCTTTCAAGAGTAACCAGCGCAACCAAGCCTCCTGCTGCCCGGTATCATAAATTGTAAAGTATCCTCCCAACTCCTTGCTCATAAACCACATCCACTCAACCCCTTGTGGATGCTTCCTTCTTCTCTTCATCTTGGTACTCCTCCCATGAGGGCTGCCATCCTCCCAAATCAAATTCCTATCTTTGCACTTCATGGGATTTTGAAATGAAATCTTCTCAAGGATCAATGTGACCCTATCAAAACCCAAATATTTGGTAGGAAAAAACCTCCCATCATGATGTGTATGGCTCAAGGAATGTCCAACACAAGCATGAGATATTTTATCCATCCTAAGATGTCCTCCATCTTCTTTCTACTCTTGTGAGTAAGGAAGAAAATCTTTGAACTCCATGGTGTGTTGAAGTGCACCTCTGATGAGATCTCTCCTTGAGACCTCCCTCATCAATAGTCTTCCAAAACCAATGAGGTCTTGGATCTGAAAGTAGAAGTTCCTTTTGGAGCTGAGAGGAGCTCATTGAGAAAGTGTCATCTTGAAATGAGAAAGGGTTTCTCACTTCAAGATGTCTACTATCATCCTTCAAGGCTTCAAACACCAACCTCCAATATGATATACAATCCAACAATGGCTCTTGAGAATGATGGTTTGCTCCCTTGAATATTTCCATGTTGCAACAGCGCAGTGAAACCAAGCTGCTCTATGGTAGCAGTATGATTTTACCCTTGGTCATTCAAAATCAAATTTCCACATTGATCAAAATAATTTGCTGCAACAATAGATTGTGGAAATCTTTTCATACCTTGATGTGCATTTGGAACTTCTTGTAGGGCTGCAAGAGTTCCTTCCTCCAAAGTGTTGGCTGCCCCAACTGTTGATGCATGTGGCTGCTCCTCCATGAGTGTGATAATGTTATCACAAGTCTCCTCAAGGGGTGGTGTGGCCTTATCTTCCTTTGCCCTATCACCATCAAAGGTTTTGATCAACCCTTGGATGAACTTTGCAAAAGTTTTCTCCCTTTCATGGCTCAAGTGGTTACTCCACCAATCACGGGCTTTACCTTCCAAGTGCAGTGCTAAGATTTCAATAGCTTCTTTCTCTACTACATGATGTAGTAAGAAAAATGCCTCCAACTCCCTCACCCAAGTTCTTGCTGTAGATGACCCATCAAAGGTAGGCAACAAAAATCTATTGCTTCTGACTCCTCTTCTATTGCAAGGTCTCTTTTCTTCTTTTAGCTGGATGAAATGAGGAAAATATAGAGTCTCCTTGAAGGCTCTAGGTTGAGATCTATACTCAACAAGGTAATCACTTAGAATCTGATAATCCAAGTGTCTTCCATGCTCAATTTCTTCTTCTTGATGAGAATAGGAAGTGCATGGTCCTTCCTCTTCTATTTCTTCAATCTTCTTGACCTCCTTGGAGAGGTATCTTCTAGAACTGAAAATAGATGAGAGTAAACTCATCTTATTCAACATTCTAATCTTCTTTGGCTTAGACTCATAGGCTGAGCCAAGAAAGTTGCTCTGATACCACTGTAATATCCCTTTTTAGGAATAGCTAGCAATCCATGGCTGGAAAACGCATTTTCCAGAAATGGAGGCAGTAGGATTTGATACCATGACTTGGATCCCTTAGATCAATACATATAAGACCTAAATCCAAGAGATGGGACCAAAGAAATCCTTCTAGGGTAATGAGACAAGCCTCCCACACCTAGTGGCCATTAGAAATTGCCCAAGGAATGGGGCTGCAACAATACATGAGCATACCATGAAAAGACAACATTATTTTATGAGTTGTGAGACAAGAAGATATGAATATCCAATGAATAATGTTATAGCAACAAAGATAATACAAGTTCTTGAGGAAACAACCTCTCAAGAAAGACAATGCAAGCGTCAACAAGACATGTACATGAAAATAGAGAACACCACTATTTCTGCATAAACCCAGGCTATGAGGATGCAGTTTATAAGAGGTACTGCTCCATATTACATAATAACTGAAATATATGACAATATATGGCTCAAATAAAGTGGGGGAGCAAATCTATAACCCTTGAAAGCAACAATACAACAATCCTCCAAGGGACTGGCCGAAATAGACAAAATGGAAAAAATGCCGGAGTTGCTTGGCAGCAACTGCAAATCAAATATGGAACTGAATAGAGAAGGCTGAAGATGATGAGAAATCTGAAGTATACCTCCTCCAATGGATATCCAAAGTGGAAGGTTGATCCTTACTCTTGAGATCTCACCCTCCAATCAATCTACAAACCCTCACTGCAGATACTCCATGAAAATAACATAGTCACTAAGAGTGACTGCACAGTGGGTGGTATAAAACACTATGACCAAGTGCCAAGATCTGAAAATCCAGCTCCCAAGCTTCCAATCTGATCTCCCAAAGAAAGGAAAGACTCTCTCTTTGAAAAAAAAGAGATGGAAGAGGTGTTGTGGAGTCTCCACTGCAACACCCAACAACACAGAGTTATGCTACTGCAGCAATAACACTATCCTGGAGGAGGATGCTTTAGCCTTGAGCCAAGAGATGTGGAGAATGAAGGACCAACCTTCAAGAGGCCTCTCAAGAAGGTGAGGAAATCCTAAATAGGAATTCCCTGGCAATTCTTGTTAAACAGCAAAGAATGCACAATGTCTGAATATACATGAAATGAATAATCATAAGCATGAATAACATTGGCTCTTCTCCTCTCCATATATAGCAAGTGAAGGCTCTCTCTCCATGGGCCCCATCCATTAGGATTTCCTCCATAAAGGAATATTACCTGCTCTATCTATGCGCTTTCCCATGTAGTGCTTTCCACCTCATACCCAACGTTGTTTGACTTGGTCAAACTTAACCAAGCCTATTTGCAAAAGTTTCCTTTCACACATGAGGGTGTGAAATCTAGTTCCAAGGTTGATCCCCTCTCATACTAAAAGGATTTTACGCATGTTTTTATTATGAATGGGCCTTCTCACCCAATTATTCATCTCCTAAGTGAAAATAGAGAAAATTAATATTCCAACTTATTGAAGGAAAAATTTGGAATATTACATTCCACCATGATCTTTCCAAAATAATGCATTGTCTATGATACAAAAATTCATTTCCTTGAACTTTAAAAATTTAGCTTTAGTTCTTGATAATCTAGGAGGATCTTGTAAATTTAGTAATACAAATATAATATTTTCATACCATGGTGAGTCTGAAAAGGCTTCATTGATCTCTAGAGTCGCCATCTCTTCCTGATCATCTAATTGGGCAATAAAATTGGTATCTAAAGCATGACAATTTGATTCAGCCATGAGTTTGTCTTAACCTTGACCTTTAATGAGTTTGGTGGGCTTAATTTCTATGTCATATTCCAAAATGGTGGTAATCCATTTGCCTCCTTTACCATCAGGCCCATTCTGAGTCAGAATGCCCTTCACAACTAAATTTGGAACACAAGCAATGATATGTGAATATAAGATGTATACTCTAAAGTATTTGATAGCCTTCACTAAAGCTAGTGCCTGATTTTCCATTATGTTATTCTTTAAAGTGGCAACTCTAAGTGATTTTTTGAAAAAATAAATGGGCTGCTCATAGCCCTGATCATTTTTCTGTAGTAAGACTACAACAATAGTATGTTCTGAAGCAAAGGAAAAAATAATGAAATCTTTTTTGAAATCAAGAATTATTAGGACTGGTGTTTTTGTCAAGGCTTGTTTGATTGATTCAAATGATTTTTTGGCCTCCACAGTCCATTTAAGTACTAATTCCTTTTTCAACATATTATTGAGTTCTCTAATTATTTTTTCTAAGTTTGAAATGAATCTTCTGAGAAATTTGATTTTACCTAAGAAAGCCTGCAACTATTTAATGTTCCTAGGATGACTAATGTTTGGAATGGCCTCTATTCTAGCTGGGTCTATCCTAATTCCCTCTTTAGATATGACATGTCCTAAAAATTTACCTTCTTCCAGTCCAAATAGAGTCTTTTTAGGATTTAAATAAATGTCAAATTTCCTGCATTTGATAAATACTTTTCCTGAGATGATCTAGATGTTCATTGTCAGTTTTTGAAAATACAATAATATCATCTAGATATATCACAAGAAAATCATGAATTTGTTTAGCAAAAGCTATATCCATAGCTCTTTGAAAAGTGGCTCCTCCATCCATTAATCCAAAAGGCATTTTCATATACATGAAAGTACCCCAAGGAGTGGTAAAAGCAACCTTAGGTTGGTCTTCTAGTTGAACTAAAATCTGGTTATATCCAGAGAATCCATCAAGTAATGAAATCCTAGAGGAACCAACCACCCTTTGTAAAATGTGATCCATATTGGGGAGAGGGTAGTTATATTTTAAGGACACTTTATTTCAATTCCGGAAATCAACACATCTACAAATACCTCGATTTTCCATGTCTTCTTCCGATAGCGGGGTCATTCACAGTCCCGTTTTGCTCAACTTTTTAACAAAGCTGTGTACAATTGCATTCAAAATTTCATGCCCAATCATCTTCCCAATCCGGGCAATCTCACAACCTCCCTTTATTCTAGGCTTTCAATTTCAACACTTAATCTGAGAGTGTTAATATCTCAAATCCCTGAGATTTGAGATATTAATTCCAAGCCCTTATGTTATGCGCTCAACTAACTTTTATCCAAATAAATTTTGGCACTCCATCCACATATGGAGGCATTTCCCCATTTCATGCATATTCGAATCATCCCTCATATTATAATTAACCCCTTGGTATAAGTCTCGGGAATACACCTATAGATATGGTTAAATGTCATGCCATACCTTCAATTTCTCATCGCATATGATTCTAGCGCGCTCCCTTCGCATATTTAGCATCCTCTATTAACCTCGCAAGCCTTAGTTTAAAGGTCCCACTCAATATAATTTAAAACTGGGCCCTCGCGCTATCGACCTTCCACATTCGACGGCGGAGAGTAGGTCGCTCGGCGAAGGTGCACGGATGATAACGCGTGATGGCGCGCAATGAAAGTGGTTTTGCCACGCTGCTCAGGGACACGTGTCGCCCATCCTATGGAATCGCTCCCAATTCTCTAAATACCGCTTTCATCACAAAGGTGGTGCGATCAATACCAGAACCCGTCCTTACTGTTTACTCCCGCAAGGTTCCGCCTTCAAGGTTCCGCTCTTCTCCTTTATGCTCAGGGTCCGCCTTCAAGGTTCTGCTCAGCTTTCGAATTAAACATTCAAGAATTCGCCGAACCACCGTGACCCTCGCTAGTACGCAGACAACGCATAGCCCTTTCATCGTACTCGGTTATCGAACGCCAGTCGGTTCCTTATGCGCGGCATAAAACCTCAATGCGTGGCTTAAAGCCATATCCCTGTCCATGGCATATACTCACGACCATATAACTCCATTGTCGACTAGTTCGAGATGCATTGTCGACAGCATTGACACTGGTTTCTCTAGCTATATACAGAGCGCAATTAACCCCAATTTACAGAGTACAAAACTACACATTATCATACACTCTCTTTTCTGAATACACAAGCAGACTCTTAGCTAGATTTATAGAGTCCTGCTCCTACAAGAAACTAAGGCAATTCACGCGGAATTTCACCAATAAATGCACAACTACACTGAGATAATTTCCTCATACGATTCGACCAAGAAGACATAAAATCACACATGGAACTTATAAACAATTCTTCAAAATAGATATATATACATACAGGCAATCAATCTCAAAAACAATCGCTTACAAATTCATGACAGGCCAGATATTCAGTTCGGTGGCCATTATCCTCCTACTCTGTTGTTGAAGAAGTTCTCTACCTCTCACTCTCTCTCTCCCCTATCTAAACTCTTCAGGATTACATTTATACCACAAGGATGACGTGAATCGATTCAGGTCTCCAAACAGTTCAGCAACTCTTAGTATTCCCAATTCCTAAAATCAGACTCAATAACTGAACTAATCCTAAACTGACTCTTCGTATTCCTACCAATTTCTCATGTTCTCAAAATGACTTGAGAATGATTACAATTCCCTACCAAATTTATTTAATATTTACAAGAAATTTAAAGAACATGGGACCCCCTATGTCTACTTATGTACAAATTAACTTTTGAGCCTAATGCCCCTGCATCAGACTCCCAAGCTTCAAATTATTCATGATATCCTAAGCATGTGCTCTTCGTCTCTGCCTCCAGGATCCCATACTTGGTTTTGCTGCTGCCCATCAACTTCATCATCCTTCAACTGATCTTCTCCAGGCTTCCAGAATTTGTTTTGTAAGTCACCTCCAGCTATACTTTCACTATCTACTTTTGTCCTCCCTATACAAAGATCCTTTTGTTTCCTTGCTGCTGTCTGCTGCTTCGGAGACACCCTTACCATTATTCTTCTAATGTATTCAATCTCCACGTCCAGCTTATCCTCTAACCGAAAATCATCTTTCCCTCTGCTGCTGCTTCCAATCTCTGTCGCTGCCAATATTTCTTCTCTTGTAGTCTCACATGCTATTAACATGTTTACTACTCCTCCAGGCGTCATCACCCATGTTGCATCTGCTGCCACCATGGGTGTTGATGCTGCCACTGTGGGTGTTGCTGCATCCCCTTTCTGTCCCTCTGCAACACTTTTCTTTTGTTCATCATCTGCAAATTCACTCTCAGAAAACAATTCACCATTTAATTTCCTACCAGCAGTGACATACTCATCTAGTGTACTAGTAAACAGAATTAGATTCTGCAAGCTAGTATCTGCTCTTATTTTCTTCATAGCTTCAGGCATCCTTGCTCTAGGTTCTGCAATCCCTTTCTCTTCTTCAAATGCTCTCAGCAAACAACTCAGCCAATTCTCATGTGTTTGTTTTACATCTTCAACATGCTGGAAGTTAAACTCAGCATTTTCTCCTTCTTTGTGGGAAATATTTAGCAATTGCATCTCATCCTCTTGATGGATTCTGGAAATCCAATCAAGTTCTCGGAGAATTTCTTTCTCATATTTTGTCAGCATGGAATGCTGAATCCTCCTCACTTCAGCAGCTTTTAAAATCTACTCTCTAGTCTGCTCTTGGCCCATCAGTCTAGCCAATTCTTCTCTGTCAATGACAGTGATAATTCCCTGCATATGAGACATGGTTGTCTCATCCTCTTTCAGTAGCATTTTTTCTTCTCTCAAGACAATTTAAAAGGATGAATTGTCTTCTGCATCACCTGTACACACAAGCAAACTGTCAGTGTTAAAACCATGAGACCCAATGGTCTCAATTGATAACCTAGTCACCAATTCTTCTCTTGGCAATTCTAAGTCTAGTTCAAGGCTCAGAAATTCTTCAACATCTTTCTCTTCAGCTTTCAGAGTCCTCTCTACTTCTCCAATCACCATGTCCAAATGATGATCCCTCACTATGTTTCCAGCCAACACAGTTTCCTTCTTATTCACCTCTCTGACAACTTTCAACTGTTGTTCTTCCTCTTAATTTGTATTATTAACACATGAATCATCAGTAGTAAAGTTCCAGTGCTTCAATGTCTCCTTTTCCTCTGACAACACATCATTATGTTGTGTAGATTGTTCTTCCAACCTCTCTGTCAGCATCTCAGCATGCTGATCTACATCCTTCATGAGACTGTCAGCTAGTCTCACTTTTCTTCCATCATCTGCTCCATGAACTCCATCCATGAAGATCTTCCTGCCTTGCTTTCCCAGCAACTCATCCAGTGCATAGGTCCTCTGCTCCTCCAATTCTCTTCTCTAGAAGTCCAACCTCCTATACAACTCAACAACTTCCATAGGAGTAGATTTCGGGAACCTTACACAACCTTTTATGCCTCTGCTTATTCTTGACCAATCCTCTATTGGCCCTTCTTTCTCAGCTTCAACATTCTGCTGGATACCTTCATTTGACCCTTCTATCTTCATCTCTCCCTGAGATCTCACTATCTCAGAACAGATTTCAGATTCAATGTCTTCTTCTCACCAACAAACTCTGAAGCTTGTTCATCTCCCAGTGGTGTACCTGCAAACACACACAACTTTTTAGTTTTCGAATCACAAGACCTTTCAGTCTTGGCTGCTTCCTCAAGCACTGTTTCTTGAACAGGTCTGCACATGGGATCTTCAATTCCCATCCTTGCCTCAAGAACTCTGGGTTCTTCTTCCTCTATGGAGTCTGTCATCACTTCACATTTGTCAGACTCAAGAACACAAGCCCTCACATCATTTGGACTTGTCCAATAACTCAGGAATTCCTCAATGATTTCCTCCTCAGCAAGACAAGATTCTTGCTGCCTCAAGTCTTCACTATGTCTCACAAGATCTCCTGCAAGTCTCCACTCCTCATTTGTGCTCTGTTCTGCTTCACAAGCAGAAATTTCTTCTTTCAACTCAGCTGCTCTGAGTTCTTCTCTCAACAAGGCAATCTTCTTTTGCCTCAACCTCATCTGTAATGGTTGCCATTTCGCATTCTTCCTCATGAGCCAACCAACTCTCTGGCTTTCTTCTATCCTCAGTTTCAATCTGTTGAACTCTTCCCTGATCTCAGCTAATTCTTTCTGCCATTCTTCATCTGTGGGTCTCTTCCTTATGCCATTTGCTTTGGCATCTTCACTCACTCTTCTGTTGTGGCCTCTCTCAGAACCTCTACAACCTCTGCAGTCTCTGCTATGGCTCTCAGTAGCCATTTTCTTTTCTAGGAGTTCTTCACTCACAAGCTGCACTAAGCCTCTGCAACAGCAAGCTCTCTTGCTGCAACTTACCTCACCAAGCTTCTCTCCTGAGCTCCGGCTTTTGGCAAGTACTGGTCCCCTCTCTCTGGAACCTTCTGAGCACTCTCTTTTGCTCACTAGGCTTCACTCTGCAACTTTCCTCAAGAACACCTCTTTTCTTCTGTCATCCAACCTCAGTTGGGAATCTTCCTGGTTCTGCCACACTCTTTCTGCACTCAGAATCCCTCGGGATTCCTCTATCACTGCTCTCAAAGCTGTGATCTACTTCTGCTGAGATGTCTTCAATTGTCTGCACTCTGATTTCTGCAAACAATCCTTCAACCAGAGTTAAACACTGCCCACCTTCTCTTGAGAACACTGCAATTGTCCTCTTTATCCAGCCTCTAGCTGGATACCAGGCTCACTACCTTTACTATCAAACTCTGTCTTTAATTTTCCGCAACCATAATTCTGCAATTCCAAATCAGATTAAAGCTAATTACCTGCAAGATCATGATCCTGTCCTCCACTCACTCTGCAAATCCTGTTCACCATGTATCCTTGCCTATCAGATCTTGGAATTTGATCTTCCCCTTTCAAATCTGCAGTCTTCAAAACATTCGTCCTCCAATTGGACTTTGCAATTCTGCAATCACCTTCACCGTATCTCTGTATGCTGCAATCTTATCAGTTTTACAAGTCTGGTTTCCTTGCATTCACCAAACTTGGACTTTTCAAAAAGAGCTATTCCTGAAGCTCTGATACCACTTGATAGCGGGGTCATCCACAGTCCCGTTTTGCTCAACTTTTTAGCTAAGCTGTGTGTACAAATGCATTCAAATTTTCATGCCCAATCATCTTCCTGATCCGGGCAATCTCACAACCTTCCTTTATTCTATGCTGCCAATTTCAACACTTAAATCTGAGAGTGTTAATATCTCAAATCTCTGAGATTTAAGATATTAATTCCAAGCCCTTATGTTATGCGCTCAACTCCTCTGTGCTTATAAAGTTCCACCAATTCATAATCCCCATATATTTCATAAGGCGCTAACTTCACAATCGTAATTATATGGCCTACCCCTTAATATTTAAATCTTGTACGAATAATCTTTGTGATGGTTCAACCCATAATAATACAATGCCTATAATCGCAACAACTCGATATACAGTGCTCGACGCTTTCCCTTCATATGTGTACAGCATTCGGGCCACTCAATGATTTCATTAATGACGGTCACCTTTCTTCACCTTCAGCAGAACTTCGTCAACCAGTCTTACGCATTCACACCTTAATTAAATCTCAACTTAGATTAAGCCCGCAAACCTCAACACATACGTATGCATGGGCCCCAACGCTGACAAGCCTTCCATATCCGACGGCGGAGAGTACGTCGCCCTGCTCCATCCGATCCAACGAATATCACTCGGATAACTTGCAAGAACAATAACGCGCGATGGCGCGCAGTGGAAGCGGTTTTGCCACGCTGCTCAGGGACACGCGTCACCAATTCTGTGGAATCACTCTGATTTCCTAAATACCGCCTACCCGACGAAAGCGGTGCGATCAAACCCGGGAACCGCCTTTACTGTTCACTCCAAACCACGTTCACTATTTATACTTCGTGGTTCCGCTCCCCTTACTCCATCACGAGGTTCCACTCCTTTCTTCCAGGTTCTGGTCCAACACTTCAATGCTCCGCTTTCGCTCTCGCTTCAGTCGAGCACAGTTCCATTAGCAAGCTCCCCCATACGACCGCAAAATCGCTCTTCCTCGCTGCAATTACTTCGATAACCGAGACTACAATTCCCACACAAAGGTTATCATACACTCTGTTACAAGGCCTCGCCCATATAGAATTCTCTCTACAGAACTCGTATATCCTCCACACAGATCGCATACAATCCAACGATTTCAAAGGGACTGAAACTCTCATGCATATAGCGAACACAGGAATTCTTCTATCTCAGAATCGATCCTTACAGTGATCGATTCACCTCACCTCACAAGCCAATTCCTTCAATAACTCACAGTCTTCGTTAGCCAGAGTAAAATCAACAAAATCGATATCATGCGGAAGCGATTTATAGTCTATACACCACTAAATTTACTTATTGAGTCTCCATGTAATTCAATCAAGAAGACACAAAGTCACATATGAAACTTATAAACAATTCTCTCGTTGAAATGTTGTCATCGATGGCAAAGGAGATGGCAAAGGAAGAACACCCAGGCAAAGAACAAGACAAAGAGAGCAAAAGACAGCGGACCAGAAGATGGAGAGGTGAAGCAAGAGAGACAAAATATTTAAAGAAGCAGAGGGCAAGAAAAGGAGAATTAAGGAGTAGCATCAGCCTAGGAGCAGATGAAACAAAGAGAGCATAAGACAAGTAGAGCATAGAAGAAACAAAGGCAGCAGGACTCAGATGAGGTGCTGCAAAGTAGTGAGGACAGTAGAAGAGGGCCATTTAATAGCTGAGGAATGAGACAGAGTGGGAAGCTATTCAAGTAGGAAGCCTCTGAAGTACTGTTGGGGAGAATACATCAATTCATTCTGCAGAATGTAGCAAATTTTGAAGTTGAGGAAAAGAATTATTCAATTGAAGGCATAGAAGATCGGAGCCTCATAGGATTTGCTACAAGTATAACAGAGGGAGTGGATCCTATAGATGCAACAGAGGAAGGAGCACAAAGAAACTAAGACAGCAGATATAGCAGAAAGGAAGAGACAAAGAAGTAACAGAGGCAGCAAAGGAGGCAGCACTCAGGCAAAGAAGGCAGCACTGAATCACAGACAGGCAAAGGAGGCAGCGCTGAAACAAAGACAGAAAAAGGAAGCAGTGAATACAATGGAGGTAGCAAATGAAGGCAGAGGAAGCAAATATAATAGAGGCAGAGTCGTTATCACTGCAGCAGAGGCAGAGGCAGAGGCAAAGCGACAAGAGTAGCAGAGACAGAGGCAGAGGTAGAGCTGTTATAATTCCGAGAATCGCCCAACCCGGAGGACAGATATAAAATTCTGAGAATCGCCCAAGCCGGCAGATACAGTCGTATGTATAATTCCGAGAATCATTACCCGATGGGCGTTACATATAACATATAAACCATATTCCGGGAATCGCTTAACCCTTTGGCAAAGTATACATATATGTCTGTTATATTATGGAGCGTACAAAACGAAGTTTTAGATGGTGGGACCTCTCCCCAATCGCAATCGGAGATCGCAAGGGCAGCGGAACATCGCAACAGAAAGTTGCGATTGCGATTGAAATGCCGGACCCGATCGAGTTATGTACCACAGTTAATTGCTAATCGCATCCGAGTTCCCAATCGCATGTCTTTTGTAAAACGCTGCGATTGAAATGTCGGACCCGATCGAGTTATATACCACAGTTAATTGCTAATCGCATCCGAGTTCCCAATCGCATGTCTTTTGTAAAACGCTGCGATTGAAATGGTGGACCCGATCCTGTTATAAGCAGGAGTTAATAGATGCAAATCGCATCCATGTTCTGATCGCAATCAGAACTTTTCTATTATGCGCCCCGATTGCATTTGTTTGAAGTTCCGGACCCGATGGGTGTATAAACGGTGGTTAATACATATTTTAGTTACGGTCAAATCGCATCGGCACTGGTCAATCGGAACATATGTTAAAGACTTGCGATTGCGATTGAAGCCCGGACCCGATGGGCTTATAAATTATGACTAACAAATGTTTCAGTTCCATGGTCAATCGCATCGGAGGTAAAGTGGAGGGCGATTGTTTATATAAAATAATTGTTGTTAGATATATAAAACATGGCTGTGGTTGTATTAAAACATGCCACGTGGTCTGTAGACCCACGAGCCTCAGCTTAACGGGAGGGCGATTATTAATGTAATACAATTGTAATATATGTATGTTCCGGCCTGCGGAACTCGCCACATCAACAAGACACTTGCTGCGTGTAAAGGGTTGAATTACAGTCAGCAGATTCATTTATATATAAAGCGTTGGTATAAAAATAAAATAAAAATGCAGTTCATAAATTCAGGAGTTACGCAGCAGCCATAAACAGAAAGGCATACAGAGAAGAGAAAGGGACAAAGAGACAGTTAGAGAAAAGAAAAATGCGCAGCAAGCCAAGAGACAAAATGAGTGAGCTGGAGTTCACATTGTAATTCGAATGTAAATGTTTTAATTGTTTTTATTGTTTGTGATGCATTGGCAAGTCTCCGGAAGAGAGCAAATATCCCACTGTAATATTAAAATAAGCACCTACAGTTACATTTTTATGAGTAAGCTGAAAAGAGATGAGAAGGCAGAAGGCAGAAGGCAAAGAGACATGACTGTCCATTTCGAATTCCCAGTAGAATACAAATAGTCATGAAGCTATCTTGTATAAAAGGGGGTAATATCCAAGAGGAGAGGTTGATGAAAATAGAATGAGAAGAGGAGAGAGTGTGCAGCAGAATTGAAGATAGTTGAAGAAAATAAGCAAGCTGCAAGAAGAATGTGAATAAGGAGGAGCTGAGCAAAGAAGAAGAAGGGGTTGAGCAGAGATGATGCAGGTCTGATATAAGAGTTGATGAACAGCAGAGAAGAAGGTACAGAACAGAGCCGATATCCAAGGTAAATCAGCAAGTGTTTTTCTTTTGAAAGAGTAAGGAAGTTGGAGCTTCCCTATCAAGTTGTAGCTTGATAGATGTCAGTTGTAGCTGACCGAGGTAGGAGCCTCCTGTAGGTTGGTGCCTGCAGAAAATAGATGGGAGTTGGTGCTTCCACATCAAGTTGTAGCTTGATAAAATGTCAGTTGTAGCTGACTGAGGTTGGAGCCTCCTGTAGGTTGGTGCCTGCAGAAAATTGATGGGAGTTGGAGCTTCCTTGCAATTTGTAGCTTGCATAATTGAGGATAGAGCCTCTTGTAGGTTGGTGCCTGCAGAAAACAGTGGTGAGAGGGAGTTGGAGCTTGCCTTTGCATCACAACAATAATAAGATGTGGTTTTCTCCCTTTATGGGTTTCCACTTATATCTGGTGTCTCCGTGCATGATGTTTATGTGTTGATGTGGTTTATCTCATCTGCTTAATACTTGCTGCTCTCATATTCAATCTGCTATTACATTAACAAATCTGTTTGATAGTAATACTTGTTGCTCACAGATTAAGATTGCTCACATATTAAGTTGACCATGAAATGAAGGTGTAAATAAGATTTAAAAAGAAAAGTATTAAAAGTCCATGTATGTGTTAAACTGATTAACCCCCCCCTCTCAGTTTAACTAAGGGTTCAACAATTGGTATCGGAGCCAGTTCCTTTGGTGTAAGCTTAGTAGCTTGAAGGAGATCTGGTTGAGTCATGGACTATCAAAATGTACATGTGCTAAATACAACTAACTTTCCTGAATGGAGAGATAAGGTTAAGACAGGATTTATGGCTGATGATCTAGAGGTATGGAAGCTTGTTTGTGATGGTTACTGCACAGACTCACCCACAGTGAAAGAACAACAGAGGAATGCTAAGGCAAAATGTGTGATATATGACAATCTTCGTAACAAGGACCTTGAGTTGATAATGGATTTAACCTCTGCAAAATAAATCTGGGATAGACTACACTTCATACATGGAGTAGACACTAAGGACTGCACTGACAAGAAGGATAAGAGAATTAAGAAAAAGAGAAATTCATGTCAAAAAGAATATTCTCAATCAAATGAAGTACCTGCTAGTGTGAATGGTAGTAAGAACCATGAAGAAATTGCAGCTGAAGAAAGGGCCAAACTTGACACTGCTTTGACTGAAATAGAAAGATTGAAGAATGAAAACAAAGACCTTAAGATAGTGATGCAAATATGTGATGAGAGAGAATTTGAAGATAAGAAAGAAATTGTTGGCCTGAAGACACACCTTGAAGAAGCAAGGAAGATAGAAGACACTCTGCTGCAACAAATGAGAAAGAAAAGTCAGGAATGTGAAAGATTGGAAGAAGAAGTGATGAGCCTAAGAAAGAACTTAGAAAAGGCCCAAAGAGAACTACTAATGAATACACCTCTAATGAAAAGCTCTAGACAGTTGGACCAAATTCTCAATGCTCAAAGACCACCTCACATAAAGGCTGGGATAGGATATGAATGGGAAACCAGCAAGTCCAAGATTGAAGATAAAAGGAATGTCATTTTTGTAAAGGCAGCAAAGGAAGATGAAGCAGCTCAGAAGATTCCCACTGAAGAAGAAGCCAGCAAGAACAAGATTTGTAAAGAAACAAACATAACCAAGCAACAACATGAGAAGACAAATAATGAAGGGATGAAACAATCAGCTACTAAAGGCTCACATGCTCCTAAGGATGAAGTGAATAAATTTGGAAGTTGTCAAAGGAGGTTCTTTCCTCCTATGAAAAATAGCACATGTTTCTCTTGTCATAAACCAGGACATAATGCAACACAATGTAAGAGAAGGTCTATCAACTCCAACCAGCAAAAGATGCAACAAAAGAGAAGAACCCCTCAAGCAAGCAAAGGGAAAAGACAATCTTCCACCAGGTATGCAAATCATTTCCATGGCTACTGTTATGCATGCAATGAATTTGGACATAAATATGTTGATTGTAAATTATGTTCAAAAAGGGGAATGAAATATTATACATCAACTCAAATGCACCTTGGTCAAATAAGATGTTATGTATGCCTCAAGCGTGGTCACAAAGCTAAAGACTGTAAACTGCCATATATATTAAAGAACTCCAGACAGATGATGAAATCCAATCCAATCAAACAAAATTATGAATCAGAAAGGAGTGCAGACATTATGATGAACCCCAATAGAGTATGGAAAGAAAAGAGAAAAGGGGAGCCTATCATCTCAATAACATAATAAATCCGCCATAGTCTAAGGGGGAGCTGCTCTAGGAAGCAAAGCAAAAATCCATCCAGTGACAAATATGAAGCAACATCCCAGGGGGAGAGCAGTTCATATATTTACCCCATGAAAGTAGTCTAAGAAGATCTCCTTGGAATGACAACAGATATGAGATCAGTAAGAGAAAGGAAGAAGAAGACCATCTGAAACTCACAATAGCCAGCAAAATTGTTAGAAGGAGAACAGAGGCAGCAAAGGCATTTGACTAGTTAAATCCTGTGTGAACACATGAGTTCTTGATGAATGATCCTATGTAATTGAGCCGAGTCCAATAAGCAGGGTATGGAAATTAGAGTGATTGTGTGGCAATTTTGTGGTGAAGAACCTTGTAGCATCGGTTTGTGCGAATTTCCTGTTCCACTCAGAAGACTAATGAACCATACTCTCTGTGAATAAGTGTCTGTGTGTGCACTTTGCAGAAGAAACAGAAGAATTGAAGCAGAATAGGTTTATTCATGAATTAGGGGTGTAATGCAGTTTATAGATGAATTATTGAGCAATTATTCATTAATTGAGTGGCATAGGCTTTGATTGAAGACTAAAACCCTGTGAAGTCGAACCCGGTAAATCAAGCTAAGAATCTGCCTGTATATTCAGAAAGAAGAATGTTTGATAATGTGGAACTCTGCAAAGGTTATGTAAGGTGCAAAGGTTGTGAATGGTGGAGCGGAACCATAGTCAAATGCGCAATGTCAATAGTGGAGCGAAACCATTCGTGAGCGGGTTCGAATCATTATAATATACTGAAAAACGACTATTTAATAAAGAAGATCGAAACCTTGGTGAAACACTGTAGCAAAACCACTTATGGTTTCCGGATTATTTCGCACCACTTTTGGTACGGAGGCGGTATTATCTAGAGGGCTAGCGATTCCATAAGATTGTTGACACGTGGCATAGGTGGTATTGGAAGCCAGCGTTTAACCTGCGATTTCGCAAGTTAACGTCAGTACCGGGACACCGAGCAGAATTTCTCAGGACCGTTGATTTGAAAAGGGGACATCCGGCGGTGACTATTCGATGAAGATACGCGAAGTTTAATAAAAGTGCGCGGAAGATAGAGGATGTACGGTGCATAGGTGGGCCAGTCCGAAAGTCTTATTATAAAGTTTGTTTTTCAAAGCATGGAGTATTAATACAAGGTCGGGCGGCGAACTATAAAGCGAGCGGTATATTCAAATCTTCAAAGGTTTGTTATGAGGTCTGGTTGCGATTATTAAAAAGGCATCAAGAAGCCATGATAAAAGTTGAATTGGCATATAAAGCAGTGTATAAAGCAGTAGTGATTCTGGAACTGTCATAGAAAATAAAATGCAGTGACATTCTTTCAAATCAGGATGACAAAATAAGTAGCAAGTTAATGATGCCAAGATCAGATTTAGTATATTGATGATTGTTGGTGTGAACAGTGGGAAGATCAATAGTGGAAACTATGGGTTCATGTGCAAGCTAAAATGAAATCTCTGCATGGTTTATCAAGGTAATATCAATTGGTACTAGGTACAGGTAGCATATCTATCAATAGAATATCATTCCAGGGGGAGATCAGCCAGCTAGGTAAGGATAAAACAGGTCCTCAGGATCAAAAGTATTATGGAAAACGTACATCAAGGTAGTATTCCCAGCGTTATCTGGATTCTGCATTCAGTTTGAGAAGGTCAGTAGTAGAGCTAAAGGATCAGTATTATGTTTACACTTGAATCAAAGTATCTGAAGAATAAAGGACTAGCAGTGATTACCATATGAAGCCCAAAAGTTTTAAAATCATCTAAATCCTACTTCAGCACAAAGGATTTACTGGTAATCCACCTTTAAAGAGAGATTGATCATTGACATACATACCCCCTTATGTCATAAAGAAAAGTGCATGGTTGATAAGTGAGATCGACCAATACATTGAATGCATCCTACCTCAAGGTTTTGTTTTGAAAGTTCATTATGCAAGTAGTAAAGGCATTTGATCTCTTAGATCAAATTATGGTTAATTCATTGATCACATATGTAACAAGAACCTTCAGCTATTAAGGATAATGTCAACATCCTAGCTCATATCATCACCAACAGGCAGGAAACGTGTACCGCAGGAATAAAGGATATATTGGCTTCATCATAATTGAACAAATGCTAGACTGCAGATGAGTATTGTAGAAGAAGACATATTCCATCTACAATATTCCTCAACAAAAATGTATTGGCACACTACATCAGAAAGAGACTGTATGTTTATTCAAGTTCAATATTCTCAAAAGTGTTCTCTCAACAAATATTGTACACCAGTATAGAGCAACATGGTACAAAGTCAGAAGAAGAATGCCTAAACACATCTCAGAGAGAGAAAATGAAAAGATAGAATCTACACTAAGAAATGTGCAACCCTTTTCCATTGATGTCAAAGGGGGAGGAAAAGCAGGTAATAGAAGAAAGGGTCTTCTAAAAAAAGCTAGACAGAGGAAGACTTGGAGGAAGAATTGGATTATTGGTGGATGTGTTGCCATCAATGCCAAAGGGGGAGACTGTTGGAAATGTTGTCATTGATGGCAAAGGAGATGGCAAAGGAAGAACACCTGAGGCAGCAACAAGACAAAGAGAGTAGCATAGCAGCAAGATGTAGAGAGGGTCAAGCAGCAGAGACAGGGTCATTTAAAGAAGCAGAGGCAGCAAAAGGAGAATTAAGGAGTAGCATCAGTCTAGGAGCAGATGAAACAAAGAGAGCATAAGACAAGTAGAGCATAGAAGAAACAAAGGCAGCAGGAGTCAGATGAGGTGCTGCAAAGTAGTGATGACAGTAGAAGAGGGCCATTTAATAGCTGAGGAATGAGACAGAGTGATGAGGAACAACTATTCAAGTGGGAAGATTGTGTAGACAATCTAGTAGAAGCTAATTTGTGTTTTTTCACAATTATTCAATTGAAGGCATAGAAGATCGGAGCCTCATAGGATTTGCTACAAGTATAACAGGTGGAGTGGATTCTATAGATGCAACAGAGGAAGGAGCGCAAAGAAACTAAGACAGCAGATATAGCAGAAAGGAAGAGACAAAGAAGTAACAGAGGCAGCAAAGGAGGCAGCACTCAGGCAAAGAAGGCAGCGCTGAATCACAGACAGGCAAAGGGGGAAGCGCTGAATCAAAGACAGAAAAAGGAAGCAGTGAATACAATGGAGGCAGTAAATGAAGGCAGAGGAAGCGAATATAACAGAGGCAGAGTCGTTATCACTACAGCAGAGGCAGAGGCAGAGGCAAAGCGACAGGAGCAGCAGAGACAGAGGCAGAGGTAGACCTGTTATAATTCCGAGAATCACCCAACTCGGAGGACAAATATAAAATTTCGAGAATCGCCCAACCCGGCAGATACAGTCGTATGTATAATTCCGAGAATCATTACCCGATGGGCGTTACATATAACATATAAACCATATTCCGGGAATCGCTTAACCCTTTGGCAAAGTATACATATATGTCTATTATATTATGGAGCGCACAAAACGAAGTTTTAGATGGTGGGACCTCTCCCCAATCGCAATCGGAGATCGCAAGGGCAGCGGAACATCGCAACAGAAAGTTGCGATTGCGATTGAAATGCCGGACCCGATCGAGTTATATACCACAGTTAATTGCTAATCGCATCCGAGTTCCCAATCGCATGTCTTTTGTAAAACGCTGCGATTGAAATGCCGGACCCGATCGAGTTATATACCACAGTTAATTGCTAATCGCATCCGAGTTCCCAATCGCATGTCTTTTGTAAAACACTGCGATTGAAATGGCAGACCCGATCCTGTTATAAGCAGGAGTTAATAGATGCAAATCGCATCCGTGTTCTGATCGCAATCGGAAATTTTCTATTATGCGCCCCGATTGCATTTGTTTGAAGTTTCGGACCCGATGGGTGTATAAACGGTGCTTTATACATATTTGAGTTACGGTCAAATCGCATCGGCACTGGTCAATCGGAACATATGTTAAAGACTTGCGATTGCGATTGAAGCCCGGACCCGATGGGCTTATAAATTATGACTAACAAATGTTTCAGTTCCATGGTCAATCGCATCGGAGGTAAAGTGGAGGGTGATTGTTTATATAAAATAATTGCTGTTAGATATATAAAACATGGTTGCGGTTGTATTAAAACATGCCGCGTGGTCTGTAGACCCACGGGCCTCAGCTTAATGGGAGGGCGATTATTAATGTAATACAATTGTAATATATGTATGTTCTGGCCTGCGGAACTCGCCACATCAACAAGACACTTGCTGCGTGTAAAGGATTGAATTACAGTCAGCAGATTCATTTATATATAAAGCGCTGGTATAAAAATAAAATAAAATGCAGTTCATAAATTCAGGAGTTACGCAGCAGCCATAAACAGAAAGGCATACAAAGAAGAGAAAGGGACAAAGAGACAGTTAGAGAAAAGACAAATGCGCAGCAAGCCAAGAGACAAAATGAGTGAGCTGGAGTTCACATTGTAATTCAAATGTAAATGTTTTAATTGTTTTTATTGTTTGTGATGCATTGGCAAGTCTCCGGAAGAGAGCAAATATCCCACTGTAATATTAAAATAAGCACCTACAGTTACATTTTTCTGAGTAAGCTGAAAAGAGATGAGAAGGAAGAAGGCAAAGAGACATGACTGTCCATTTCGAATTCCCAGTAGAATACAAATAGTCATGAAGCTATCTTGTATAAAAAGGGGGTAATATCCAAGAGGAGAGATTGATGAAAATAGAATGAGAAGAGGAGAGAGTGTGCAGCAGAATTGAATATAGTTGAAGAAAATAAGCAAGCTGCAAGAAGAATGTGAATAAGGAGGAGCTGAGCAAAAAGGCTATTGGTAATAGTCGAAAGGTAGATGATTGAGTCTGATATAAGAGTTGATGAACATCAGAGAAGAAGGTGAAGAAATGTAGCTGATATCCAAGGTAAATCAAAGAAGTGTTTTTATTTTGAAAGAGTAAGGAAGCTGAGCTCTCTTTCCGGTTGTAGCTTGATAGATGTCGCTAGCCGATCGAGGTAGGATCTCTATAAAGTTGGTGCCTCCTAAAACAGATGGAGTTGAAGCCTGTCATCAAGCGTTTGATAAAATGTCGGCTTGTAGCCGATCAAAGTTGGAGCTCATAGGTTGGTGCTCAGAAAATTGATAGAGGTGTTGGATTTTGCAAGTTGTAGTCATGGCACTGAGGATAGAGCCTTTACAGTCGGGTGCCTGCAGAAAAACAAGGTGAGAGGTGAGTTGTGGGAGCTTGCCTTGTGATCACAACAATAATAAGATGTGGTTTTCTCCCTTTATGGGTTTCCACTTATATCTGGTGTCTCTGTGCATGATGTTTATGTGTTGATGTGGTTTATCTCATCTGATTAATACTTGCTGCTCTCATATTCAATCTGCTATTACATTAACAAATCTGCTTGATAGTAATACTTGTTGCTCACAGATTAAGATTGCTCACATATTAAATTGACCATGAAATGAAGGTGTAAATAAGATTTAAAAGAAAAGTATTAAAAGTCCATGTATGTGTTAAACTGATTCACCCCCCCCCCTCTCAGTTTAACTAAGGGTTCAATATTCTCTGAAAATGATATATATATATATATATATATATATATATATATATATATATATATATATATATATATATATATATATATATATATATATATATATATAAAAGAACAAAGTACGGGCCCCAAAAAAGTTCGCCATAAAACTCTTTAAGAAGTGACAAAAGCACACACACACACACATTCTAATTGCTGTCGAAGAAGTTCTCTCTAACTCTCTCCTATAAACTCTTCAGGATTACATTTATACCACAAGGATGACCCGAATCGATTCAGGTCCCCAAACAGTTCAACAACTCTTAGCATTCCCAATTCCTAAAATCAGACTCAATAACTGAACTAATCCTAAACTGACTCTTCGTATTCCTATCTTAACCAATTTCTCATGTTCTCAAAATGACTTGAGAATGATTACAATTCCTTACCAAATTTATTTAATATTTACAAGAAATTTAAAGAACATGGGACCCCCTATGTCTACTTATGTACAAAGTAACTTTTGAGCCTAACGCCCCTGCATCATATTCTAAAGGGAACTAGGTTTTAAACCCAATCAGAATATCTGACTGGTGCAATTATCTGGGCTTCATACATTCATTTAACCTCTTTTTCAATTAAAGGCATAAAAACTAGATTGAGTCTTCTAAGATTTTGTTTGAAAGGTTTTTGATGTTCTTGTATAGGTATTTTGTGTTGTATTATGCTAGTGTCATAAGATTTTAAGTCCTCATAACTCCATGCAAATACATCCTAAAATTCCTTAAATAGGGCTATGTATTTCACTTTTTCTTCTTGAGGTAAGGCTTTTGAAAGTTTTATCATCTTAGGATTTAGTTTTGTTCCTATATTGCAGTCCTCAATGTTAGATATTAATGGTTCCATATTTGGTTTTCTTACAACATCATTAGAATAAAAAAGATCTTCTAAAGGGGCTAATCCCTTAGGTAAAAATTTGTTCTTAAGGTTTAAAATGTCAGAATCATTATCTACTAATTCTTCAATCTCTACCTTTTCTAAATTATATATTTCTACTTGAGTGAATTTAGTGGGTTTAGTAAAATTTAAGTTATTTGCATCTACATCATTTATATCAATCTCACTCTCTATGGTTTGATCTCTTGTACAATCTGTGTCTATGTTACAATTCTAAAATTTTCCTTCGACATTCATGAAATGATAAACCTATTCATCCTGTGAAAATATCTGCCAATATTTTAGATTATCTGGTATTTTGGGTCTGTGTTTAACTTTTGCTGTATATTTATGATTTGGTTGAAAAGGAAGATTGCATGTACTAGCAAAAGTTGCTAAGTTGTGTGCCTGTATATTCTATTTTCTAGGAATTACTGCAAAGTCACATTCAAGCAGTTCACTAATAAGATCTAAAACAGTTTCTCTATATTGGCTTAATCTTGGGTTATATACAGAATATTCTCCTCTAATCTATTTCACAAATAAATCAGAGTCTCCCATGATTGACACTCTTTTGGCTCCTAAATTTCTAACAATCTGTAGTCCTAAAATCAAAGCTTCATATTCGGCCATGTTGTTTTTACATTTGAAATTGAATCTAAAGGCACGACCTTTTGCATGATTGTTTTCCATGTTATTTATCCAAACTCCTGCTCCTACTCCTAATTTATTAACTGATCCATCAAAATATAGCTGCCACATTGATTCATGAAAAATGTTGTCACTGTCTGGTGCTTTCCTTTTCTATTTTAGTTCAGTGCTGCTCTCTATGCTAGTTTCAGAATTACATAAAACGAAGGAGTCCATATTAGTAGGTGTAGAGTAAATAGGATAGTTTCGAGGTATTTCTACACTACTAACCATGTACTTCATTAATGTCTCTCTGTAAAGTTTCTTGGGTTGGCCAAAAAGTGATATTGTTGCATAATACATATCTAGTTGTAGAGATCCTTGTAGTTTAACTCCCCATGAGCGAGATAACACCATTTCATACTTAGAAGGGATGTAAACTACTATAATATCCATGACTATGCTTTTTCCATGGTATTGAACTAAAGTAACACATAAATCTTTTATCAAGCCTAAACATTTCACTTTACTGGAATCAAATGATAAGAGATCTTTATAAGGTCTAGTGATGTCTAGATTCAAGGTTTCCATTATTTCTTTTGACATCAAATTATGTGAAACACCTGAATCTAACATTACATTATGTAAAATCTAATCATGAATAGTTAAGCTAATGTAGAAAGGAGGAACTCCTCCCTCTTGGTGTTTTCCATTGACTTCAAGACCAAATATTAGTTCTGGTTGATCATCACTCAAATTAACTGAATCTTCTCCATCATTCATATTTAAGGTCTCAGTGATATGTGATTTGTATAGGTCATGTTTTATCAAATCTGTCAAAGGAATTGGTATATTCAGTTTGGCAATTTCAGCTTGGATATTGACTAGTGTTTGTGATTTTCCTAACTGAATTATTTCTTCTTTTGTAACTGTAGTTTGGGTAGGTTTATCTTCTTTTTCTACAGTTGGTTTTTCATTTTCTGTTTGTATTTCCACTGTTTTACTACTTTTAGTTTTCTTTTCAAGGATATTTTGATATGCAGTGGAATTTTTGGCATATTTTGTGGTTTCAACAGTTGTTTTAGCAGTGGCTATTTTAGAATCAGCAGTAGATGTTTTTGGATCTGAAATTGTCGTTTTAACAAATGTTTTTGTCTTTTCAGTAGCATATTTTTGAGGATATGATGATGTTTGAACAACAGTATCTGTTATGTCAAAAATTTTAGGACTAGGTGAAATTTTGGGGCTTGAAATTTTCTGATTAGGATTTGAATTCTTCTGAGTTGAACTAGAGTTTTGTTGGGTTTCCCTAGGGAGGATTTGCAGAACTTTAGTGGTAGGAGCCTCTACTGTCGTCTTTGTTTGAGTTTGGGTAGATTTCTTAATATAAGGTTGTACATTTTTCTTTCTCCTAAGGTTATATTGCTTATGGACTTCATTAATTGCAAACTCATAATCTTGCTTGTAATCAAAAGACTCACCATAATCTAATTGTAGTTGTTGTAATTCATATAACTCCTGTTCTTCTTGTGTAAAAAAATGGTGTTATCATCATTAATGCCCATTAGATTGATCTGAATGTCTTCATCATTTTCATTTTTGTGAAACTTTCAGCATAGTTCTCTTGGAAAGGTGGTCTTATTGTTTGGTCAGGTGTTGATTCTCTAGATTTTCCAGTGTTGGTGTTTTTCCTGAAATTGGGATTTCTAATTTGAGGTCCTTGTTGTTGGTTATCCCACTGTGGCTTCCTTTCCATATTATCTAACCTTTCCATCATTCTCTCTAATTTTTTTGCTAAGTTATCTATTTTCACATCTGAAGTTGATGTTTCCTCTTTTATTGTCACTCTCCTTTCATTTCTTCATCTAGCTTTCTTTTCTAACAAGTTTTCCTCTACACTTACAAACATTACTTTGCATCTGCTCTAAGGTTTCTGGTTTTCTCTCTCTCAGTTGGTAAGTCATATCTATATCAAATCCATCAGGGAATTTGATAAGGGCAGAGTCTCGAGGAGGTTTAACATTAGTAGGGATTGCATTGTAAATACTATTATATCTTGTACAATAATCTTGGACTGTTTCATTTGGTGTTATTTTTATATTTTCAAATTTAGACAAAATTTGTAGTGGATTCTTCTTTTTCTTCCATCTATTTAGAAACATCCTATGAAAAAAGCTAAATCAGCTATACGACTAGCATTCAACCTTTAAACCACTTCTTAACATCACCAGCTAAAATTTGAGCAAAAAGTCTCATTTGGACATCATCATCATCAAGCTCATGCAACTCAAAGTAGTCTGTCATTTTGTTAACATGATTTTGTGTAGTATAGTGAGTTGTTCCATCAAATTGAGGGATTTTTCTTTGATAATCTTGGGGCATGTTATGTAACTGTGCTGGTAGGACCAATGGAGTATATCTAGCAGCCATGGCTTGGATTGTATCTTGGCTAGGAGGTAAGTTTGAAGTACTTGGTGAGGAACTAGAAGTACTTGTTGATGTAGTTAAATCACTTGCAGATGAGATTGGGATATAAGAATATGTACCTGAAAATGTGGTTGAGATACTAGAAGATGAAGTTGGGATGCTACAAGAGGTGCTTGGAAATGAGAATGATGTATAAGAAAAAGCAACATAAATACTAGCGGATGAACTTGAGGTGGTGGAAGATGGAAATAAAATTATAGGTTGAAATGGTTTGTAATATTCCTACATTAGTATGCAGCTAATGGGAATATTGAATTTTTATTTTTGCACTTAGTAGATGAATAAATGGGTAAGGAGACCTATACTTCATTTAAATCAGCATAAAAGCCCTCTTGGTATGAAAGGGGATCATTCTAGAAGCTGGATTTCACACCCTCATGTGTCAAAAGAGACTTTTTGCATGTAGACAAAGTCAAGTTTGACTAAGTCAACAACTTTTGTATTTGAGGTGTGAATCTTAAATAAAATCAAATGCTCAATGTGAACAAGGCTAAATCTAAGCTATCTGCATAAGAACACTTAATTGTGAAAGACGCTGGATCAGTTGACCAAGTCAACCATGACCAAATCATCAATGTTGTCTAGATGCAATGAACCTCCTAGATGCACAACACAGTTCTAGTTGGAAGCTACACATGTGAATAGAGCTAAATCATTGAGATGGTTTAGGATTTGGCATGATTTCTAACCTATAAAAGGAAGAGGAGGACATCAAGATAATATTGTTCATGATTATGATTTTCTGAAGATATTTTCTGTTTAGAAATTTTTATTCTCTTGTTGTTTAGCTAAGAATAATGTTGTTTAGCACTAGGGTGTTCTTGATCGGGAATCCCACCTCTTCCATTGAGTAGCTCTTGGAGGAGTCTTGCTGATCTTGTCCACTATCAGGCATTTGGCCAAGCTACATCTTCCAAATGCAACACAGATCCTGTTGAGGGTTTGGTTGTCCTTGTAAGCTGCAACAAGTGGCGGCTAGATCTATTCAGATCTAGGCCATTCTGGTGCCTCCTTTCAGTGGGAGATATTTTATCCTCCTGATAAGATATTATTGGATCATTGGAGGTACATAATCATATCTTGGCATCAGGCCAAACCATTGCTAGAGTCAACAATGCAATTTCTCTCCCATAACTGCGTTATTTTCAAAAGTAGAGTTGTAGGGAGTTTTGGCATGCTTTTGGAGGAGAGATCTCTGGTGTTTGGGATTTTTCCCTTCACTGTGGTGATCCATGGATTAGATTTATGATCCATGTTATGTTCAGATCTAATCTTTTGTGTATTGTATTTACTTCTGAAATTCTGAATCAAACTATAGATCTGCAACTTTAGATCTCAAATCTACTCTTTGTATTTCATGTTTTGCTCAAAACCCCAAGGGGAATGTGTAGAGGAACTATTCTAGTGTACAGATCTGATATGTAATTTACATCTACTCCAGCTCATAATATAACGTTGTCAAGCCTTCTTACAACAAATACATTGTTGCAGCACCTCATTCTTGAGGGTTTCTTCATCTAAGTGCTCCATTTTTCTCTTGTACATTGTATGGGCCCTATTATAAGCCTGATTTGTTGATGTATAAGTGATTAATGAGCCATTATATTTTTCTCCTACATATATTGGGCTGATCTGCGTTATTTTCTGGGTAGAGTTATTTTTTATTGCTGCATCCCCTTCTTTGGGCATTTTCCAACTGCACTAGGTATGGGGAAACCTGTTTAACCCACCTAGAAGGATTTTTTTTTTAATCCCTATTGGATTTTGGTCTTATATGTTTAGATCTAATGGATCCAAGTGTTGGTTTCTAATCCTGTAGCATACATTCCTAAAAAATGCATTTTTCAGGCATGCCTTGCTAGCAGTCACCTTTTGGGATATTACAGTGGTATCAAAGCATAATCTTTGGCTCAGCCTGTGAGTCTAGCTATCAGAAGGAGAAAGATCAGAATGATGGGGAGAATGAGATTACTCTCATCACTTTCCATATCTAGAAATGACCTCTCCAAGGAGGTTAAGCATATAGAAGAAGGAGAAGAGGAAGGACCATGCACTTCCTATTCTCATAAAGAAGAAGACAAGAAGCATGGAGGACACTTGGATCACATGATCCTAAGTGAATACCTTGTTGAGTACGAGTCTCAACCTATAGCCTTCAAGAATACTCTAGCCTTCCCACAGTTCATTCAACTGGAGGAAGAGAGGAGACCCGGTAGCAAGGGAGAAATCAAAGGCAATAGGTTTCTATTGTCCACTTTTGATGGGACATCTGCAGTAAAAGCTCAGGCAAGAAGACTTAGTGCATTCTTCCTACTACATCCAGTGGTAGAGAAAGAAGCAGTGGATATTGCAGTGTTGCATCTGAAGGGTGAAGCAAGCAATTGGTGGTTCAGCCATGTGAGACATGCAAAAGTATCTTCTTTTGCAAATTTCACTCAAAGGGTGATCAAGAGATTTGATAAAGAGAAATCAGGGGAATAAAATCCCTCACCACCTCTGTGGAGGTTTGTACCAGCACTGTCACAACCTTGGAGGAGCAGCCTTCAACATCAGCAGTTGAGGGAGCCAACATAGTAGAATAAGGAACTCTTATAGCCATACAAGGTGTTCCCAAAGCCCATCAAGGTATGATTGAATTTCCACTTTCTAATATTGCAGTAAATCTGTTAGAGGATTGTGGAAACCTATTGTTGCATGACCCAGAATCGTCACTTACTGCTAATCTAGAGCATCAGAGTTTCACTGCGCTATCCAAGAGCAACAATGAATAAAGGAGGAGCCATTCCTCATGGGAGAAATCATATGTCAGCCTCATTCAGGAAGCAATGAAGGAAGAGATGAAAAGGGGTAGACATCTTGAGATGAGAAAATTTTTATCCTCTCTAGATGATAGTTTCTCAATGAGCATGCCACAGCTCAAAGAGAGACTTCAAATTGCCACAGATCCAAGACCCCACTGGTTTTGGAAGGCCATGCATGAGGAGGAGGTCTCATAAAGAAATCCCATGGAAGGTGTACTTCAACATTCCATGAAGTGCAAAGTTCTTCAAATATTTGAGAAGGTTGGTGTCCTATAATGGGAGGATACCAAGTATTTGCAGAATGAGGTCCATGATCCATCGGTGGATGAATGGATGTGGATGATGAGCAAGAAGCTGGAAAGATACTTGCAAATCTATGATACTGGGCAGCAGGAGGCTTGGCTGCATTAGCTACTCTTGAAAGAGTTTGGCCATCATCCTCTTTCTAAGGGTATGTGGGGGAAATATGTGTGGCATCATGCTTGCATCATTGGGCAGCAAGGAGTATGGACACATTGTGTTGATACGAAATTATTCATATCAATCACCATGTTTTCACCACATGATTTATATGATGGAGGTAGGGGGAGGCATCAAAATATTTTGTTGCTTTGGATGTTCTTGGGAGATCAAGGGCATATTTTCTCTCACACTTTGCATGATGTTGCAGGAGTAGGAGATGGCACTATCATGGTGCAAAGGGGATAATCCTTAGCCTTGGATGATCTAGAAGTACTTCCACTTTGGAAGGAGATTCTTGTTTTTAGCAGCATTATTGAAGATGTCTTTGACAATGAACATGTCAAATAATGGAGCTATATATTGACAGTAGCCTATTTGTAAAGGCCAACAACGTTGTCACTTTGGAGCATGGATTTATGGATGGAGTGTCCCCAGGATAATTTCAATCTTGATGCACTTGATGAACAAGGAGGAGGTGAGAAAGATGGAGTAATGGGTGGAGACATATATTACTGTGATATGTTCTTCTTGGCTTGGATTTCCAAGTATGTGAGGAAGGATCTTCATGCAACACATGATTCATTTCTCTTCATGAGAGTATGTCATAGCATTATGGAGAGTTTTTTCATGGATCCTATCATTATCTTAATTCTAGTACATGGTAACGATCTTGCATTTATTGATCTGCATACTCTTATCATTTCTATGCAGTGCATTGCTCCACAAGAGGGCAAGCTTTTCATTGAGCTCCATGATCAACAATGGGACAAAATGTATGATGGAGACAAACATCTCTTATATGGCCATGGGAAAGTGTTGTATTACTTAATGTATGTTCATTTGATGTACACAACCATTTAATATTCATTAGTACATGAAATAACATACATAGACAACCATGTATCAATAAACCACTTGCCATGTAATTTTCTGAAACAACAGTTAGAAAAAATGCGATGTAACTTCATGGGAAACTGTTGGTACTTTCCTGCAACAAATGAAACCTTCAAAATTCCCTTTATCTTGATGGTAATCATGGTTCCAATTTCTTTTGTTGTCCTTACTACTATGTGGAGCATGATTGGAGAGGAAACACATTGGTTGGATGTGTTCTTTTGGGAAGAGGATTCCCACATTTTCTGCATTGCATGTTCTAGTGGGAGCATGAGAGGAGATATGGCCACCACAACCAAACACTTGTTTCTTTATAAGGTGGGCCATGATTTTGATGAGATTCCATATGGTGATGATTTCCCATCCATCACATATGGAATGGTTTGGGCCAGCTTGATTCACAACGTTGGAGAGGAGATCTTTAGAGATCTAGTCTTCATTTTTCCACTTGAGGGCAATATTATTGCTGCCCAAGATCAGCAGTCACTCTACACTTATAATAAGTGGAGGGGAGTACAGTGTGGGGTAGGCTCATATGTCTACCATATTCACATTTTCAGCCCACCTACATTGCATGAGCTCAAGGTGGAGGAGAGTTTTTTGGAGTTGCCATGTTGGGAGGTGACTCATTTTGTATGGATGATTGCTTGGGGATGGAGGATCCACTTGGGAAAGATGTTTTCCCAATACATTTCAGTCTCCATGCCTTTAGAGGTAACTCTTCAGTTCTATCCTTGCAGTTGCTTGAGGACAAGCAACATTTGGGAGGGGAGGATTGTAATATTCGGACATTAGCATGCAACTAATGGGAATATTGAGTTTTGATTTTTGCACTTAGTAAATGAATAAATGGAGAAGGAGACCCATAATTCATTTAAATCAGCATAAAAACCCTCTTGGTATGAAAGGGGATCATTCTATAAGCTGGATTTCACACCCTCATGTGTGAAAAGATACTTTTTTCATGTAGACAAAGTCAAGTTTGACTAAGTCAAAAACTTTTGTATTTGAGGTGTGAATCTTAAATAAAATCAAATGCTCAATGTGAACAAGGCTAAGCACACTTAAGTGTGAAAGAGGCTGGATCAGTTGACCAAGTCAACCAAGACCAAATCATCAGCGTTGTCTAGATGCAATGAACCTCCTAGATGCACAACACAGTTCTAGTTGGAGGCTACACATGTGAATAGAGATAAATAATTGAGATGGTTTAGGGTTTGGCAGGATTTATAACATATAAAAGGAAGAGGAGGACATCAAGAGAAGGTTTTTAATGATTATGATTTTTTGAAGAAATTTTCTATTTAGACATTTCTTATTCTCTTGTTGTTTAACTGAGAATAGTGATGTTTAGCACTAGGGTGTTCCTGTTCGATATTCCCACCTCTTCCATTGAGTATCTCTTGGAGGAGTCTTGCTGATCTTATCCACTATCAGACATTTGGCCAAGCTACATCTTCCAACTACAACACAGATCTTGTTTAGGGTTTGGTTGTCCTTGTAAGCTGTAGGAAGTGGGGGCTAGATCTATTCAGATCTAGGCCATTCTGGTGCCTCTTTTCAGTGGGAGAGCCTTCTATCCTCCCGATAAGAGAGTATTGGATCTTTGAAGCTGCATAATCAGATCTTGGCATCAGGCCAAACCATTTCTAGAGTCAACAGTGCGGTTTCTCTCCCATAAATACGTTATTTGCAAGAGCAGAGTTGCAGGGAGTTTTGGCATGCTTTTGGAGGAGAGATCTCTGGTGTTTGGGATTCTTCCCTTCACTGTGGTGATCCATGGATTAGATTTATGATCCATGTTATTTTCAGATCTGATCTGTTGTGTATTGTATTTACTTTAGAAATTCTAAATCAAACTACATATCTGCAAATTTAGATCTCATATCTACTCTTTGTATTTCATGTTTTGCTCAAAACCCCAAGGGGAATGTGTAGAGGAACTATTCTAGTGTAAAGATCTGATATGGATCTAATATTTTACAAATCTGTTCTAGATATGATATGTAATTTACAGCTACTCTAGCTCATAATACAACGTTGTCAAGCCTTCTTACAACAAATACATTGTTGCAGCACCTCATTCTTGAGGGTTTCTTCATCTAAGTGCTCCATTTTTCTCTTGTACATTGTATGGGCCCTATTATAAACCTGATTTTCTGATGTATAAGTGATTAATGAACCATTATATTATTCTCTTGCATATATTGGGTTGATCTACATTATTTTATGGGCAAAGTTCTTTTGTATTTCTGCAGTCCCTTCTTTAGGCATTTTCCAACTGCACTAGGTGTGGGGAGACCTGTTTAACCCACCTAGAAGGATTTGTTTTTGAATCCCTATTGGATTTTGGTATTATATTGCTATATCTAAGGGATCCAAGTGTTGGTTTCTAATCTTGTAGCATACATTCCTAAAAAATGCATATTTCAAGCATGCCTTGCTAGCAATCCCATTTTGGGATATTACATGGTTGCTTAGGAAAGAATGAATTTGTGGAATGAAGTGTAGTGGAAACAATGGATGAAGTGGTAGTAAATAATGATGAACCTACATAATCTAAAAGACTAGTATTTAAATGACTAGTAGAAGGTTTAAGGGTATGGGCTGATAAAGCAGTCAATTCAACTGAATGTTGTAAATAAAATTCATCAATTTCTTTAAGCAAAGTTGCAGTTATGGCATCCAGTTTATCATAAAATTGAAAAATATTTTGATCAGAATCAACTGAAATAGTTTCCTTCTTAGTTTCAATGAATGAAATGAAATCAAGATCTATTACAGTATTATGTAAGTCTCTTTCTGATTTAGTTCTGAATAAATATTGTTCAAAATTTAAATCAAATTCAATGTCTTGTAAATTTGATAGTATATTTGGAAGAGAATTTTCTTTGACCAATGAAATCTTATTACCTAATCTTCTACTCTTCTGTTTTTCTTTCCAATTCTGTTAGGATTATCTACTATGACAACAGGTTGTGGATCTGGATTGGACCTAGTATAGTAGACTCTTTTGGAAGCCACAATTACATTTTTTTATGAAAATATACTCACAACTTATTTAAAACAATCTTAAGGTGAAAAGATAATTGAAAATATTTCCTTTAAGATCTATTTTAAAAACTGAGGATTGGTTAGTTCCCTAGTATGGTCGCCAATATGTTATCACTCCAATAATTATTAAAGTTGTGATATTTTTAGTAAAAAGAATATTAGAGGTAACCACAAACCAACTTTTAAGCCTTAGGATCTAGCCTTCATAATGCTCAGAGAGGGCTCTCTTTATATTATTTATATTTGTTGATTGTATTTGATTTTAGGCTAGTTATGTAGGGTAAATTGGTTTTGAATTTTGATTTGATTTGGTTTGGTGGTGAAATCACTTACTCAGATGGATAGATGTAGCTCTGTATTCCACTGGGCTAATGGAGTCAATGTGTCAAGCAGTTAGATTAGGATCAAGTTCTAAAGGGAAATGTTTACAGAGAAAGATAGCTGAGTTACTTCAGATCTTCAAGGCTGGTGGTGAAAATGGTTTTGATCAGGATAAAAGAGTAATTAAGGGTTCTTAAATCCGGATTATGAGTGAAAAGGTAGAGGTCAATAGAAACTAGGGAGAAATTAAGGGTTCCCTAATCTAGATATCAGTGGAAAACATATAAATGATAATCAGTCAAAACATAATGCTTTTAACATATCCTGAAATAAAAATTCTTGATTTATCATTTAGATTTAGAACACATTCAAGTATTGATGTAAAAACATAAGAAATGACAAAGAAACAAGTGAAAATACTTCACTGTAGTAGCCCAACACATGAATCCTGTAATATGATGGTTTATTTCCTTAATCCAGTCTGCTGACTTGAAATTGGTACAATAACCCTTAGGTTCAGAATAGTACAACTACAAAATTTTTTAGCAATTCATCCACACTCAATACTTCTAAATGAGAAGTATTTATAAAAAAAATCATACAAAATATCCTAGAATAAACTTAGGAATTATTCATGGAAAATTAATATCTTCATGCAAGAAGTTAGTGACAACTTCCTAACTAATGCTAGCTGTCCCTTTTTTATTGAAATACATGGTTTGCTGACTTGATTTTGTTACTGCTTTATCTCTTTGTTCAAAAAAAGCTACAAACTTCTGACAACAGAGGCATTTCACGTTGCGCATTCATCTCCCGCTTTGTGATTATTCTCAGTGTGACTGAACCATACTCTTTCACTGAAAAAATATAAATGCTGATGTAAAAACAACAAGCTCTGTTTTACTGTTTGGTACTTACTGCAATCTGATTTCATAGTAAATCAGTCAATTTTCCCCAGAATTCTGCCTCTAGTAGTTTTGTCTTCATCATTCTCCTGAAATTATCATCAACTTTAGTGTACTTTTAGAATGTTGGCTTGTTCACAAATATGTGTTTTACTTCATCCTGTAAGTAAAACAAATTATCAAAATTATTGTAGAGCACCTTCCCTGTTGGGATTCCCTGCAAGGATGAATTGTTCAGTTGCTCCCTGGAAAACTCTCTTATCTTTTTATCATAATCATCCTATTTCATTAATCTGTCATTAGTAACTAGAGGATTGGGAAGGCCTTTTTTCCTTAGAACATCAAACTTGATCATGAACCTTGTGATAACAATATCCATGTTCTGGCATTTCTCTTCTAATCGTATCATTAAATTCTTCTTAGAGATGACCTTCCTAACTTCCAGGATGGTTTCTGTTCTGTCATTAATTCCAATTTCTTCCAGCTCTTGTCTATTTTTGGAATTAAGAAACTTGATGATTTCAAGAGATTCTTCAGGTTTCTTACCAAACTCTTGTTTGATCGTTTGGATTGCTTCTCTTTCTAATTTCACTAAGTCTTTTTGCTCATATATGACCTGTATGAATGGCCAAATATCATTGACTTATGCAATGCTATTTCCTTCAATGTTAGTTCTTTTTCTAACATTTTTAGTTTTTCATTCAATCTGTTGGCCTTTTCTTCTTCATTCTTAGCATTTGTTTGAGCAAGTTTATTTGCATCTTCAATATTTTTGAGCTATTATTTTAGTCTGTTTATCTCATTGGTCTAAATAGACATATTTTGCATAACCTTTACTAGTTTTCTTGATTCATCTGAATGTTGTGTTGATGTTGTTGAATATTCCATGGTTGAAGTTGTAGATGAAGTAATTGGAAGTGTTGTGGCCATTGAGACTTTAGGAGCCAATGATTCTACCAAAGTATAAGGTACAATTGTTGTGATTACAAGGATGACAGTGGCAGGAACTTCCTCTTCTTTGTTGACTTTTATCTCCTGGACCAACTTGTCCATTTCAATTTCCATTTCCTTTATCTGAGTTGTTAACTGTAAAATGAGACTCACCATCTTATCTTTCTGATTGGTATCCTGTAAGACCTCCTTGGCTTGAGGATGTTCTGTAGGGGGGGATCTTAGTTTATTCCTTAATGCAGCAATATCTCTATTTTTCTTCTTGATAAATTCCTCTGCAACTTTACATTTTAAGGATCATATACTACTTCAATTACTAGCTCTTCCAAGGATTTAATTCTAGTGTCTTTTGCCTATGAAGATGCTTTCTCTAATTTGAGCTGATCTCTGACATTAACCAGAGTGTTTTTCAGTTTTTTTGCACTCATGGCCTTGGTGGTCATTGTAGAAGAAATCATCTCCCTTGCCTACTTATGAAACTCAATTTGATCCAGAGGATGAATATCCTGGACTGGGACTTCAAAATATATCTTTTTGTAATATGAGGATGTCTTAGGAGTCTGAACTATAGGTTGAAGAAATGACATCTGAATCTTTTTATTCTTGTATTCAAAGGTTGAAAGTAGCCTATTCTGTATGCCAGGAGTTTGATTCATATACTGAGAATATATTTCTGCTTTAATTTCTTCATTTATGGTTTTGATTTCTTTGTATCTTTCCTTGATATCCATGTCCTTTTCTACTCTTTTTTTAGATGAAGAAACTTCAATGATATGCTACTTTTGAATTAGTTGAGTCTTTGACGTAGTAGGTTGTTGTTATTCTTTAACTGTTGTAGGAGGTGAATTGTCTTTTGCTACAATTTCTGTATCAATCACCTCTATTGTTTCTACTTTTTTACTAGAAGGATTTAACTTTGGCTTTTTGCTATATCTCAATTTGAATTTAGTCTCTGTTGTAGTTTCTGTAGTATAGAATCCTTCCTCTCTGTTTCTCTTTACATTTCTTTATTCTTGGGTTGGAGTTTGCAAAGTTTGACTAGTATCACTTTGCTTCCTTGCCTCTACCAACGTGTTTTCTAACCATTCAAACTGATTTGAGAATTTCTCAATTGCTGGCTTATTTTCATGTAAATATGGAGTTAATTTGCATTTAACTCTCATTTTACTAATAATACCAAGGGGATCATAATACCACAAGAAAATTTTGTTGGATTTGAACTCCTGTAAACATTTTTCTGCCTCAGGACCTGCATCTCTATTGTTACAGTAAAAGGGCCAACCTGGTTCTTCAACTTGAACTATGTTTTCTTCTTTTCTATTAAGATTTTAACTGAATCTGAATTAATAATCTGCCTTATGTGTTCAAGGGAAAATAACCTCATAGGGAGGTATTTAGGCAGTTTATATGGAACCAGGCTTAATCCATATACTCTTATTTCAATGTGATTTTGGTACAAGTAGCAGTCACCTATCCTGTTATGCTCTGATATCTACAAAACCTTTTTAATATATTCACTAATTATGGGTTGTATGCTGCTGTTCAACAAGTTTACCATGGGATGAATGAAGGAATAGGTAAAATATGTATAGGTGAACTCATTGGAATATTTCCTTATCAAGGAAGTAAAAAAGATGACTGATTGTGGGTTTCCTTCCACATCAAGATTATGAAGGTTTATATTGAATTTTCTTAGACTGAAAGTATAATAACATGTGAAATAGGAAGGAAGAGTACTTGAAAACACCTTAAGAAGGCATTTTGACCAATTTCTCATGAATACTGTCAGCAAGATATTCGGCAAAGTTAAAAATGGGAGTAGGAGGCTGACTATGTGTGAAAGTAGATAGAAAACCTAAAACTGCAACATCAACATGTTCATCTATAAAGTAGCCAAGAATGAAAGACACCATGGAAATGATATGTCTTGTCCTTTCAGAAAAATTTGTTAAAGAATAGGGAGGATTCAACTTGGGAATTTCTACATAAGAAGGCATGAAGGTCTGGAAAATTTGGAACCTCTTGGGAAAGTCTAAATTCAAGTATAACTGAGTGAGGGCTTCAATGGAAAAAGGAACTCCATCTGGTCCAGGTTGTATCTGAAGCATTTGATTGATTGAATCTGTTGTAATAGTAAACATGACTTCTTTTTCAGGGTTTATTATGGCTCTCTGATTAGGGAAGTAGCATGATTGATAGAGTATGATTACTTTTGGGCATTGGTAAGTATGAGGAACAATATATTTTGGTAAATTACAGTCCTAGATGAACAATTCATCAGCCTGATCTATGGATTTTTCTTGGCTCCAATAGTGAAGCTCAAGAAGGTTGAATTCTGTCACTGTATCAGTAATCTTGAAGTCTGTATCTGCTAATGGAATGTGTTCTACATCTACAATAGGGGGTTATAGAGGATTGAAAACAAAATTGTTTTTGGAAGCCATTACTTTTCTTGATTTATCAATTTTAATACTATTTTGACCTTAGAACACTGATTCAGGCCTGTAGGATCACCTTTGAAAGTTATAACAATTTGCAGAAGGATATTGGATATAACAAGGGTTCTATCTTTTGACTGCAAAGGTATAAAATTGATCAATTTACTTAAACTGTAATCTCTGTAAAAAAGGAAATCTTAAGACTTTAAAGCTTGTGAAAATGATATATAGGGTTTATAATGCACTCTCTATGATAAAAAATAATCTCAAGACATCAATTTTATGCAAAAAGGATGCCTAGGGTATGTAGGAAAGGGTTGAAGGTCACAAAAGGATTTTTCAGGTTTGTAGATGGCTTCAATTAATCAAAATCTGTGTTTAAAAACAGTCCAAGGCTTCAAAATTTGTGAAAATATGCTCAGGGTTTGCAGAAAAACGATTTTTGGAAGGCAATATGATTTTTTATACGTTTAAATGCTCCTAAATGATTCGATTAACTGCGTTACTTCTTTAGAATGATGAACAGGTCTGTTCTCTGAAGAATACCTGGGAAAACTAAATTTTTTCTATGCAAGAGGGTTTCTAGGGTTTGTAGAAGGTTTCCTGATGTTTTGTTGGTCTTTATAAGCTCTTTGGACGAATTTTGAAATAGCTGTAGAAATCAAATTGGTGAATTTTGTTTCAATTAGGATTTAAAAAGGAGTCGGAAACATTTTTTCGGTCTGTAATGCTTCTATTTGCATGAAAAAGGTAACAGAAAAGTAAAAAGAGTAAAAATGGGTGGTTTATAAGAATTTTCATTCGAGAGTGAATGTATTAATTGCGCGGTCATTTCAAACGGGCGAGTGGTTTAGGCGCGGGGGAGGAAAAATGCTCAATGGTTTTCGCAAGCTCCAGAGGTGGTTAGTGGAATTAGTTTGATAGGTACGATCCAATAAGATTAAGACACGTAGCAAGGAGGAGATCCCCACAAACCACACTTATCGCAAGGTCTAGGGTGTGTTAATTATCATGCTAAGGAATGTGCGACAAGGGATAATGATGGTCAGATCTGGCGGGTGAAAGGTGAACAACTAGGATGATGCGATAGAGTTGCAAGGTCAGATGGTGTGGGGCCCAGGGTTTAAATGATGCGGGAGATTAATATGTATTAAAACTAATGTTTAATACATATAATTGGGATTCTGATATACTATTGGTCAGATATATTAATGGTCGAGGTTTTATAACACAACTAATAGGGTCATGGTAAGTGTCATGTTATAACCGGCGGGAATAATATGTAGTGGGTCTAGGATAATTAATATGTGGGGCTTTAAACTATAGTTTAAAATAAGAACGTATAGGTGGGGAATAATATCTAAAGGATTTATTTAATACGGGATAAAGGTATATAAAAGAGTTAATACATTAGGTTAGTGTTAAAAATGTAATGTAACTGTGGAATGTCAAAATACACGAAGTATAGTATAAAATTTGATGTTGGAAATAGATTTCTTCATAATGGGTCCCAACATAATATTTTAGAATTTATACTTAGGATAAAGTATTTTTTGTGTTTTTGGGTGTTTTTGAATATAAGGGGAATTAGTAAAGGGTTTTTACTTTTCTTAAGTAAAATGTTTTTTTAACTTAGGAAAAGCAGATTTTTGTAAGGGGGAAAAGAATGAAATAAGGGGAAAGAATGAAGATGGAGGGGATGGAGTATTTTTACAAGGGGATGATTTTTCTGAAGGAAGTTAGTAAATGAAATGACCAATTTTCTACTTATCCATGATTGCAAAAACTACCTATACCTACCCATATTATACCCTAACATTATTTCTTCATTTACATGGGTGCATTTGGTCTTGCAAACCCTTATTCATTTTTCTTTTGAAACAAAAAAATAACTAACTCTATCCTTATTTATTCCAAGGGCTCAGATTAAGATGTTGAGCTACTTATTATTCTCTACCTAACTACTGATTTGCCAAGATTAGACTGTTTGGCTAGATATTTATTCTTTATTTAATAACATGAAATTTAAAGCATGAAAAAATCAAGATTAAGCTATTTGACTTATCATGGATTATGGCATTTTAACAAGTTGCACACAATCTTTATTTTGCAATAAAAGTAAATAGTAGTGGCATTTGGATTTGCATCAATTTCATGTTTTATTTTTATCTCCTTTTTGTTTGGGGTCCATTTTACTATTATTTTTTATCTTTTTTCTTTCTAGTCCTTTGATTTTTTGTTTAGGACTTTTACCCTCTTTACATTTTTTATTTTTCTGATATGGGAAAACAGTTTGCAGAAAGAAAAGTATGTACATATTACAATATTAATCAAATTCAATTCCAAATTATGAATCCTAATATTATAGGACCCTAATAGTGGCTCCACATGGGGATGAAATTTCCAGGTGAAATGTCAAGAACTTTGAGACTAGTAGCCTTTGAATTTGACTATTGCGGAACTTGAAACTGTTTTATGAGCTCTGCATTATTCATACTTATGATATTTTGTCTTTCAAATCTTAGGGCATTCTCTCCGAGCTTCAACTTTGCTAGAAAAACATCTAATCCAATCTAAAATATGCAATGTTATGTACAATAAGTAAAGTAAACAAAGTGAACTATTGTTATTCTAGGGAATAGTAATGCTTCGACATTCTACCATTGATAGGCCCACCTGGCAGATCTGATCCATCCAACTCCTTAAAAAATAATGCATTGTTACCTCTATAACCATAAATGACATAAGGGCCTTTCGATAAAAAATCAACTTTCCCATGTTTACCTTTCTCTTCTCTCCTGTAATCCCACTTAAGAACTTTTTCACCTATATAAAAATCATCTTCCTTAGTCTTCTTGTCAAATATATTTTTAATATTTTCTTGAACAACTTGAGACTTGAGATAGACATCTTCCCTAGTTTTCTACAAGTGTATGGTTTGGTTTATCCTTCTCTGGATATCATTGGTTTCTATCTCCAATCCTTGGATTATCTTCATTACTGGTACTCCTAAAGAAGATGGAAAAACAACATCCATCACATAAACAAGCTGGTAAGGGGATGTACCAATATATTTCTTTGTGGTAAGTCAATTTGACCATAAGGCATTCACTAACCTTTTGTTCTAGGTTTTCTTATTGTCTTCTACTAGTTTCTTGATGATATTCATAGGGATTTTATTGGAGGATTCAACAAGAACATTACCTTGGGCATAATAAGCAGTGGAATGGCCAATGGTAATGTGGTATTTATTACAGAAGTCAATCATGTTTTTGGACTTGAATTTAGCTGCATTATCAGTGATGATCTTTTGGGGGCATCCAAATCTTGAGAGTATGTTGTTTTCTAAAAATGAGATTATGACAATATCAGTGGCTTGCCTGGAAGGTATGGCTTCTATCGAGTTAATGAAATAGTATGTGGCTGCCAAAATCCACTTGTGTTGGGTTGAGGATGGAGGGTGAATTTCACCAATGAAGTCAAGACCCCATTGCTGAAAATGTATTTATGTGGAGATGGGTTTAAGGGGTAAAGGAAGCAATTTTTTCTTTCCTTAAAAAATTTGTCACTTGTGATAGGAGTTCACATACATTTTCACATCTGCAAATAGTGTAGGCCAATAAAAACCAGCTCTCAAAATTTTATCTGCAGTTGAATTCTAGCAAAGGTTTCCTCCATAGTCACCTACATGAAACTCTTCCAAAAATTTACCAACCGCTTCTTTAAGAAAACAATTCAATAAAATTCCATGTAATATCCCTTTTTAGGAATAGCTAGCAATCCATGGCTGGAAAATGCATTTTCCAGAAATGCAGGCAGCAAGATTTGATAAAATGACTTGGATCCCTTAGATAAATACATCTAAGACCTAAATCCAAGAGCTGGGACCAAAGAAATCCTTCTAGGGTAGTGAGACAGGCCTCCCACACCTAGTGGCCCTTAGAAATTACCCAAGGAATGGGGTTGCAATAATACATGAGCATACCATGAAAAGATAGTGTTATTTTATGAGCCGTGAGACAAAAAGGTATGAATAGCTAATGAAAAATGTTATAGCAGCAAAGATAATACAATTTATTTAGGAAACAACCTCTCAAGAAAGGCAATGCAAGCCTCAATAAGACTTGTACATGAAAATAGAGAACAATGCTATTTCTGCATAAACCGAGGCTATGAGGATGCAGTTTATAAGAGGTACTACTCCATATTACATAATAAATAAAAGATATAAAATATACGGCTCAAATAAAGTGGGGGAGAAAATCTCTAACCCCTGAAAGAAACAATACAACAATCCTCCAAGGGATTGGCCGAAATACACAAAATGGCAAAAATGTCGGAGTTGCTTGGCAGCAGCTGCAACTCAAATATGGAACTGAATATAGAAGGCTAAATATGATGAGAAATTTGAAGTAGACCTCCTCCAATGGATCTCCAAAGTGGAAGGCTGATCCTTAAACTTGAGATCTCACCCTCTAATAAATTTGCAAGCCCTCACTGCAGATACTCCATGAAAATAACACAGTCACTAAGAGGGACTGCGCAGTGGGTGGTATAAAACACTATGGCCAAGTGCCAAGATATGAAAAATCAGCTCCCAAGCTTCCAATATGATCTCCCAAATAAAGGAAAGACTCTCTCTCTGAAAAACAAGAGATGGAAGAGGTGTTGTGGAGTCTCCACTGCAACAACCCTGCAACAAAAAGTTATGTTGATGCAACAATAATGTTGTCCTGGAGGAGGATGCTTTGTCCTTGAGCCAAGAGATGTGGAGAATGAATAACCAACCTTCAAGAGGCCTCTCAAGAAGGTGAGGAAATCCTAAACATGAATTCCCCGACAATTCTTGCTAAACAGCAAAGAATGCACAATGTCTGAATAGACATGAAATGAATAATCATAAGCATGAATAGCAATGGCTCTCCTCCTCTCCATATATAGAAAGTGAAGGCTCTCTCTCCATGGGCCCCATCCATTAGGGTTTCCTCCATAAAGGAATATTCCCTCCTCTATCTCTATGCTATCCCATGTAGTGCTTTCCACCTCATACCCAACGATGTTTGACTTGGTCAAACTTAACCAAGCCTCTTTGCAAAAGTCTCCTTTCACACACGAGGGTGTGAAATATAGTTCCAAGACTAATCCCCTTTCATACTAGAGGAATTTTATCCATGTTTTTATTATGAATGGGCCTTCTCACCCAATTATTCATCTCCTAAGTGAAAATAGACAAAATTAATATTCCAATTTATTGACGGAAAAATTTGGAATATTACAGTCCACTCCTCCCAAATGTTGCTTGTCCTCAAGCAACTGCTAGGATAGAAATGGAAAGTCTCCACTCAAGGCATGGATTCTGAAATGTGATAAGGAAAATCTCCCCCATGTGGATCCTCCATCCCCAAGCAATCATCCAAACAAAATGAGCCACCTCCCAACAAGGCAACTCCTGAAAATCTCCTTCCACCTTAGGCTCCAGAAATGAAGGTGGCCTAAAAATGTGAACTTGGAAAGCATAATAGCTCACCCCATGCTTTCCTTCTCTCCACTCATGATAAGTGTAGAGTGTGTGCTGATCTTGGGCTGCAAAAGTATTTTCATCAAATGGCAAAGTGAAGAAATATCCTCCAAAGAGTTCTCCTCCAACAATGAAGAACAAGCTGGCCCAAAACAAACCATCCATGATGAATAATACAAGGTAATCGTAGAGTATCCCAATGAGAAGTTTGATGCAAGTTATACATGATGATACATGATACAAACAATGTCTCACAAGGATACAACGCAGTTTCATCCACTACAATCTCAGAAAGGAACATGGCAAGTGACATACAAAGTCCATCACATCCACTAAGGAATAGTAAATGGTTGAATATAACAACAATACAAGATCAAACACTTTCCCATGGCTATACAATGGATGAATATCAATTCCATGGTCCACCTCAAAAGAGAACACATATGTAGTAGTGGTGGCCATATCTTCTCCCATGCTCCCATTAGAACATGTAGCGCAGAAAATGTGAGAATTCTTCCCACTCAAGGACACATCCAACCCATGTGTCTTTCTCATAATCATGCTTCCCATAAAAATATAATCTATATAATCAAATGAAGTCATGATCAGAAAAAAAAATGAAGAAAATACTGATGGCTTCATGTGATGCTTGAAGATACCAACAGTCTCCTAAGTGTGCACAATGCAGTTTTACAAGCTGTTGCTTGAGAAAAGTACAAGGAAAAATGTTTCTTTTTACATGGTTAATCATGCATGTCTTCATATGGTATATGTTTGAGTGAAAAAACTGAACATACATGTGATGATAAAACATTTTCCCAAGGCCATATAAGAGATGGCTACCTCCATCATATAGATTGGCCGAACTATGATCATGGAGCAATGTGACAAGCTTGCCCTCTTGTGGAGCAATGCACTGCATAATAATGGTAAGTGTGTGCAAATCAATGAATGTATAAAAAAAATTCTTACCATATGCCAGAAGTAATATGGCACATGGATTCATGAGTGAGTCCTCCGTAGTGTTGTGGCATGCTATGAAGAAGAATGAACCATGTGCTGCAAGAAGATAATCCTCCTCATGCTTGGAAACCCAAGTCAAGAAGAATATGTCATAGTGATAGATGCCTCTATCAAATACTCTATCATCATCATCTCTTCCTTGTTATCTGAGTGCATATAATGTGAAGTGATCCTGGGGACACTCCATCCATAAATCTTTTCTCCAAAGTGACAGCGCTGTGAGCTCATGCAAATAAGCTCTTACCAATACAAAGCTCTGTTCTTTGACATGCTCCTTGTCAAAGACTCCCCTAATAATGCTGCAAAAAATATGGAATACTTCCCAAGTTGGAAGTGCTTCCAAGTCATCATCAAAGATCAAGGAGATAATGCCATCTCCTCCTCCTACAACATCATGCAAAGTGTGAGAGCAAATTTTCTCTTGCTCTCCCAAAAACAAGCAAAGCAACAAAAGATTTTCCTGCCTCCCCATACTTCCATCATACCACTCATGTGATGAAGAAACGATGAATTATATGAGTATCACATCAACAAAATGCATCCACACTCTATGATGATCAATGATGCAAGTATCCGTCCATATCTTTTCCATCCTCCTACTCTTAGGAAGAGTGTTTTCCAAGTGATGGCCAAACTCTTTCAAGAGTAACCAGCGCAACCAAGCCTCCTGCTGCCCGGTATCATAAATTGTAAAGTATCCTCCCAACTCCTTGCTCATAAACCACATCCACTCAACCCCTTGTGGATGCTTCCTTCTTCTCTTCATCTTGGTACTCCTCCCATGAGGGCTGCCATCCTCCCAAATCAAATTCCTATCTTTGCACTTCATGGGATTTTGAAATGAAATCTTCTCAAGGATCAATGTGACCCTATCAAAACCCAAATATTTGGTAGGAAAAAACCTCCCATCATGATGTGTATGGCTCAAGGAATGTCCAACACAAGCATGAGATATTTTATCCATCCTAAGATGTCCTCCATCTTCTTTCTACTCTTGTGAGTAAGGAAGAAAATCTTTGAACTCCATGGTGTGTTGAAGTGCACCTCTGATGAGATCTCTCCTTGAGACCTCCCTCATCAATAGTCTTCCAAAACCAATGAGGTCTTGGATCTGAAAGTAGAAGTTCCTTTTGGAGCTGAGAGGAGCTCATTGAGAAAGTGTCATCTTGAAATGAGAAAGGGTTTCTCACTTCAAGATGTCTACTATCATCCTTCAAGGCTTCAAACACCAACCTCCAATATGATATACAATCCAACAATGGCTCTTGAGAATGATGGTTTGCTCCCTTGAATATTTCCATGTTGCAACAGCGCAGTGAAACCAAGCTGCTCTATGGTAGCAGTATGATTTTACCCTTGGTCATTCAAAATCAAATTTCCACATTGATCAAAATAATTTGCTGCAACAATAGATTGTGGAAATCTTTTCATACCTTGATGTGCATTTGGAACTTCTTGTAGGGCTGCAAGAGTTCCTTCCTCCAAAGTGTTGGCTGCCCCAACTGTTGATGCATGTGGCTGCTCCTCCATGAGTGTGATAATGTTATCACAAGTCTCCTCAAGGGGTGGTGTGGCCTTATCTTCCTTTGCCCTATCACCATCAAAGGTTTTGATCAACCCTTGGATGAACTTTGCAAAAGTTTTCTCCCTTTCATGGCTCAAGTGGTTACTCCACCAATCACGGGCTTTACCTTCCAAGTGCAGTGCTAAGATTTCAATAGCTTCTTTCTCTACTACATGATGTAGTAAGAAAAATGCCTCCAACTCCCTCACCCAAGTTCTTGCTGTAGATGACCCATCAAAGGTAGGCAACAAAAATCTATTGCTTCTGACTCCTCTTCTATTGCAAGGTCTCTTTTCTTCTTTTAGCTGGATGAAATGAGGAAAATATAGAGTCTCCTTGAAGGCTCTAGGTTGAGATCTATACTCAACAAGGTAATCACTTAGAATCTGATAATCCAAGTGTCTTCCATGCTCAATTTCTTCTTCTTGATGAGAATAGGAAGTGCATGGTCCTTCCTCTTCTATTTCTTCAATCTTCTTGACCTCCTTGGAGAGGTATCTTCTAGAACTGAAAATAGATGAGAGTAAACTCATCTTATTCAACATTCTAATCTTCTTTGGCTTAGACTCATAGGCTGAGCCAAGAAAGTTGCTCTGATACCACTGTAATATCCCTTTTTAGGAATAGCTAGCAATCCATGGCTGGAAAACGCATTTTCCAGAAATGGAGGCAGTAGGATTTGATACCATGACTTGGATCCCTTAGATCAATACATATAAGACCTAAATCCAAGAGATGGGACCAAAGAAATCCTTCTAGGGTAATGAGACAAGCCTCCCACACCTAGTGGCCATTAGAAATTGCCCAAGGAATGGGGCTGCAACAATACATGAGCATACCATGAAAAGACAACATTATTTTATGAGTTGTGAGACAAGAAGATATGAATATCCAATGAATAATGTTATAGCAACAAAGATAATACAAGTTCTTGAGGAAACAACCTCTCAAGAAAGACAATGCAAGCGTCAACAAGACATGTACATGAAAATAGAGAACACCACTATTTCTGCATAAACCCAGGCTATGAGGATGCAGTTTATAAGAGGTACTGCTCCATATTACATAATAACTGAAATATATGACAATATATGGCTCAAATAAAGTGGGGGAGCAAATCTATAACCCTTGAAAGCAACAATACAACAATCCTCCAAGGGACTGGCCGAAATAGACAAAATGGAAAAAATGCCGGAGTTGCTTGGCAGCAACTGCAAATCAAATATGGAACTGAATAGAGAAGGCTGAAGATGATGAGAAATCTGAAGTATACCTCCTCCAATGGATATCCAAAGTGGAAGGTTGATCCTTACTCTTGAGATCTCACCCTCCAATCAATCTACAAACCCTCACTGCAGATACTCCATGAAAATAACATAGTCACTAAGAGTGACTGCACAGTGGGTGGTATAAAACACTATGACCAAGTGCCAAGATCTGAAAATCCAGCTCCCAAGCTTCCAATCTGATCTCCCAAAGAAAGGAAAGACTCTCTCTTTGAAAAAAAAGAGATGGAAGAGGTGTTGTGGAGTCTCCACTGCAACACCCAACAACACAGAGTTATGCTACTGCAGCAATAACACTATCCTGGAGGAGGATGCTTTAGCCTTGAGCCAAGAGATGTGGAGAATGAAGGACCAACCTTCAAGAGGCCTCTCAAGAAGGTGAGGAAATCCTAAATAGGAATTCCCTGGCAATTCTTGTTAAACAGCAAAGAATGCACAATGTCTGAATATACATGAAATGAATAATCATAAGCATGAATAACATTGGCTCTTCTCCTCTCCATATATAGCAAGTGAAGGCTCTCTCTCCATGGGCCCCATCCATTAGGATTTCCTCCATAAAGGAATATTACCTGCTCTATCTATGCGCTTTCCCATGTAGTGCTTTCCACCTCATACCCAACGTTGTTTGACTTGGTCAAACTTAACCAAGCCTATTTGCAAAAGTTTCCTTTCACACATGAGGGTGTGAAATCTAGTTCCAAGGTTGATCCCCTCTCATACTAAAAGGATTTTACGCATGTTTTTATTATGAATGGGCCTTCTCACCCAATTATTCATCTCCTAAGTGAAAATAGAGAAAATTAATATTCCAACTTATTGAAGGAAAAATTTGGAATATTACATTCCACCATGATCTTTCCAAAATAATGCATTGTCTATGATACAAAAATTCATTTCCTTGAACTTTAAAAATTTAGCTTTAGTTCTTGATAATCTAGGAGGATCTTGTAAATTTAGTAATACAAATATAATATTTTCATACCATGGTGAGTCTGAAAAGGCTTCATTGATCTCTAGAGTCGCCATCTCTTCCTGATCATCTAATTGGGCAATAAAATTGGTATCTAAAGCATGACAATTTGATTCAGCCATGAGTTTGTCTTAACCTTGACCTTTAATGAGTTTGGTGGGCTTAATTTCTATGTCATATTCCAAAATGGTGGTAATCCATTTGCCTCCTTTACCATCAGGCCCATTCTGAGTCAGAATGCCCTTCACAACTAAATTTGGAACACAAGCAATGATATGTGAATATAAGATGTATACTCTAAAGTATTTGATAGCCTTCACTAAAGCTAGTGCCTGATTTTCCATTATGTTATTCTTTAAAGTGGCAACTCTAAGTGATTTTTTGAAAAAATAAATGGGCTGCTCATAGCCCTGATCATTTTTCTGTAGTAAGACTACAACAATAGTATGTTCTGAAGCAAAGGAAAAAATAATGAAATCTTTTTTGAAATCAAGAATTATTAGGACTGGTGTTTTTGTCAAGGCTTGTTTGATTGATTCAAATGATTTTTTGGCCTCCACAGTCCATTTAAGTACTAATTCCTTTTTCAACATATTATTGAGTTCTCTAATTATTTTTTCTAAGTTTGAAATGAATCTTCTGAGAAATTTGATTTTACCTAAGAAAGCCTGCAACTATTTAATGTTCCTAGGATGACTAATGTTTGGAATGGCCTCTATTCTAGCTGGGTCTATCCTAATTCCCTCTTTAGATATGACATGTCCTAAAAATTTACCTTCTTCCAGTCCAAATAGAGTCTTTTTAGGATTTAAATAAATGTCAAATTTCCTGCATTTGATAAATACTTTTCCTGAGATGATCTAGATGTTCATTGTCAGTTTTTGAAAATACAATAATATCATCTAGATATATCACAAGAAAATCATGAATTTGTTTAGCAAAAGCTATATCCATAGCTCTTTGAAAAGTGGCTCCTCCATCCATTAATCCAAAAGGCATTTTCATATACATGAAAGTACCCCAAGGAGTGGTAAAAGCAACCTTAGGTTGGTCTTCTAGTTGAACTAAAATCTGGTTATATCCAGAGAATCCATCAAGTAATGAAATCCTAGAGGAACCAACCACCCTTTGTAAAATGTGATCCATATTGGGGAGAGGGTAGTTATATTTTAAGGACACTTTATTTCAATTCCGGAAATCAACACA
>JAXQQM020062158.1:0-52378 GCA_034641835.2 Pinus albicaulis | reverse complement strand
TCGTACCTAAAAACTCGTGATCCTGACATTTTGCCATGAGTATGAGCTCATTATTACTCATACTTCCTTCTTTTGCAAGTCTAACATATCAACTCCTCATGACAAGCTTTCAAAATCAGAGAAAAAATTCTTAAAAATCCCCTAAACATTGGTATCGCACTTTCTCTATCCATTGCCTGCGGTCCCGCACCTAAAGTTCAGCTCTTCTGCGGAACCATACCGCACGTTCTTTTTGTTATGGGTGCGGACCTCTGTAAAACACAAAAAGGCGAGAAAGTAAAGATAAAAAGTTGATTTCAGATGAATTCTAGATGATTCTAGATGGTAATTTTCGGGAATGGATACACTTTGAGAAGGTTCATGCATCCCTCACTTGATGGAGCTAACCCATTGATGTAAGGAGCTAATCCTTCAAATATTTTATCCCTCTCCATATCGGGAATGTCATGCTCCCCTTTTCTCAACATAAAATATGTTCAGCTTTGGCCAGTCCACTTTCTACTGTCTGCTGAGACTGTCTCTAGTAACTATTCTGGTAAATCATCACTTTTATCCAAGCCTTGGTTCAGAGTACTCCTTGTCAAAGTAAGAGATTCCCTGCCGATCTCTGTGAGGACCTGCATAGATATCAAGGCAATGTGTTGTAAAAGGTTTTCTTTATTTGGTTAATACAAATATACTCATTTCTCTCACAAACCGTTCTATCTCATGGTTTATTCATAAATCTTGATCTCTCATTATGATGAGTATGGATTATACTTCTATGCTTGGTGTTATGTGTAATTCTTGCTTGTTTTGCATCGTAATTCATGAGGAACTGCTCTTTCAGTGCACGGGAAGGACTTCAACGAGATCAAGCAAGCGCTGGACATAAGGTAGGCCTTACACCTATATAGCATTTTTATCAATCTTGTATGCTTAGAGAGAGATTAGTATAATTGGCTGTTTGTTGCTAGTTACTTTTAGTACTAGAGAGATTGGTCTTGTCCACAAGACGGATTAATCTACACAACAAAATGGCGACTCTGATGGGGAAAGAACTTGTTGTTTTTGGTTTTCTTTTATTTTTGATTTGAGGAAACATTTTTTCCTGGTTTTTGATTGATACATATCTGTCTGGGTAATTTAGATTTTCCCTGTTTTTGAAAATTTAGAAATATTTTAAGTTTTTCTATAATTTTTCCTAGGACCGCACTCTGGCTCATTTTGACAGTGCGGGCAGGTTCGCACTTTCTGTTAAGAATACAGTGCGGGACCACACCTGTCAATACTGGTTTCCTGCGGACCCTATAAAATTTTTAGAAAACCTCCAGATTTCTTTCTCTAGTTTATTTTTATTTGGATTTAGCTCTTTGGTTTTTTCCAGATTGATTATTGTTTCTGTCAAGAATTTTTTGTGAATGAACTCCAACAGTATTGATGTTTTGATGATTTTCTAGAATATTTTGCATTTTGGATTGTTTTTCCACTTGGTCTTTGTAGCGATTCGAAGCTTTGACAGTTTGAAGTATCTAAGATTACATTGATCTCTTTTTGTCTTTTTGAATCCGACCTAATTGTGAAAACATCCTTTATTGAGAAATTGAACCTTTTGTTTCTTTGCGAATCTTCGAAAAAACTTGGTTGAAAGTTTTGAATTTCATTTTTATAAAAACAAAAACATATTTTGAGTGTTTTTGATCTATTTGTTATTCTAAACAAATAGACTCTTAGTTTGCTGAACAACTAAGGAAAGCATTCTTCAAAAAAAAAAAATCTTAAAGCTTTTACTCAATTTAGATTGTTTAAAATCATAGTTCTCAAGATTAGAATTTGTGGTTTTGAGTAGTTTTTTAATTTTTATAGCTTTCTTTCGGAGGAAAATTGTTTTGTAGCTTCAAGTTTCGAAAGAAAAAGGATTTTTTTTATGAGCTTGATATATATCATCATTGAAAAGACAAAATATTTTCTTTCAATCATTCTTCATGTTTAAAGAAGGAATTGTTTATTAAAAGAATTGCATTCTCCAACTCTTTCTTAGATAGAAGTTCATTGAAAGAAAAAGAATTGATTATCATTCTAGGTGCATTTTAGTGTTTTTGGAAATCGAGTCTTCACATCATCCAAAGTTTCATTTCCGCACCCATTGACTTAAGAAACAGCTCATAAAAGTAACGCTAAATTAAAATACATCTAGTAATTTTTTATTTCTAGGGATCTTATCACCAACATAGCTTAGGCTAGTATCTTGGAGTAGGGAGTAATTAACTCTCAAAGATAGCTAAAACAAACAAGTAGACAAATCTTGCGGTAGGAAGAAATTCCAATTGTTGCATCTATGCTCTGGGAAGCTCCTCCTAAAGGAGTCAAGCACGAGATCATATCTGAACCAGTGGGGTAATCAATCCTTCCTTATTGGGAACGATAGAAGATATACACGTATTAACAACGGTAAACCTCGGATAGACCATTTTCGAGGAGCCAGGGGTCACTTGTCGGTAAACCTTGGATTATTTCAAGGAGCCTTCAAGGGGATTGAGCTTTGTTACTCTGCCCTTGCGTGTGTGTCGGATTGTAGACTGTTCCCCCAGGTATATTTGTTTCAGTTGGTAACCTTAGTGGCCATAATCTTTAGGATTCTTTCCTAAGGTGACGGTGGAGGGAAGATCCCACTGTACCTGGAACAGACGTTGGCTAGACTCACTTGGACTCTTCGGAGGGTTATCTTCACTCGAGATGGTATAGTGGAGAAACTTGCACCGGTCTGTTTCATTAAGCAGGTTGTCGGGGTAACTGTTCCAACCGCCCTTTTCGTGTTAAAATTCTACTAAGTTGGATTTCATTACCAACTAGTGTTTTTAATACGGAAAGTTACTATTTGTGTATGGTTTGAACTCTTAGATTTTTTAAGCGAATGATTCAATTGTTTGATTCTTAGAGACTTTAGGTGTTTTCATTGAAATTTTTCTTTGTTTGCGTGTGATTAGATAATTTTTAATCATGGCGGAATTGCCGAGACAATCCCGGAGAATACAAGGGAAACCCCCTGAATATTCACCAAGTCAACTTGAAGGGCTTCGTGCTCTGGTAGCATCCAGTAGTAGTAGAATTAGATCAACAGAAATTGGAAGTTCATCTATAGTTATACATCTTGATCATCAAATACCTACAACAGAATACATTCAAGAACCGATTTCAGTTTCTGAAGTTACTGAAAGTATTTCTCCTTTTGGTGAATTATGTGACGAACCTGAAATCTCTGAACCTGAAACTGAATCTTCTGTTTTGGAAACATCCTCAGGATTTATTACACCAACTTCTAGCGATCCAGGTTCACCTAGGGTAAGAAATATCGTTACAGACAATCTTCCCTCTGGACTTATTTCTATTGAAGAACTTACTAATCCAGACGAAGACATATCTCTTCCCGACTCCCCTCAATTGTTAAATCTTAGGGAGCGTGAATCTATTTTCTACAGCCCCATTCAAACTAATCTCTCTAGTACTAAAAGTAACTAGCAACAAACAGCCAATTATACTAATCTCTCTCTAAGCATAAAAGATTGATAAAAATGCTAAATAGGTGTAAGGCCTACCTTATGTCCAGCACTTGCTTGATCTCGTTGAAGTCCTTCCCGTGCACTTGAAAGAACGTTCCTTGTGAATCTGCAATCACAAACAAGCAAAAAGATTACATAGCACCTGTATAGACATTATTATAAATCATACTCATCATAATGATCAAGGAATTTATGAAATAAACCATGAATAGACAGTTTAATGAGAGAAATGAGTATATTTGTATTAACTTCAAATAAAGAAAACCTTTACAACTTGTGCCTTGATGTTGTGCAGGTCCTCCTGGGGTCCGAAGCAGGAATCTCTTCTAATTTGACAAGCATTGCACTCTTTGAACCAAGACAAATAGAGATGAGTGATTTAACCTCACAGAAAGTCTTAGTTAACTGAGTCTGAATCTCAACAGCATTTAACTTCAAATATCTTAAGCTTGAACTCCCTTTGAGGTTACCCAAGGCCTCTTTTTATAGTGGAAAAGAGGAGGTTTCTTGTTCCAAATATGAAGGGATAGAATCCTCCTTCAAAGGGATTAGCTCCTTACATCAAGGGGTTAGCTCCATCAAGTGAGGGATACATGAACCTTCTCAAAGCGTATCCATTCCCGAAAATTCCCATTTAGAATCTTCTAGAATTCATCTGAAATCAAATTTTTATCTTTACTTTCTCGCCTTTTTGAGTTTTACAGAGGTCCGCACCCATAACACAAAGAACGTGCGGTATGGTTCCGCAGGAGAGCTGAACTTTAGGTGCGGGACCGCAGGAAATGAATAGAGAAAGTGCGATACCAATGTTTAGGGGATTTTTAGGAACTTTTCTCTGATTTGAAAGCTTGACATGAGGAGCTGATATGTTAGACTTGCAAAAGGAGGAAGTATGAGTAATAATGAACTCATACTCATAGTAAAATGTCAGGATGACAGTTTTTAGTGTAACAAATTGCCCCCTAAAGTGCAAAGTCTGGAATAGATGAAGCTGAAGTCTGTCATGTATGAAGAGTGCAGTACTTTATCATTTCAAAGATCATCCTGTGGACACCCCAGTCGGAACCTGTAAAAACATTCAATGCAAAATATATACATATATATGTCATCACTAAGGTAGGCATTCCCATACTCAGATTAAAACTAACTAGAAACTAACTCAAATCGTTCTGATACAGGAATGATTTTAATATTACATCAATAGCATAGACACAGCATGGGCGCAACCATCTGTAATGAATAGTCTACTATATAATAATAAAATTCCTTGTAGCCTGGATGGTGGAAACTAGATCCAGGGTCTTGATTTTCGCATCTCAAACTAGTATGATTCTATCCATGTGAATAAATGTGTTGAAGTCGAACATGGTAGAAACCACTTGATTACCAGTCAATGATGTGAACTGTTAACAAGTGTGAGAGAAACCACCAGTAATGTCAATGGCTCTCAAAGTACCCAGTACAATCCATGAAATGTGAATGAATGAGCTGAAGTCGAACATTTCACGAAATCATTCGATCGAAGGTCAATGATGTCGAAAGCGAGAAACCTGCCATTGAGGCATGCATATTTCAAGGTACTGACAATTTCTGGATCAACTTCCTAGATAATGTGCTGATGTCGATAGAAAGTGATCTGTCGTAGGCAAGCCCACAACATGAAATCATAGATCAAGTTTTGAAAATATATTGGCAAGGACTGACTCAGGGATGGTCAAAAATGGATGACAGATATTTTGCAGATGAATGGTTTATTTGAACTGCCCTCTTGAACACATAACGACACTACAGATGGTTTGGTGACAATTGACCCAAAGCTAATACCCAGAAACCGGCTGAAGACTTTCAATGTGGTTTGATTAACTGTTAGGCAAAGGATTTCCCAACCCAGGTGAATGAAAGTGTCGTGTTCAAGAGTGGTTGACTGAATTTTCGAAAAATTTAAAATATAACAAACACGCCCATTTCTCTCTTTTTCCCCCACCATTTCTGGCAAGTACCTCTTTATTTTTGACAAGCTTGAGGAGGATAACATTTGCTTGATTATAAGCTCATCCTTCGGATGAGTCCAACTTAGTTTGATATTCGAACCCTAAGAAGGAGTGGTTCGTTCCTGTTGAAATTTAAACAGGTCCTTTACTGTTAAGTTTTAACGAGTCCAGTATAGGAGAAACTCGGTGTTTTTCAGTTTTAGGGAGTCAGAAGAAAAACTTAAGAAAACTTCGTGGGTGTAATTTTTCGTAAATTTAATCTCTCGAGCCCGAAAAAGGATAAAATAATGCGAGAGAGAACTCTATTGACCGTAATTAGTCAACGTATACCTTTTTCGTAAATAGTCCCTTTCAGTCCGTAAAAGGGGTAAACTTATACTGAAGGGACGACTGTTCATTTACTTTAACGAGTTCGAATAGTCAAGTACTCGGCAATCTTTTCATGTTTAGAGAGTCTGAAAAGGGCTTAAAAGAGAACTCCATGGTTTCACTTTTTCTGTAAGTTTGAACGAGTTCGAAAAAGGGATAAAATGTACTCATATGGCCGACTTTCAATTTAATTTACGAGCAGGAAAAGACGGAAAGAACTCGGCATTTTATATGTTTTACGAGAATGAAAAGTAGCAAAATGATCTCGGGATTTTCATGAGTTTAACGAGTTTCGAAAATAACCAAAATTCACTCCAATGTTTCGCTTTTTCGTAAAATTTTTGAAAGAGTCCGAAAAAGTGATAAAAGTATGCTCTTTGTTGAAAAACGATCAATTCTCCTAGAAAATCCAGTTTCTGCACAAAAACTTGAAACATTACACATACCTGTTTAAGATAAGTAAAAATGCTTTCAAAAATACCCTTTTTAAAGTGAAAAATAAATAAATTAAAAATTCATCCATTCGAAAAAACTTATAAAAAGGAATTTTTCAATTTCATTTTTACCGTTCAGTTCCAGAGTGAAAAGTAAAAAGCTTTTGGGTAAGAAATTTCCTGTGAAGATTCTAGAAAATCCGTCCGTTGGAATCGAGAACCGTCAGTTCCAGGTAATGCACAACCTCTCAATCTTGTTTTTCATCCATTTCAAATTTGTTTTTAGGCTTTAGTTTGTATTTTGTGGGCAAAAAATGGTTAAAAAATTCGCTCGCGGGGTCCGCAGGTGTGACACACGTTACCTGTGGACCCTGAATTTTTTCTATAAGAAAAAAGTCGTGGGTTCCGCACCCGGCACACAGTACGCGTGCGTATCTACGCACTGTTTACAAAGCGTAGGTGCGGTACCCGCGTGGTTGGATTTAAAACATTTATTTCTCATTTGTTTGCCAAAAAATTTCAAATAAGACTATTCTAACTTGCCTTTTTATTCATTCTAGGATTGACAAGATGATGATCTGGCGAGAACGCGAGCATGAGGAAGTGGATGAAGCCGCCATACTCCATTTTCCCACACAACAGGCATTAAGAGCACGTGGCTTGTACAAATTTTGGGCCATTTCAGGCATGAGGGCACAAGTAGAACTCCTGACATGGTTGGTGAACAGATGGAATGTGCAGGACCAGTGCTTCTTTATTGGTGGCCACCGGCTCGAAATTGAGCTTGAGGATATATATTTCTTAACTGGTTTGTCTAAGAGGGGCAAACAAGTTTCTTTGTTTGGGACTAGGCCAGGTGGCCAGTCTGTCACTAATCTCCAACTAGGATTTTGCAATGACCAGGAAAATCCTCAGGACAAACGGATTGACATAAAACACATCATCCGTCCTGAATTGAAAGTTATTGATTTTACTGTTACCAAATTGTGTGGGAGTGTTGCGCTTCATGTAGCTACTGGTTCCCAAATGCGTATTTCTGTGGACTGTTTTCGTGGCACCATCTTTAACTAGTGTGAAGCTGTGTTAGCTAATGTAAAAGGCCAACTAACCAGAGCAAAAAATGGGAAACTGAATAACTTTGGATACGGATCCATTTTTGTTTCTTTTGCTCTAGAGAGGACCCCCATGTTAGCTCCAAAAATTATTTCTGTTTATGCCGGTCGACTTCGAGAACCGAGGATGGTTCGTTGGTCCGCATTGATGGCTCGTCATGCTATCGAGGGTACTGAAATTGTCCGATTTCCTCCTTCATATTTTCGTTGGCTAGATCGCCAACTTTTTTTGATAGAGGACTTTCCATACGCCGGGATAGATTCCCGCGGCGACCGAGAGATGGTTCTCCCAGCAGGGGAACAGTGGGATGAGTCAGGTACAATCATTTTTCAACGTTTGCTAAATTCTAATTTTTTAAAAAAAAATTTTATCGTCTTTGAAAATTAATAACCAAAATTTTTTTGAATACAGATGTGGGTCCACAAAGACCGGCCCATCTCCAACCTTACGAGAGAATACAACTAGTTGCGGCCGCACTAGCCCCAGCAGGCCAATTAGCGGAGATTTTGACTGATTTAGAGCATCATCTAGAGTGTTTGACTCTAGATATTCCAGAGACGAGCATAGATGACATTCATCTTAGGTTGCAGAGATATGTGATTGGAGTTCCAAGACCTTTTAGGAGGTTCCTATGTAGGGTGGCCCGAGCAGTGGTTTCTTATCGTGATCATCATCAGTGATGGGATGATCGTGTAGACTCATATTTTGACTTTTGAGTTATCATTTTTTGCCAATCATAAGGTGTTTCCAACCTATGATCGAAGACGATGTATATTTTTTTGAAAACACTCCTATACTATGATATATCACTATTTTCCGGATATCTGTGTACATATATGAATGCGTTTGATTTACTGTTTTGATTATTGCAAATGTCTATTTATCATACTAGAAGCAATTGAATCTACTAATGTATTTAAATGTGTTGGAATATGCTGATATTCAATGTAATCAAATTCACGTTCCAAAAGATGAACTCTTAAAAATAACTGTAATAATACTGGATTTCTAATGGTATAAACCCTGTTAAGTTGTAATACAACAAGTTCAGAATCCAACCTTACAATCAAACTCCGAATTCCAAATGATATGGATTCAGATAATAACTCAATCACTGCACTATACTCGGCAATGTTATTCGTTTTTTGACCAAGGCTTACCCCATGCATGGATACTAACTCGTCAGAGGGTGAATAGATAACCCAAGTTGCGGAAGAAATGTTCCGTGTACTACGATAAGCACCATCAGAAAAACCAATGTAGGTTTGAAGAGACGTCGACATCTGCAATATCAAGAGTAAAACTCAGATAAGCAGGGATAGTGATAAAACCACACTCTCTAAACTAGGCACACTTTTCTAATCTAAAACACACCAGCAGTAAAGAAATCTAAACTAACAAAATCTCCACACCACATTTAAGCATAATATCGCTTTAGATAGAGCCCATTTATGGGTTTATCCAAAGGGACACCGTCAAAATCTATCAACTCATAGGCCCCTTTTGCTAACTTTCGTTTAACAATGTAAGGACCATGCCACATAGGCACAAATTTCCCAGCTCCTAGCTTGTCGTTAGCTTGATCATAAAGTAAAACTAGGTCTCCTTCTGAAAAATTTCGAGGGGTCACACTTCTATCATACTGAGCTTTTATCCTTTTAACATGAGCCTCATTTGCTATTGCAGCATTTCGTCGATTCTCATCTAATTGGGCTAAGTACAAGAAACGTTTTTCCTCTTCAGACGTAGCTGGAAGTAATTCTACGGCTAATTTTAGTGACGGTATTTCACATTCAATCGGTAACACAGCTTCCAAACCATAAACCAGTTGAAAAGGAGTGAAACCCATTAATGTTTTGACTGAGGTTCGATATGCCCAAAGTGCTGAAAATAACATGGAATGCCAATTCGTCTTGTGAATACCGATGATTCGTTTAATCATGGTGACTAAAACTTTGTTAATGGCTTTATCCAGACCATTGGCTTGCGGATAATACGGAGTGGAACTATCGTGGCGCAAGCCAAGTTGGTCTGTCAGTTCAGTCATCATGACATTCCGAAAATGACTTCCATGATCCATAATAATAGCTTGAGGAACACCGAACCTAGAAATTATGTGATTAAATATGAAAGTTGCAGCAGTCTTGCCGTCAGCTAAAAATGTAGGCATCGCCTCGGCCCATTTTGTAAAATAATCTACTGCTAAGATAATATAGGCATGCCCCTCGACCAAGTGAGGGTTACATGTAATAAAATCGATACCCCATTTCGCGAAAGGACCAAAAACAATTATAGGGTGAAGAGGAGCGGGTGGCACGCGCATTTTTCGATCAAAAATTTGATAGTTGTGGCATTTCCGAACCGCATAAATACAATCTTTGAACAACGTTGGCCAGAAATAACCTGCACGCAATATCTTTTGGGCTGTGGCATACCTAGACATATGACCGCCACATGCTCCAGAATGGCAGTCATTTAACACCTTTTCAGCTTCTTCATGAGTTAGACAATGTCGAAAAACAGAATCTGCCCCACGATGATAAAGTGTATCACCGATGATATTATACTGCTGGGATTGGAAGCGTATTTTCCGTCGCTGAGTTCGTGAAATTTCAGGCCGAAAATATTGGGTTTGGAGATAAACAATAATATCTCCATACCAAGGATCAAGTGTACTGATGAGAAACAAAGATTCGTTCGCAATGGACTCTTCTGCCACTGTTCCAGTATCAGTAGAGGGGAAATCGCACATCAGTTCCGCAAATACCAAAGATTTATTTGCCTTGGATTTTTCAAATTCCAAGTCAAATTCCTGCAAGATAACTATCCATTTGGAATATTTTCCCCCTAGCAATTGTTTGGTCAAAATATACATCATAGGGTTGCAATTAGAAATTACCGTGGTTTTACGTAACAAGATGTAATGTCTAAAACGTTGGACAACTTGAACAGCTGCCAAGGCCAATTTCTCCACATGTGTGTATTTGATTTCATTCAGATGCATTTTCCGACTAAGATAATAAATCACATGTTCATTGTGAGATTCATCTTCCTGAACTAGTACCATCCCAATGGTGGAATTTGAAGTGGCGAGGTACAAAATGTAATCTTGGTTGTAGTTGGGAGGATGCAGTAACGGTGCATGGGTCAACGCGTGTTTAAGTGCATCAAAAGATCGATCAGCGATCTCGTCCCAAAAGAATGGAATGTTCTATTTCAACAACCGGGTAAAACCCTTTGTAAGCTCGACATAGTTAGGAATAAACCTACGTAAAAAATTTGCTTTCCCCTGCAAACTTTGGAGTTGGCGTAAAGTCAAAGGAGGAGGCAATTTAACAATGGCTTCGACCTTCGATGGATCGACGCGAATGCCTGCTTTCGAGACAACAAATCCCAGTAATCGACCTGATTCTACGCAGAAAACACATTTATGCAGATTCAGCCTTATCCGATAATGCCTACATCTCATAAAAATTGCTCGTAAATGAGTGAGATGGTCGGCCCTACGTAATGAATGAGCAGGTAAATCATCGAGATATGGCTGGACAATGCGCTTAATGTCATGAAATGCATAAGACATAGCCCGTTGAAAAGTTGCTCCAGTGTTTTTTAATCCAAAAGGTAGTTTACAATAAGCAAACGTTCCCCATGGACAAATAAATGCTGTTTTCAGTTGATCAGCAGGGAGTATGTTTATTTGATTGTAGCTGGAAAAGCCATCCCTGAAGGAAAACAATTCACTGCTAGCGCAATAATCAATTATTTGATCGATATAGGGAGTTGGATAATTATCTTTTGGACACGCTCGGTTAATATCCCTATAATCGATACATACTCTTATCGTTCCTTGTTTTTTAGTTACAGGAACAATATTCGATACCCAATCCGTTAAGGGAATTGGATAAATGAATCCTGCGTGAAGTAATTTTTCAACTTCTACTTTTATAGCAGCAGCTTTTCTAGGATGAATTTGACGTAATCGTTGACGAACAGGTTTAGCATCCGGGTAAGTCTTAATCTCATGAACAACGATCGATGGATCAATTCCTGGCATTTCTTCATAGGACCAGGCAAACACATCACAAAATTCTTGAAATAGGGCTTTATAAGCTTTAATTTCATCTTCAGTACAACAAGCACCTATATGAATGTTTTCAATTATTCCTGGTTTTACTGAAATGTCAATAGGAACCGTTCGAGATATATTTTCCAAATTTAACTCAAAATCAGGATTTTGCAATGGATTCTGAGGTTCTTTGACATATTCAGCAGTAAAAATTGAAGCGAAATCATCTTCAAAATGATCTAGCTCAGGTAAAAATGAAGATCGATGATGTAGATCTTCCCATGATAAATCATCAACAGACAAAAACTCATGAATTTTCTCATCTGTATGAACAAGTTCAAGAAATGTAGTTGTAACTGAACTAGATATAGAAAGTGATTCCTCATGGATCTCATTCATTGGATCAGTTTCGGTTGAAGAGGGGTTAGAAAGTGACTGTACAGCCTGATACGCAATTTCAAATGGACTCAAAGGCATCATGCCATCAAATGAATCAATCTCGGATTCGGAAGGTACGATCCAAGGATCATCAAACATAATAGTGTCTGACGAAATCATGTGAATATTTGCAGTAGAAGGCGATACGTTAGGAGGAGGAAAGGAAAAATTTCCTAGTAAACCATAATCTTTAATCAAACCCACTCCAACATCCTTATAAGGGATAGTTGTTTTACCAACATGCTGGATTGTTTCTGAAGAGGCTGGGTTGGACGAGAAATAAGTTAACTGATCTATTGTCACGATCTTTCCTTGATATGGAAATTTTATGAGTCAAAAGACCGAAGAAACAATAGCAGTCATAGCATAGGACCAACTACGACCCAGAAGAAGGTTGTAATCTAGAGGGGCATCAACCACTTCCACGTCTAGATTAATGATTGTACCTTCGACCCCTATGGGTAAATCCTGCAAAATACCAAAAGGTTGAAAACCTCGACCATCAAAAGCCTTTAGAATTGTTGGAGATTGGTTAAGTGTAGGAGAACCAAGCGATTTCCAACACTGAATCGACATAATACACGTTGAAGCTCCTTCATCAATCACAGTCCAAAAAATTGGTCTGTTTTTTACTAACACTAGAATCTAGAAAGCCATTTGATGAGGTAGGCGAGGTGTACTATTTTCTAAATCAAAGATTATAAGGTTAGAATACTGAACATCAACAGCTCCTATGGCAGACAATAATAATTTACGCTGTGCTGGACACGATTGCAGCACTTCCAAAGCCGACATTGCTGAAGGAGAAACAGCTAAGTCTTCAACAATTTTGTAATTCTGAGCAGCTCTCGCATGTGGATTGAAAGCTGATTTATGAAGAACACCTTTATCAGGCGGTTTGATTATTAAGTCTGGATTTTGTTTCTCGATCTGTAGCGGACCAGAAACAGGAGGAGGTGTAGTTGATGTGTTTGCATTAGAATATTCTACTTCTTTACCATCAACAGGATTCTTAGAACCGTAATCTTGCGGTCGCGTCGCAACCCTTACATGAGACATCATCATCATAGGCTCTTCTAAAGTGGTCGAGGAAGAACCAATCATATTACTATCTTGAACTGGAAAAGGATCCTTCAAGACAGCAGGTTGTTGCGATCCTTTAACGAATTTTGTAACTTCAGCTCGATATGGACATTCTTTCATGAAATGATCTTGTTCACAAATGAAACAAGGATAACAAGGTTTACGTTTTTCGTCATTGGATTCATCTTTATCAGTTTTCTCTTTCGAATTATTTTTGTTTTTATTCTTCCCTTTCTTTTTACCACCGGATTTAGATTTGGTCATAGATGTCTCTACAACATGAATATCGGCAGAAACTTCAGGGGAAGATTCTCCTTTCGGGGAATCTGGTAAAGTTATAATAGGAGAAGAATTCTTTGAAGATTTCTTCTTGCTTTTAGGATTGACTGTACCAATCATACCGTCCGCGGCATGAGACCCGGAAGGAGCTGCAGCTATTTGACCTTACTTTGGAAGATCGGGAATTTTCTCATGTAAAGTACCTGACTGTGTATATACAAGGTCAAGGTACTGAGCTTGGGAAATTACTTGCTCTTCAGTAGCAACACCAGCCTTAGCTACATCTTCAGTGATCTTGGGTAACAATGATTTAACAAACCATTCTGCCAAAATTTGATCTGGAATATAAAATTTCACCAAACGCCTCCTACGTCGACATTCATGAATATGATCAGAAATATACGTGGACGTAGATTGTTTTAGCGAAGTTAATAATTCCGTGCCATTTTCGTATCTAACAGGCAACTGAAAATGAGTCAAGAAAGCAGTTGCTAACTGACTGAAATTATGAAACGAGCCTCGTGGCAACTCAATGTACCATTTGGCTGCAAAACCTATGAGAGTTCTTTGAAAAAGACGTAAATGAATCGAATCATCAATAATTGAATTAGATGCACACCAAAGGTGATAAGTCATAACATGATTCGATGGATCCTCTCTTGACTTACCTTCAAATTTTGGTATATCACTGGGCAACTTGTGAGGCATTGGCGGCCAGTTTTGATAATAAAAGTTGATTTCAGATGAATTCTAGAAGATTATAGATGGGAATTTTCGGGAATGGATACGCTTTGATAAGGTTCATACATCCCTCACTTGATGGAGCTAACCCCTTGATGTAAGGAGCTAATACCTTTGAAGGAGGATTCTATCCCTTCATATTTGGAACAGAAAACCTCCTCTTTTCCACTATAAAAAGAGGCCTTGGGTAGCCTCAAAGGGAGTTCAAGCTTTAAGATATTTGAAGTTAAATGCTGTTGAGATTCAGACTTAGTTAACTAAGAATTTATGTGAGGTTAAATCACTCACTTCTATCCGTCTTGGTTCAAAGAGTGCAATGCTTGTCAAAGTAGAAGAGATTCCTGCTTCGGACCCCAGGAGGACCTGCACGACATCAAGGCACAGGTTGTAAAGGTTTTCTTTTATTTGAATTTAATACAAATATACTCATTTCTCTCATTAAACTATCTATTCATGGTTTATTTCATAAATTCCTTGATCATTATGATGAGTATTATTTTTAATAATGTCTATACAGGTGCTATGTAATCTTTTTGCTTGTTTGTGACTGCAGATTCACGAGGAATGTTCTTTCAAGTGCACGGGAAGGAATTCAACGAGATCAAGCAAGCGCTGGACATAAGGTAGGCCTTACACCTATATAGCATTTTTATCAATCTTGTATGCTTAGAGAGAGATTAGTATAATTGGCTGTTTGTTGCTAGTTACTTTTAGTACTAGAGAGATCGGTCTTGTCCGCAAGACGGATTAATCTACACAAATGTGTTGGCATGATAGTAAAGCTCTGTCCTTGTTGCTTGGAGGTCGCGAGTTCAACCCCCGCCTGCGTTGCTCAGACATTGACCCAATTTTTGTGGCCCTCAGGCTGCCACGTGGCGTCCCTTGGTTGGGCCATGTGGCAGCATGTGATTGGCCACCATGAAACCCAATCAAAACACACCATTTCAAACTAACCAGGCAGTGCCACTTGGCACAATTTCATTCACTAGAGAAAAATAGTCATATGCATAGTCACCTTGCCATGTAGGCATGCACGGTCACCTTTACGAATTTCTTGAATGGGTTGTCTGCGTTCTCGAACATTAAGCCCAATTTTGTGGCTGAGGAACACTTGCGTGGTGTCCATGGTTGGGCCATGTGGCGGCATGTGATGTACCATGAAACCCAATCCAAAACACACCATTTCAAACTAACCGAGCGGTGCCATAAGCAATTTCATTCACTAGAGAAAAATAGTCATATGCACCCAGTCACCTTGCCATGTAGGCATGCACGATCACACATGCAGTTGCTTGAATGGGTTGTCCTACATTTGTTTTTAATTCATGCTTGAAAAAGTGGACGGAGAACACGTTTAGGAGCATACAATGTCGGTTCCACAACGAGTTTTGTAGGATTAGGAATGACCGAGATATACATGGTCATTTAGGTTCCACACCATTATGAAAACTTGATTTTTAGCATAATTTTGAGAACACAGTCATCTGATACATGGAAGTAGACTTTTATATTGAGTTGGTATAGGGGAAGGACCAACATCGAAGCTTTACCTTACAATATGAGCACACTTGATTTGGTATAGTTAAAGTTGCATACGAAGAGATGCATGACAAATGATACATTAGGCCAAGTGTATCACCTTGGGGTGCACTACTGTTGTTTATGATGAAGAAGGATGACCTCTTAGATTTTGCATTTATTATAGGCAATTGAACAAAGTTACCATCGAGAATAGGTACCCATTCACAGGGGATCAATGATTTGTTTGATCAACTAAAAGGGAGGCAATGGGGGTTCTCTAATATTGACGATATCACGATATCATCGGTATGCATCAAAGAAGAGAGGACATCTACAATACGCATTAGGACTAGGTATGGGGATTATGAGTTTGTTGTAGTTCCATTCGGTTTGAGTAATGATATGACTATATTTATGTGTTTGATGAATAGTGTCGTGTCCTTATCACGAAAAAGTTTGTGATTGTATTCATTGATGACATGTTGGTATATTCCAAGAATGAGGAAGAGAATGGAGAGAATTTGGTAGCATTGTTGAGATTGTTGAGAGAGGAATTAGTTGTATGCTAAGCTCAACAAATGTAGTTTATTTTAGATAGAGGTATATTACTTGGGACATGTTGTATCGAGAGGGAATAACAGGTGGATCGAGAAAAAGGTAAGAGCCATCATGTAATGGGAAACTCCTAGAAATGTAGATGAGGTGAGATATTTCATGGGATTGGTAAGATATTATAGGTGCCTCACGAACTTCTCACATATTACTTACAGTTACATCATTGCAAAAGAAAGGTAAGAAGTTTTAATGGATAGAGAATTGTGCGTTTAGTTTTGAGTAGCTTAAGTAGTTGTTAACACATGATCCGGTGTTAAAGATCATGGATTCGTACACCAAAGATGATAATGTGTAAAATTCTTGCAAGATAGGGCTTGGTGGAGTCTTTATACGGGAAGGACAAGTAGTTTGCTATGAGTCATAGGCCAGATGAAAATAAGAATAGTTATTTGACATGTGATCTCAGATAACATCGATCCATGCTTTGGTCTTGGAGGCACTATATTCTTGGTATAAGGTTTGTCTTAATGAGCGATAACAATGGTTTGCGGTACTTGTTTGACCGATCAAATTTGAATGCCGGGGAAATCTAGATGGTTGACTACAGTGAAAGAGTTTGATTTTTAAGATCAAAGTACATCAAAGGTAAGAGGAAACGGTCACGGGCACTCTTAGTAGGCGGATATAAGTAAATCACATTGTAGTTATGAGCTCTATGGAACATATGTATAGGATAGGATCTTGTAGCAAATCGACATGATGTCAGAGATATGGATCTTAAGGACAAATTGTAGTAGAGTACATGTACGGGTATAGGTACAAGTACAAGTGCGGGTGCGCGGTGTATAGGATGTGGACTATTGTCTTACGACATATAGATTGGTTAGGTTTAGAGACGGGATATGTGTTAGATAGTAGTGAGCTCAAAGAGGTGATATTGAGGATTTTCTGCGAAGCTATATTCGGGTCACCCAGGCTATCGAGAAGACATTGACAACGGTGAATAGATTCTATGATTGGTTGAAGTGAGGAGGATGTATCGAGTTTGTGACTAGGTTTTTGAATTGTCTTCGAGTAAGGTAGAGTAGGCATGCGGGGGGTCTACGGCCTATTGATTTCAAAATGGAAATGGGGTACTTTCCATAGAATTTATCACACATTTTTTAGAGGACAGTGAGACAACATGATTTTTTCATGGTAGTTGTGGACAGGTTGACAAATGTTGTACACTTCATTCCATTGAAGACTACCTATTTACTAGTGATGTAGCACATGTGTTCATTAGAGACATAATCGGATTACATGGTGTTCCAAAGAAGACAATGTTAAACAAGGATAAATTTGACTTCCAAGCTTTGGAAGATAGTTTACTGAGTTTGGCACCAGTTGGCCTTGACACAACTTATCATCTGCGGACATATGGGAGGGTGAGAGGGTTGATAGGATTACGGAGAACCTATTGAGGATGTATGCGTGCAAACAATGGAAATGGGAAGATTATCTACCATTTTTTGAGTTCCACATACATTAATTGGTATTAGGAGTCATTGGGTATGAGTCCCTTTGAGGCCTTTATGTGGGAAGAGTTGTAATACTCTATCGAGTTAGAGTGATCCGGTTAACGGGTTGTTGATTGGACGAGACATGTTGGAAGACATGGAAGCGAGGAAATGCACGAGTCATAAAAGAAGAATATAAGGCATCTGAAGATAGACAAAAAATTTATGCAAACCAACACGGGATATTTAAAGAGTTACAGGTTGGGGAGCATGTTTATTTGTGCATCGATCCCAGAAGATATCCTTGAGAATCGGATCATGTGCCAAGTTAGCACCACGGTATTGCGAGGCCTTTTGAGATCACTTGAGAGGATTGGACCAACTTCCTATCGACTTGCACTCCTAAAATAGTGGAAATTCCATGATGTGTTTCGTGTTTCATTACTTAAAATGTATATAAAGGATGTTGATCATGTTGTTGATTGTTTTGTATTGTGGGTGGAGCAAGAGGAGAATTCAGTCGGAACCTTGGTGCATATTACGGTAGAAACCTTTCGTGCTCGGGAATAGAACCATTATGTAAGTTAAAGTGTAATGGAAGCACTTTGGGCTGGAAATTGAAGCTACCTAGAAGATTTTTGGATGAGATGTGGGACGTGTATCCTTCATAGTTTTACGATTAGAGGCAAATCATTTTCGTTTGGTGTTTGGTATATATTTGGCATATGTTTTGATGATTTTTTTGATATATGTACTTATGTATATATGGATGTAAATACCACCATGAGCTAATTTATAGCTCTAATACGCTCTATGGATGTTATATGGTCATATTATCATGACTTTTTATTTGAGCATGTCATTCATTGTAAATACTACAATGAGATAAGTTATAAATATCCATGAGCAATATGTTTTTATTTTTAGCTATTTCTTGAGGTGTCAGGTGTGGTTTAACTACGAGGACGGTGTTCCCCAAGGGCGAGGTTATGTAACATACACAAGAAAAATTTCATGTAATAAAAGTTAATAAAGGAAAAAAAATAAGACCATAGTTGAGGGGCACTTATTCCAAGTTGAATGTTGGGAAAAATATCCTAGTGGGAATCATTGGATATGTGTTTATGGCTAAGGAAATTGGAAAAGGAAAAGGAAAAAGGCATTAATGAGGCAAAAGTATTTTTGGCACATTTTTTTATGAAAAAAAGGAAATTAGGAGAAAAGGAAGGTAAAAGGTCACACGTTGCATGTGAGGAGGAAAATAGAAGGAAAATAATGGAAAATGAAGAAAATATAGGCCTAATTGATAAAAATTCTTCGAGGATCGGTTGGTACCTTTTTTTCGGTGTAACATTTTTCGGTTGTGGTTTTGGAGCTCTCTTAGTATTCTCTCTCTCTCTCTCTCTCTCTCTCTCTCTCTCTCTCACTTTTGGATACTTAGAGTTTTCTTGGAACGATTCAACATTGTGCAGGAGGAGAAAAGCAAGGTAGGAGAGGAAAGGAAATACAAAAAAATATCAGCGAGGAAGAGTAATATGTAGCGACCCATTAGGAATACTTGGGATAACATATTGCATGTGTGATTTCCCGGCTAGTTTGGACATGCATTTTGGTATTTTGGTTATTTTGTTGTCGGTGGCATGGTTTTTTTCGGGTTATGATAGTGGTTTTAAGCAACCCTCGCATTTTTTTGGATGCCATTGTGTGTTGGGATTTTGATATTGATTTTGAGCTTTGGATTTTCTAGATGGATTTCAAAATGCAGGGTAGAGGTGGTCTCAGGTTCCATTCCCAAATGCTTAGGAATCACTTGAGCGATTTGGCGGGATACACGATAAAGCCTAGGGATGTGCTTTGGTTGGGGCCTAGTGATCGAAGATTGATTGTGGTAAAGCCTAGGAGATAGGGAGGCGAAATTCCTCCAAGGATAGTGATGGATTCTAGATGGCATTTTCCAAGTTCTACTCATTTTTGTGATCGAAGCACAGTTTGGTGTGATCGAGAGTATGGTGAGGGTGGAGTGGTTTAACCTTTGGATTCCCTTGGTTTTGTATGATTTTATCATGAGATCCCACATTCATTCTTGGAATATGGCATGGGTGACTTGCTAAAGAAAGATTTGGATCATACACGTCTATGGTCGGGTGGAGTGTGAAGTCCCAAACTTCGAGAAATTCGGTATTTTCATATGTTAATGAAGCTAAGTCTCTTTCTTGTGTACTATTATTATGTGAGTTTAATGGTTGTATTCTCTTTATTATTTCATGGTTTTATGTTGGTTATAATCATGTTTAAATGATTGGTTCATGTCATGGTTATTTCATGTATTTATTTGTAATTGTTAAAATGATGGGTGCAGACCTAATTGATGTCATAAATGGTTAAGGAAGAGGGTGGTGACCCTTATTGTAATTACTCATGCAGTTTTCCGTCATTTATGCTTTTCTTATGTCTAGACACATATATTACATTCATGCCAAGTGTTTGACATAATGTTAGTTTCGGTTAAGGGATGAGTGAGGCCTATTCCTAGAGTTAATTTTTGGTTTATTAGTGTTGTCATTATGTGTTTTATGGATTATAAAATTACAATAAGTTTGGGGCGGTGTCCGAGTTACGGGCAAAACATGTCTTAAATCCCACGAACATGAGAGCCATAGTCTGAGGAAATTTAGTCCCTAGACCTAGTCATGTAGGTTCATGTGTGCATCAGAGCCTCCTAAACACATGGATGCAATATTGTGAAAGCCAGCATCAGGGGTTTTATTCATGAAATTTTAATGGGACCCAGGATAGGTTAGGTGGTTGTTTGAGACAACCTTTGGGAGTCATGTAGCGGTGGTATAGGTCTATGTTATGGTTTTATTCCTTAAAGTAACCCGGGAGGTTGAGCTTGTATTCACTCCCCCTCATCTCATGTTTACCTCGGTTGTTGATTACTTGGGTAGGTGTGAGGCGGGGTGGACATTACTCTGCAGTCGACCTAGCCGGGGAAAATATCACATATAGAGGCAAAAACTCAACCTCATTTGGAGCACTCTCTCACGAATTTTAGTATGCATTTGTTTGGGGGCGGTGAAAGTGTGAAATTCAAGGAATAAAGTGGAAATGGGTAGGAAGGAGAAGGAGGTTGTTATCAAATACAGAAGTCAAAATTATCTCTCTCCACACATGTGGGTGGTCTGTTGTGAGTTGTTGGAAGGGGCGAAGTTATAGTAATTTAGGCTGGGTTGGAATTCTAGATTTGTTGGGAGTTGAAATTATGGGTTGTTGTTGGGGTTTAAGTTGTTGGACAAGATGAGACTACTAAAATTTGATAAATCCTATTGGAAGACAAGGTTGGTGCGAGGAAGGTATTTTGGTCTTGGGTCTTGATCTATCTCAACTTGAATTTTCTAGTGGAAGAGTTTGACTCGGTTCCCACCTTAGATGGGTTTTAGCCTTGGCAGTGCCTAAGTACGAATTGTCTTGATATTTTGTGTTTTTTCTTTTGATAATTGATTCACTTGAAACAATGATAAAATAATAACATAAGAAATTTAATAAGGACACAAAAATATCATAATTAATTATCAACATGAAAATATTTATGTCTTTACGATTTTCTAACATGAGTATCGAGCTAAGGTGAAGAAGAAAAAGGAAGGCGGAGATCTATTGAAAGGAAAAATTGATCTAGAATTATGCATGAACGCAATAAAATATAGAAAATAAACATAAACACGGATATTTAGTAGGAATAAAACTTCACATTTCATTAATATCAAATAAGCGAAATATACTTCTGAAGACGGAATCGAAATAAAATAGCTCGGCGATGGTAGCTTATCTTTGAGAAGAGATGTGGCGGCTACATGCCTACGAACTATGTTAAAAATAAGCCCCGAAGGCCTATTTATCATTGAGAAACCATGGAAAACCCTAAACATGCAAAACCTAACCCTAGGAATTAATCACCAAATCTGCAGGCCTAGTTAGCTAAATTAGTACATCAACTTAGGCGTAACTTTGGCATACAATTTTGTTTGATGTGAATAATACCTCATTAGAAATATCTATCCAAGGAATAACAATATGGTAGAAAACATCAATTAAAGGCTTATGTCTCTATTTTCCAAAAAACTTTGTTTAGGGCACGAAAACAACAGTTTAGGACTGACATTTGCACCAGTAATGCTTGTCTTTGAAATTAAGGAACACAGATAACTAAAATAAAAATTGTGGGGTCAAGTGGAATATGTGGGTAGCCACAGTATCCCCACCTAGATCGGTCCTCCCCTTAGAAATCAATGGTCCCATTACGTTGGGTGCCTTCGTGAGATAGGAAACTTATCTTGAGATTTTTGTCTCCTAGTGAGCCACTTGCCTTAGTGTAGGAGTTGGCCAACTTTGATAGCACGATACAATTTGATCTTCTATTGGTGAGTTTTCTTGATACGTGTGTCACGATCGGATCGGTGGTTCTCGGTTCCATTAGGTATACCTTAATTTTAACTTCATTAGTGTGGAGTTGTTCTCTGATATGAGATGTGTCATTAATGGTGGAAAGTATGGCCAGAATGCGGTCCATATTGAAAAATGGGTGTAGGCCAAGGCAGGTGGAATGTTGAGCTAGAAATAATTGTCCCTATATATTTGGTGATGGTTTATGGCCCATGTGAAGCATTTTGAAGCTTACGGTGGCGCCCGGCAGTGCTCCTTACGATGCTCAGCAGCAAAACTTTGTTTCCCTGGAGCTTATTGTGGCACTAGATGTTGATCATGTAAGCCCAGCATACATAGCATCGGTTGCCCAATATTTCATGGACCTAATGGTAGATGTGTTGGATTAGCTCGATGAGGTTGTTAGCCATATCGATTTACGGTGAACATGAGTCAAAGCTTCACAAATAGTTGCAAATGGTATGGCCATCGATAGGACCTAGTGGGGAATCCCAACCCCACGAAAAGGGTTGTGGCAGAGATGATATATGGAGAGAGATTTGTTGTAGTTATATTTTACATAAGGGAGGCTTTCATCCCATGTGTGAGGATGCTTCGAGTTGTACATGCGTAAAATGTGTATGGTCATCTTGTTGACATTTATGTTTTGCCATCATTTGGGGGTGGAAAGTTGTGGACTTAGTGAGCAGTATCAACATTGGTAGAGACTCGACCAAAATTACTTAGGAACCTATTGTCCCGATATGATATAATGGACTGCAGGATCCCAAAGTGTACCACACTTATTCAAACACGATCTTAGTAGTGGCTTCGGTTGTGATACTCTTCTTACGAGCGCGAGAATGGTCATCTTAGTCAAGGAGGCTCGACAACATGTAATGCATGGATATGGATTCCCAAGGTCAACTAGGAGTAGGAAGAGGAGTATACAAGCCTTGATTCTTGATGGTGGTTTGGAAATGGCGCAATTATTGCGGGATCGGTGTAATTCCCAACATATTGTCGAAGGTTCGTGAGTAAAATAATTTTTGTATACTTGCCACTATTTTCTCTACTCTTAATTAATACAGGGACACGACAATAGTGCACCTCCCAAATTATCTTGGAACACTTTCTTGAAGAACACAAAAAGGTGTCCTAGGTGAAATAACAACATATACTAGAGGTGAGAATTTGGAACTTGCTTGCCTTAGGAGTGTATGGTATGTGTTGGTGAATTATGTATCGGTCTTGTACGAATGCGACCACTTTGAAGTCTCGTGCCCATAAGAGTCGATCATAGTGGTCGGCGCATGACAGATGGTCGACTAAGGTAGTCTACAAAATTATTGGTGTTAGTGTCGGAATGTGCATTTTTCCATGAGTGATCAAAAACCATATCTTTGTTTTCATATTCAAATTAGGGTTTCATTAGGAATTTTTGTCATTCCACTAGGTCATGCAAAATTTGACACTTGATTAGGATATTAGAGATCATTACTACTCCTTTCACCTCCATGATCGTGGAAATAATCATGGTTAGGTCATTTATTGTTGAAAGAGTCCATAGTCATCTGTGGTATCATTTAGCTCATTCTTCCATGTTGTGCCATCGTTAGGTCATAGGGTCGAGAAATCATGAAAATTGGTCATTTCACCATCAAATTCATCTTTTGAAGGAGTACTATAGTCAATTTATTCAACAATTTTAGGTTTTAAAGTATCATTTCCAAGTAAGTGGTGTTTTTTTACCATATTTGTCTCTCATTTGTGGTTGGAAAGCTCATTTCCTCTCCACAGGGTTTTGGGGACATTTTTCTTGGTTTCATGACTTCCATGGTTAAATCATCGACAAGACTTGTATGTTAGCTATTACACCTTCCTCTTTATCCTTAATATACCTTCCTAAATGCTTTCCGTACTCCTATCCCTCAAAATAATCATTTTTCCACAGGCCTATTCTTTACAATTTTACACTTTTAGCCTTGTGCATGTTTTTTCCTTTTGGATCCCTTCCCTCATTCAATCCTTGAAATTCCACTTTCCCCTACTCTCTAACATCTATACATATCCCCCAAAAATTTTCCCAATAATTTAGACATCCGCTAACCCATTCATTCCCCTCTCTCTATAAGGTAGTCCTAAATCCCATGTTTTGCCTACACCAAACCCTAATTACCTCTCCCACTAAGCTAAGGATTTTATATGAAATCAGAGACATCTGAGTGAAGGCACAAGGGAAGTTATATCAGAAATTATGAAGTCATTCGAGCTCATAAACATCATGTCCCCACCATTTTTCAAGAAGTCGTTCGAGGGACAAATCATTTACCACTCATAGGGCCATTTTTGTTTCAAAGTATGTTTTGATCTAATAAAGATGAATTTGAAAAAAAGTGAGAGAATTTTTGTCCATCATAGGTCAAAAAATAAAAATCTCCTTCAGGTTTTACAAGTATCATGTTTAGGATAAATGTCAAAAATATGGGTGCTAAAGAGGTTTCTGCACTTTTGGAGAGACCTTAGGAGAATCAATTTTTGACGGGTCAAATGACCTTAATTTTGGAAAATGAAGGTAGATGCAGGAAAATAGACAAGATACTCTTTCCAAAGAACTATCCAAAAGGCCCAATTTAAACACTATAAAGGCCTCCAAATGTTTCCCTACAACATCGGTGATTTTAAGAGTTTTTGAACGGACATTTATGGAAATTTGGTCATTTCTAGCATGGCGCCCTAGGCAACTACTCAAGTAATTGAGGCACTTCCAGGGAAATAAAAGTACCATTGGATTCCTATTGATGATTCCTCTCATAAAACCATTTTTTCCAACCTTGTTTTGTAATTTTTATAGGTGAAAATCTCAAAACATAAAAAATCACCTTTTTGCCCATGTTTTGACCTAGGCGTTGCTAAATAACGAGTCTTGGGGAATGAATTTTCAAGGTGTTAAATGACCTTTATTTCAAAACTTGAGGCATATTAAAAAGAGGACATGTAGGGCTTTCCAAAAATGTCTTGGGCTGATTTGGACACCTATAGGTCATCCAGTGGCCTGTAAACATAGAGAATGTGATATGATGGAGCGCAAATTACAAATTCTTTGATTTTTTCCAAGTTTCTCTAAAATTTTGAATTTTATTCAATAAATCATGTTTCTCATGTAATTAATGATGGTAAATGTAATTATGTTTTATATTAGTTACTAGGGTATATTCATCAATTAAAAGTCATAATTGAGTCATAATGAATCTGTTGAATGTAATGAGGGAGTGAGTCACTTGGACCATCCTACACTCTAGTTTTAGTTTAGTATTTTGTGGATCTCTACCTAAACGCATGGATTCGACCCACAGGAGGTGTGAATGATTTTTATGTGTATTTAGTCCCTTTCTTCACTCTTAACGAGGTTTGGAATCGAGTTTGGATGTTAGCTTGTTGATCGAGAATGTTGTACTCGGTTGGTCGACTAATAAAGAGGGTTGCAACTATTTTATGGGATACTTGTGGTATTGATGTCTATCATTGTCTTCTCTTCAGTATCATATGTTAGAATGTATTTAATTCTATTTCACTTCATTTCTATGTCATGATGTCTTCTGAGAGTTAGATCATCGAATACATGTTTGCACGTGCTCTGTTTTTGGGTAATTGATCATAGTTTGTCCATTTTCTTGTATAAAGAAGAATACATCTCCCATGATCTTCTTAAACATTTTAAGTCTCGATACCATTAAATCACAATCCTCTTCAAGTGATAAGCTTTGCCTACCTTGCCCCATTGATCCTGCAACCTTATCTCATTTTCCACAGCTATACTTCACGACCTAATTCCTTCATACATTGAAACCCCAACAAATAAAATCAAAACAATCCTGCACTAAATATATAGCCTAAGAACCCTAATTTCTCTAGCCCTCCTAGTTGTGAACCTTTTTGGAGAGCCTCTCAGAAAGCAGTAGAGCTGGCTTCTCAAGTCAAAGCTTGGTTTTGGTTACCTCTTTGTTAGGATTCCTTCTTCGACCCTTAGGAATCTAGAAGAATGCTAAAAATTGGCATTTCCCTTTGTACTTAATTTTCAAAGTGGAATTGTTCTAGGTATGTGGATGATTTTATAGCGATCATTCTTGTTTTGTATGGTTTGTGAAAATTACGTGGTCTTCGTGGAATATTTTTCCTTCCAGATGTAATGGCCATTGTCGCATTAGGACACAGACGATGGAATGCATCACTTTGTCATAGGTGGGATACTTTGATTTGTGTGCAGTGTCTCCTGTGATATTCTATTAGATTCACTTGTTGAGTAAGAACTACACCAATAGAATAGTCGAAGCATATGTCTTGATCTCAAATGGTTATTGCAAGTATAGTAATGTGAGAAATGATTCGGAGAAACGGCGATCTTCAAATACGAATGAATTCTTTTGAGATTGAGACCAAATAATTTTGTTTTTCTCCTCCCTTGGTGACTTGACTCAAATGCCAGTGATATGAGAAGAACCAACACAAAGCTGGTGGTGAAATTTACAAGACCTAGAAAGTTGCGAGGCTACGGTAGAGTGGTTGGAGCTATCGATCATGAATTACATGGATCTTAGTTGGGTCCACATGCACCCCTGCTCATCGATGATGTATCCTAGATATTGAACCTAGGTCATGCTAAAAGTGCATTTCTCCAAATTGGCACACAACTTGTGTTGTGGCGGTGCTTGAAGGTATGTTGAATGTGTTGGAGGTGCTCTTACCCGACCTACAAGTGAAGAGATCGAAATATCATCCAAATACACCACCATGAATGATTTGGTGAATGGTCACAATATATCGTCCCTTAGCCTCATGAGTTTTACAGGGGCATTTTTCAACTTAAAAGGAATGACCAACCATTCAAAAGTCCCTCATAGATTTTAAAAGTCTTCAACACATCGGAGGGTTTGATTGGTACTTGGCGATGCAGACTTGATGTCAATCTTATTTAAAATATGTGGCCCCATTGAGTTGGTTTAGAAGGTCATCAATCCATGGGATTAGATACCTATTCCGGTGTGATCTTGTTCGGTGTCGATATTTAATACATAGTCTCCAAGTCCCATCCTTCTTAACAATACGATTAGGCTCCCACAAGGTAGCCATTTCGGTCGAATGTTACCTTTCTAAAATAACTCCTAAATCTACCTCTTGATTTCTCGATTACATAGAGCAGTGCCGATAGATCGGTCCATTGGGTAGCGGTGCACGAGGTCGGATCAATGGATTGGTTGACTGAAAATGTAGATGTACCCCTACGGGTGAGGTAAAGATGTCCTCGTACTCTCCGAATCTTTTCCATTTGGTTTTTACGCTGTGGAGGAGCCCTGTATAGAGGTTGTGGCCACAAAATTATTCTTTCCACGAGGGTGAATCATAAGGGGAAAAAGAAATCTAATTTGGCGAATGAGCTTACTACATTGCTTTGCGGTGATAGGGAGATCGCGATGGGATTTGCTACCTTTGGTATCATGTACAACTTATTGGCCAGAAATATGACTAACGATCGAGAGACCTGAACTCTCATACACAACATGTCACTTCTAGAAGTATGGTTGGCATAATAATACATCACAAACTTCAAGAGGAAAACATCACATAATACCTTATCCTTGAATGGCTAGATATTGTGGGAAGGAAACAACGATGGTTGACGCGGAGATGTCGTACTTGGTGAAGCCACACGATGGTGTATGGTTGCGAGGTGTGTTGTGAGTCGACGGGCTTAGGCTGCTGCGACCTTCTTAGGAAATGAGATTATTTGGCTCTAGATTTGTTGACAATGAATGGAAGCAAACCCTTCCCCCACATTTGGTAATGGAAGAGGTGCTCCTCCTCCTCTATATATTCGAGTTCCTCTTTCTATATAATATTGGTGGTGGAAGTGGTGGCCTTTGGGCTCCAAATTGATAATTTTATTCCCTTTGTCATTCCCCTTTTTGGGTTGACTCGGAAGTTGGAACATACATCTAATTCCCAGAATCTTCCAGTCGACCACCAATGACTTCTTGTCTTGAAACTCACTTTTGTTGTAGTGGAGCTCTTATGAAATCACAACCTTCCCCATCCTTCTTTGGCTTAAATAGGTTTTTTCTATTAGCATGGCTTTAGTAGGTTGTCCTAGTGTTCACTTACCTTAGATTTTTCCTTTGTTATACAATTTGGGGGCACCTTTATCACAGCTATTACATTTGAATTTATGCTCAATCTTGGCGACAAGCCCGGTATGTTGCACCAAAGCGAGGAGATTTATAGAACTCCATTTCCTCCACAGGTGTGTACGTACGAGCAAGCTGCCAATATTCGAGCACCAATTTTTCTTTGAATCTTTGATACCCAACATTGTGCGTAGGGTATGGAAAAAAATTCATCATCTCATGCACATCTTGATACCCTTATTACGTAGTGTAGTCCATTGTATGTACTTGTACTCATATCTCCCCATGGGGCAATATTTTTCCTTGATGGTGTCTCGGAAATAATTCCAAGTGGGTGTTTGAGAACGAGGAGGATTTCCCCTCATCCTTTTGATCACACTAGGTTTCCCACCGAGTCCTTGACATGGGGGTGGCTTTGAGAGTGTAAAAGTAATATTTTCTCAATTGGAAATGTAATGAACCAAAAAGTATCCTTTTAATAGATTCAACCATATATCTACGATGTATGCATCTATTTGGTCCTCGAGAATATGGGAATGTAAAATTTAACTTGTACCTTAAAGGAGTGGCACCTACGAGGTGGCTATTGGAAGAAGATGTGTCGTCAGGTGGGTAATCGTTGAAGGATACGGAAAATTTATCCATCATCGCATCCTTTGTTTCTTGAGGGCCTCCCAGAAATGTTTTTATAAGATATATTGCTCCCTCATCTTTCTTTTCTTACGCCACGGGAGGTAGTCGAGTTTCTGAGTTGATCTTGAAAAGGTTCAACGAGATCGAGCCTAACTCCTTATGCCTTGATCTTGTTGGGGAAATGCGAAGAAATATTGAAAACTGAGCGATATATACATTGATACAGACTTGTGTAGAAATCGATGAAATACGGGAATAAACTTGATCTACGTAGCGATGTTGGAGGATAAGGGTATGATGTGGTCTTAGTGAGAAAATCCTTCTGCTTGTGATGCAAGACTCTTTGGAGAGACCGGAAGATAGGTTTGAACCAAGAACCTTTATCGATTTGCAAGTAGATGGCTGCGCAGCAATGGCATGCAAGGCGGGAGAAGTGGTGAGCGGGATGATGAGGGTGAGTTTGTGGCACAAGAGATTGGGCCACCTTCACCATGGAGCTTTGAAGATCTGCTGACAATTTCTCTGGGCTTCCTAAGGGCACTCTTGCGTGATCGGTCGGTCCAAGGTGTGCTTTGGGAAGTATCTGAAAGCTCACCTTTCACGAGAAGGATAGTCGTGCGCGACGATCCTTGAAGGGATTCTGGGGAACGTGTGGTCCTTTCGATTGCTTAGAAACTGACAAATCACAAGTACTACATGATCTTTGTTGATGATTTCTCTTGAGAAGTCTTTGAATCTTCTTCATACGAGAAGGAACAAATACATTAGCGAAGTTACGCGAGTTTAAAGCCTTTAGTCGAAGGAGTTGGGGAAGAAGGTGATTTCCACAGGAGTGACAATGGTGGTTTAATTCATCTGAGTGAGATTCAAGGGTTAACGACACGAAGGGATTCGGAGAGAGCTCATCTCACCCCCACAACCCACAACGAACGGGGGTGGTGGCGGAAGAACGAACGATCGCGGGGTCTGCGTGGCGATGTTGCATGATCGGGAGCCTACCCCTTCACTTGTGGGGTGAGGCATGCAATACGATGGTGTATGTGTAGAATCGTTGTCCTCACAAGGTTCTTGGCATGAGTACTGCCAGGAGGGAGGCTTCTTACGCGAGAGGCACCGATATTTCCCATTGCGGATTTTTTGGTTCCTCTGTCTACATGCATGTGGCCGAAGGATGCGAGAAGGAGGATTGGATCAGCCGCGAGGAGGTTGGAATATTTGTGGGGTATGCAGTACACCTCACAACTATCAGTGTTTTTGTCGGACAGTCGCAAGGCTTGTTGTGCAACGGGATATAAAATTTCGAGGAGGAGAAAGCCATGCAATGTTCGCTTGAGGAGAGGAGCTACACTTGCACATGCGGATGAGGAGCTGTTAGTTTCTAAGGAGGAGCTTTCGGATGGATGTGAAGCCACAGAGGAAGTTCGGAGGTGGAAGAAACCACCCATGCGGCACCAACCATCGGAGGGCACATGCACACTACGGAAGGCGGGGAGGCCGGCTCGAGGATGCGAGAGAGGTTGTAGGACCACCTACGTACGAAGTGCGACGAGAGCGATCAGGATCATTACCTTTGGATACATGGCTCTTGTGAGTCAATGTGTCGTAGTGAGCCATCCTCTTTTGAGGAAAGTAATGGAGGAACCGAATGGGTTGATGCCATGATCGAAGAATATGATTCGATCGTCGAGAGCAGTGCATGAAGTTGTCCAAGGCCAGGAGGAAATCGGTGAGTGGGTTGTGATGGATCTACAAGGTGGGCGAGCGGGTTGACGGGGAGTGTGGAGAAGTACAAGGTGAGATTTTTCGCTCGTGGCTTCTCACGAGGGATCGGGGATCGATTGTGGGAGACTTTGCACAATATGAGTGCTCTTCTTCCATACGGACGATCCTTTCTCTCGGTCTGCAGATAGGGTGGCACATCCATCGGATGGATGTGAGGCTACCGTTCTACGATGGAGTTATTGAGGAGGAGGTGTACATAGAGCAGCTGAAGGTTTCGAGATCTTCGAGCGATGATTCGCACATGTCCTGCCAAACTCAAAGAAGAGAGCGCTACGAAGTGAAGCAAGCACCTCGTGCTTGGTACACTCGGATAGACGACTACTTCATAGGGCTTGGATTCTCCCGAGTGAGGCGAATCTAACACCTTTGATTGTGGTGGAGGGAAGGCTGATGATCATTGTGTATGTAGATGATGCGGGTTTTCCTTTGGCCGATGGCGGTTGATACTTTCATGCAAGAGGATCTTGCATGAGGTTTGAATGAAGGACACAGGCATCCTTCATTATTTCTGGGATTGGAGATTTGACGGTGCGGTGGAGGAGTGATTTGTTTCTCGGGGAAAGTATGCCGGGAGATTACGGGAGGAGTTCAACATGCAAGGCTACAAGCTGTTGACCTCCCTCTTCCTGGTGGTTGGAGGAAGGAGGATGCTACTTCGGCGGAGAGGTAGTGGATGCCATTACATCGACGGTTGGTGGGGTTGCTTATGTATCTGAGTGATACGACCGATATATGCTATGCGATTAACCAACTTTATCAAGCTATGGTTAAGCCTACCAAGCTCTTTTGGAAGGTAGGCAAGCATGTGTGCGTATATTAGAGGCACATCGGGATATGGTCTATGAGTACAGAGACGGGAGGATGGAGCGAAGCTTTACGCTTCAGCGATGCGATTGGGCGGGGAGCGCGAATGGGAAAGAGCACTTCTAGAGGAGTTTTCGGCATTGGGTCGACGGTAGTTTCTGGTATAGCGAAGCGAGAGATCGTGGCACTCAAGTTCGTGATAATTGGCAGCTAGCTTGGGCGCATGCGAGGCTATTTGGATGAGGAAAGTCCTCGTTGGATTGTTGGATTCATTTGGAGCCTACGGTGATCTCTTGTGATGACGAGTTCGTTAAACTCTCGGCTAATCCATTATTTCATGATATGTCAAACACATCGACATCGGGTACCATCATATCGGGGGTGTGTTCGGTGGAGAATCACAGTGCTTTCATATGTTCCCACGAAGGATCGGGGATGCAGACATCCTACTTGGCGCTCACCGGGAGCAGAAGTTCGAATTCCCGCGAGGAGCGGGATAGGGGTTGCGGATAATCCATGTCTTCTTTGTGAGGGAGTGTTGAAAACCAAGCAAGATGATGGAGCTTAGTGAAATGAAGTCGCCTTCACTAAGTGGGCCCGCGGGCAAATTAAGCGCAAAGTCTGTTTTTAGACTATGTCTATTTTTAGACATATGGAGCATGGTCCGGGGGTTTGCGGTATGTTATTGTTGGAGTATTGTTCATACTTAGGTAAAAATAGATGGACCTCTATTTTTTGACCTATAGATCGATGTCTATTTTAAGGCTTTGCCTATCCTAAAAATAGGGGAAGTCAATTATTATTTACCCTTAATAATATTTGGACTATAAACTTCGAGTTTACTCTCTTGGAGCACTTCGATTCGAACTACGAAAAGTGGCTCATGCATCGAAAACGGAAATCGTTATTCTAAGGGTTTGGTGAGCACATGCATGGTTGAATTCGGTTAGGACTTCGAGTGCAGCGAAGTTTGGTGGAGTTAATGAGGCAGGATGGTGGAGTTGTGTTCGGTTTAACTTAGTTGAAATAGTTGAGATTGGTTTAACTAGCTAATCAACTAGTAATGAGTAGGTGAGTAACTCATTATTCAACTCAATAACACATCGATTCACTACGGTCATGGACGATTCGGTGGAGACCGGTGAAAGAGGTAGATGAAAGGGGTGGAGTTAGCTATCGGTGGCGACATCGGTTGTGCATGATATTGGCACCACACTTGGAGGAATTTCCCATGATGATTGCGGCTGTCAAACGAAATTCGAACCTTGGATCTCTGTTAGACGAACGCGTTGCGCAATAGAGGCAAGGCAATTAGTGGTGAGTTTTCAGCCGGTAACTTTGTTCAAAACCAAGCTAGTTTGTGTGTAACTTTGAAGAAATCTTGAGTACTTGTGAGGTATTGTATTGATTTTGTTACATGATTTCTCCATTATAATATACACGATAGGCTGGGGTTTCCGGCTATAAACTTTTCCCCATACACTCTTTGTGTTAATGTGTATGATGAATTGATGTGCTATCGCTTGTTTTATTTCCGCATGTGCTGATGATCTGATGGGAAGAGATTATGTGTTGCATATGAATTCGAATTGATATGTGATCGGGATAGTCTCGGTGGATAATTAATCATTATTCGAAAATTTCTACGAGTGTTGGTGTGCATAGCATGCCTCTCTGGAAAATGTAAATTTATGACTTATTAACCTTATGATTTGTTCATTTCCTTTTAGTTTAACTTTCTTCTCCTTTTTTCCCTTGATATTAGGTGGCATGTATTGTCACACCCTTGCACATCTTGGCATGCCTTAGCACTTGACACATCTTAGCATATTTTACATGCCTTCAGACTAGTTGGCACATGTTAGCATTCCCTGGTATACCTTGGCACTCATGCCCTCACAACTAGCCTTGCTACTGTTTTTTTCGACTTAGGAACCCAATCAAGTCCTTATCTCTGAGTTCATGTGACATTGAGTACTTGCTTCGAGTTGTAACAACTTGATCAGTGCACCTACTACAAGTAGATTGCTCCTTGTTCACCTAAAAACACCTATGCCTCATTATAGGCCTCATGTCAAAACCGAACTTTACCCTTAGAACTTACTAGGACAAAGGATCACATCTATCCATGGCCATAAAACAACAAACAACATAGTTTACATAGGCAATATTTCACATTTTATGTCCCAGTTCCATATAAATAGTAGAGAATTAACTAAGAGTTTGTAAGAACTAAAAGATACAGACACACGAAGATATAAGTCGGCTGAAGTAGAGTGCCCCAAAACTTATACACGACAATGTATAATATGCAATTGTCTAAAAATATTTTAAAGCATGACCATTCGGCCAAAGTGTGACACATGTCATATAAAAATAATAGATAAAGGAAAAATAGTATTGTGCCCAACATACCTAAAGTCTCCTTTGTCTAAAAATGCTTTGTAGAGCCCTTATCACAATGCGTAGGCTTGCATATTGCAAATCTGTTATGAGCTTCTTCTAACACACACTTCATCCTTGGCAAGCATTGAATTCATTGATACTCCCTACTTTACACTCCTAATTGTTCATTTCCATGCATTTTAGCCTAGTTCTCCCTTGTGATGCCTCGACACTCCTTAACACTCCTCAGCCAGCAAGGCAGAATTTTCCAGCATGTGTTAGCACACATTTCATTCCTTAACATGCTAACCCTCTCTAGTTATCATGCCCTCACAACTACCCTTACTTAATTTTCAAGTTGGGAACCCAACCAAGTCCTTGTGACTATAGGACCTTGACCAAGTTACGATTACTACAAAATAGACTATTTTGTTGAATTGTGTAGCTTGGGAGAGTACTGCATAAGCCTAGTGAGATGGGTTGAGTTTGGCCAAAAAATGATTTGTGGGAAGATAACCCGAGCGGAGGGGCTTTGGACGGAGTAGCAAGTTTTAAAATCTAAAATAAAATTAAAAATTAAAAATAATATTTCCTAATTTCTAAGTGGATAAAGTTCGTAAGCTCTAGAGAGTTCGTAAAGGCCTAGATAGGAAAAAATATTTAAGTGGGCCTTAGTATGAAGGCAAAGAACATCAAGTGATAAGGATCTCATTTATCAATGCGATCGGGGAGATGTAGTCCTAAAGTAGGTTGAGTTAGAGGTTGAGTAGCGTTGCTAAAGGGAGGCCATGCTCATCCACCAAGAGTAAGATCATCATGTGAGGGTTCACAAGAATGTAGCTACCTTAATGGAGTTGAGATAAGTAGGATGGAATATTTTTCTTTTTCTTATGGAAAGAGATCAAGCTCGAGAGGCGGATCATGAGAATTTGGGTATGTGATTTAAGTGGTATTTACACATGTGGAGAAATTTGCATCAAATTTTGAAATAGTAGAGAGGATTGAGATCCTACCTTGTGGTGGTTAGTAGGTTGCAATGTATGCTTGATAATGACCAACATAAATGGAGGAGTGTCTGCCCTTTATAATTTAGGGTCGAAACGAGTAGTAGAGTGTAATATTGGTGATGCTTAGTAGTTTGGGGTGCTGTAGAGATCTAAAGTTTGAATCAATATTCGATCGAAAGGAAATGCCCAAAATATATAGATCTGTATGAGCTAGAGTGTCATATGGAGGAAAGAGTTACCTTTTTACTATGGGTGGATAGGGTATGTTCTAAAAAAGTGCAGAATAGAATTATAATTCCTATTTAGGGAGGTTTCCTAGCATGTTCGAAATCCATAAGGTATACCATTAAAACGGTGACAAAACTACATAGAAAGAATAGGGGTTGTGACCCTTAGAGAAGAGGTTTATCTACGCAATATATACCACAGGTGGAAGATGGTTTGCGAAGTATGTGTGGAGATATAAAATCCAAGGGAAGTTGGAACACAGAAGAAGATGGAGCGAGAATAAATGTGCCATGAGGAATTCAATGACATAAAGAGGAGTTGATTTTGGTGGATTTCCATAGAGTTTTGAACAAATATCTAAATCATCCTATAAACATTTAGTCGATGGTACATTAATGGATGATTTGTGACCTAGTTCGGTCATCTACAAGTTTTTAGAAGGATGATAATATTAGTAGTTTAGATTTGTTCATAGATTAACAACAAATAAATTGTTACACAAGAATAGTGATTTTGAGAGGACTCAAATCACTATTAGGTGGCATATTTGAAGATCCCTAGATAGAGGGCAATGTTGTGGGCACCGAGATCGGTAAAAGAATTGAATGTCTGGGAAAATTGATGGAATTCCAGAAGTACAACAGGAGTTGTTAGGTATTTATCAAAGAAGATCTAAGTGTTGTACTTGTGAAGGAAAACAATATTGGTAGAAGGGTAGGTGTATTGGGCCTAACTACGTGGAGACTTTGAAGGAATAAAAGTAGCGATCAAGTGGGCTAGCCAACTAGACCTAGTTCATTTGTATTGTAGAGGATTGTGTCATTGATAAAGAGGAAACCTCCATATCCCTAGACTTGTCATATTGGAGCGGCGGTATGGAAAAATTGGGAAAACCAAAGAGTTGTTCTAACGAGAGTTGTGAACAACAGAGATCAAAAACCCTAAGTGTTTCATACCTTAAAGAAAAAAGAGGTAGATAGAGGGAAAAAAATTTTGAAATTTGAGTTCGATAGCTTAAATTATCCAGAATGGAAAATGGCATCGCCCTACATGGTATTCATCTACCCATGTTATCCATCCACCATGGAATTTACCCGGCGATATTGTAAATGTCATTGACCCATGGTATTCATCCACCCATTGTATTTATTAGCCGTATCGTAAGTGACATCTATCCATGATATTCATCCACCCATGGTATGTATCCACACATGGTATTCACCCACACATGGAATTTACCCATGGTATTGTAAGTGGTATCTACCCATGGTATTGACCCATGGTTTTGACACATGGTATCCACCTATGGTATCTACACATGGTATTGTAACCAAAAAGTCTATAAATAACAAGCCTTAATTTGTAAAAGGATAGATTTTCCACCACAATGTAGCTTCTACGATTTATTCTACTGTTTAATAAAACAAGTTTCTTTGTGGTTTATTTTCTCTTGTGTTCTCTCTTTTTTTACGGCATTCTAATTTTGCAGATCTTGTCAAATCCATTTCAAATTTTTAGATCTTGGGGCATCCTCCAAATATTCATATCGGTGGTATAGATTAGGTTGTGCCTTCCTTAGAATGAGGTTTGAAGCATATTTTAGTTTCAATTTTTTGCGGCAATCTTCGACAAACTCCATGAATTTCTTGGGCGACGAGTTTGAAGATCAGATATGAAAATTTTGGTGAAAAATTTACAAAATAAAAGACTATATCTAGATTCTTTGCAAAAAAACACCCAAATTCAAAAAAAAAATCGAAATTTGAATTGGAGTTCGGATGAGGGGAGATATCGGCCGATTCTAAATCATTAATATTACAAAAATGTTACGACGACAATTCGTGGACCGTGCTCTCTGTCATTTTCGCGATTTTCATTGTGAAATTTTAGAGAAATAAATTTTATAGATCTGAAACTCCCCCTTGAAAAATCACCCAATTTCAAAAAAAAATCGATCGAATCGGAGTGGGATGTGAGATTTGTTGATTTAAAATCGGCGATTTCTTTTTAGAAATTTTGTGGCGGCGAGACGGTTCGGCGCAAATGCGAAGTCTAAAGTCTTCATATAAACATTTCAAATACATGAGAAGATGCGAGAATGATCATTCCATTTCCAAAAATAGGTTATAATAAGTATTCCAAGCTATATTGACCGATTTATGCTCATTTTAAATGCGGAGCTGACATTTGGAGCGGGTTCCCTTTGGAGGCGTGCCCTACCACCACTTTAGTTGGCACCTACTTCATTCGCCAGTTTCAACATAGTAGCGTTCGGCTTAGGTTATTTGGAGACGTTCCCTCCTTCCCAAGCTATGTAGAAACCTTTGCTACTTCATCAACAATCGGCATCACGGTTATGGGTCAACCACATAAAATCCATTTCCTTGAGGAAGTCATTTGCTAGGCACTGCTGTTTAGTAACATGATTGGTCACGAGGAATTACGAGGTATCTCTATCCTCGGATATTTTTTTCATGGTTTTGGTTCATCCACAAACCCACACTTCATCGAAGTCCATTTTCTAGGCCGCACACATCAATATCACGGTCGTCACAAGCATTACAAGGTATCTCTATCCTCGGATCTTCATTCATCACGGTTATGGGTTAACTACACAAAACCCTTCTCTTCGGTGGCTCTTAATATTCCATGAGAATGCTTCTTAGGGAGAGACTTCCGCATTAGGGACCATTGCTTCTTAAGTAGGGAGGAATGATCCGAATGGAAAATGGCATCCACCCATGGTATTCATTTACCCATGTTATCCATCTGTTAGTATGAATCCTTTGTGAAGTGTACGAAAAAGGACCACTTTAGCTACGCATAACTAATAATTACACAACAACAAAAGTGGTACTTAATATCTTGAGATGCGCGGTTAGTTAGACAAGAGGCACCAAAAAACGAGATCTATGCATGGAAAGACATTAAAAGCGAGAAAAAAAGTAAGGGGTTTTCTCCATATACCAATAGACAAGACAAGAACAATTTTTGAAAGAATTTTTATATTAATGGGGCACCTGGGAGGAAAACAAGAAGGTGTATCCAATTCTCCTCAGTGGGATGGGTTCTTGGAAGTCCTCGGCACTTCAGATCTAAGATTTCTCTCTCTTGTTGGTGTAGAAAACCCACACAAAGAATGGAACTCAAAGGGAGCTCACACAGCAAATGGTAGAAAAATGGGACCAAGTGTATAGATCGAGAGTGATCTAATAGGCAACAAAAGGTGAAGAATGGTAGGAAAAACCCTCCTATTTATAACAAAATATTGGGTCATTCTAGATCTTGGTGCATGGGTTAACCGGATCTAGATCCACTTTTCATGGAATATTTTATTATATTTGTTGGAGGGAAAAGGTATTTGACTTGGGTCAAATCCCTTAATTTGTCAAAAATAAATAAATAAATGATTTATTTATCTTTTTAAGGAAGCGGTTAGAAGATAATCAAATAAATAATGATTTATTTAATTATTTTAAGGAAGTGGTTGGAAGATAATTAAATAAATAGTGATTTATTTAATTATTTGTGGATGATTTGGTCATATTTAACAAGGAATATTATCTAAATAAGGTTTAAATAATTATTCCTAGAAAATAATAAGATAAACAAAGGTTTATCTAATTAATTTCTTTGATTTTGGGTTAAACATGACTGGGAATAATAATTAAATTATGGTTTAATTAATTATTCCATGAGGAAAATCAAGCAAATATAGGTTTGTTTAATATTTCCTTTTGGGGTTTCATGTTTTAACATAGTGAAAGCAATTTTACTTAGGGTAAAATTGGTCTTACATGGTGTACTTGGGTCCATCTAATGATAATAGGTTAGATGACCAAAAAATGGTGTAACAGATTTCCCCCCAGCGTGCGAGTGTGAGGAGCAAATCGTATGACCGAAGTACGTTGTAAGAACTCAATCACTAGACAACAAAAGGGAAGTCAGAGAGAGAAATGCAAGGTAGATAGTGTGCTGAAGAACTAGACCCTGAGGAGACGAGACTCGCAGGTGCAACAAGTCTCTTTTTATGAGAGGGTACATGTGCTGAAGGCGGCGGGGGAGGCATACCTATGCCCGCCGAGACAAAGTACAAAAGAATAGTGTGTCCAGTAAACAAGGGACCGAACCATAAAGTACAACTGGCATAATCATGAGCCAGATAAAAATAGAATGAGGAATCCCACATACATGCTGTGCCTGGGATAACAGCCAGGACTTGTACAATAATATCTGAGTACATGAGATACAAATACAACCCAAATGCCCCCTGTAAATGGGGAAGGGCTCACAAAATCTGACTGATACATGCAAATCAAAGAGGCGTTGCAAGTGGCTACGACCAACATCATCAAATATCTGGAGCTGCATCGAAGGCTGCAAGGAAGAGGTCATCCGGGCATGTGGGGGGCTACTTGCAGGGCCACCCCCTCATGAGGGTTGAGACATCTCACACACACCCGGGAATCATCAAGAGCTGCTGCTGGATCACTGGACCATCAAGTATATGAATCTCGATCATGCTGAAAGGAGCTGGAGAAACAATCAAGTCAAAGGGAAATGAGAGATCCCTTGGCCTGATCCGAGGCACCGAACAAGAGTGGAAGCTGGAACCAAGGTACACCGCCCTCTAGACCTAGCTTCTGGAATGAATGAGCTGATGTCGACAGAAGGAGGTCCGCCATAGGTGAGGCAATGAGAGACCCTCAACTAAGGCACGAGAGAAAAGAGTAGAGCGACGGACAGACTGACACTAATGATGATAGTGAAGTGGAAAGGACTGAGTAGCTAATGGACGACTTCCCTTGCTAGAGCATAAAGGGCATGAATGACATGGTAGCGACTGACACAACATCATCAGAGATGGGGGACAGTGGAACTGAAGGTCATAATGTGCGACACAAGAGAGAGACCAAGCAATGAAGGGTGGAGGGCTATAGTGGGGTACAAAGGGACTCGGTATAGACTCCATGGAGGGAATGATGACTCAACTTGGATGCTCTAAACAAGGGCGACTGGATGGTGCTGCCACACAGTAAAGGCCCCAATGGGGGACCGTGGAAACATGAGTACAAGGTGGGAACTCATGATGAAAAATCGACATGAACATGGACAAGTATGGAGGCAAAGTGATGCCCCAAATACAAGTGTTGTAAGTGAGGAAATTCGATTTAAAGTGGAGGTGAAGTGGCCCTTCTTGGACAAAATGGGTTCAGGTGAAGTAGCAAATCATAAACATGAAAAAACAGATGCTGGCTATCTAAAAGAAAATAAAACATGCATTTCAGAAGGGAAATGCTAAGGGTAATATTTCTTAAGATAGAGTGCATTGCGAGGATTAGGGAGGGGGTGGCCTTCGAAATCCTCTAAGAGGTATGCCCCCTTACCGAGATCCTTACTAATGATGTAAGGGCCTAGCCATAATGAGTCAAACTTCCCATGACCAAGGACATCATGGGCCTGGTCATATACTAGAACAAGGTCGCCTTCGTGAAAAGTGCGAGGCTGGACTTTTCGGTCATACTGAGCTTTGGTGCACTTCTTGGCCTCTTCCATGGTTTGCAAGGCAACACGGTGGTCTTTGAAAGCGCGCTCGATCATGATAAGTCGTTGTTCTAGAGGTTGGGTGTCAGGGAGAAGTTCAACAGCCAGATGTAGGGAAGGAATTTCACACTCGATCGGTAAGACTGCCTCCTCTCCAAAAACTAGGTGGAAAGGAGTAAACCCGGTGGCAGTTTTAACAAAAGTTCGATAGGCCCACAAAGCAGGGAAGAGCATGAGATTCCAATTGGTTTTGTGCTTATTCACCATTCGTTGAAGCATAGTCTTGAGGATTTTGTTGACTGCTTCAACTTGGCCATTACCTTGGGGGTAATAGGAGGAGGAATATTGGTGCTCAAAACCCAACAGTGAGGATAGCTCACGCCATATCTCATCTTCAAAATGTCTGCCATGGTCAGAGACCAGTTGTTTGGGAACCCCGAATCGAGCTATAATGTGGTTAAAGAAAAAGAGGGCCGCAGTAGCTACCGTGTTGTTGAATGTTGGCATGGCCTCGGCCCATTTGGTGAAATAGACGACCGCCACGATGATATACTTGTGGTTACCAGCGGATGGCGGGTGACACTCCATAAAGTCGATGGCCCATTTACAGAAGGGGCCAGTTGAGACGACCGGATGGAGGAAAGCTGGGGGAGCTCATGCCTTAGGGGTGAAATGTTGGCAATTGGGACAGTGTTTGACTGCCTCAATGCAATCACTGAAGAGGGAAGGCCAAAAATACCCAGCGCGCATGACTTTCTGGGAAGTAGCAAGACCAGAGAGGTGGCCACCGCAAGCTCTACTATGGCAGGCATTAAGGACCTGTTCAGCTTCAGTGTGTGTGAGACAACGACGAAGGACAGTATCAACCTCGCGACGATAGAGGTCGTCGCCAATAAGGAGGTATCGGGGAGCTTGGTGTCGGATACGTCGGCGAGCCTCACGATCAAGGTGGAGGGCGAACTTTTGGGTTCGCAAGTAAGTAAGAATATCACCATACCACGGGTCGTCGGAAGTAATGGAAAATAAGTTTTCATCAGGAAAGTCATCATTAACTAGCGGGTCGTGCGATCCGATAGGTAATTCAGAAATGAGCTCAGTGAGGGCTAAGCCTTTCTTACTCTTTGGTGTGACAAATTCGAGGTCGAATTCCTGAAGAATGACGACCCAACGGGCGTACTTCCCAATGAGGATACGACGACTCAATAGGAAAGCCAAGGGATTGGAATTAGTCACAACCTTGGTGGAGCACATGAGGATATAATGACGAAGTTTTTAGACTAAGAACACTACAGCTAGTGCTAATTTTTCTTCAGGTGAGTAGGAAATAGGGGGCCCTACAAGGTTCTTACTGATGTAGTAGATCACATGCTCGATACCATTGTCATCTTCCTGGATAAGGACTCTAGCGACCGAATAGGTGGAAGCGGAGATATACAGGATGAAGTCCCGATCAAAGTCGAGAGGGCGGATCAAGGGAGCGGATGTGAGAGCCTGCTTGAGGGCATCAAAAGACTCGTGAGCATAGGAATACCAAACGAAATGGATAGTAGATCGGAGGAGTCTAAGGAACCCATGTGCAGTGGTGGCGTAGTTAGGGACGAACCGTCGAAGAAAATTAGCTTTGCCTTGGAGACTTTGGAGCTGGCGGAGGGTACGTGGAATGGGAAGTTCAAGAATGGCTTGAAATTTCAAAGGGTCAAGAGTGATACCATCCTTAGACACGATGAAGCCTAAGAGACGGCCGACAGGAACGCAAAAGACGCATTTCAACGGGTTAAGGTGGATATTATACTTGCGACATCGGAGGAAAATGGTACGCAGATCGTGGAGATGCTGCACCCGATGCTTAGAACGTGCAGTGAGGTCATCTAAATAAGCAAGGATAATGTGAACTAAGTCATGGAAACAATAAGACATGGCCCGTATAAAAGTGGCGCCGACGTTTTTGAGGCCGAAAGGCATGACCCGGTAAGCAAAAGTTCCCCACGGACTAATGAACGCGGTTTCGAGTTGATCGGTAGGACGGATAGCAATTTGGTTGTATCTGGAGAAACCATCCATAAAGGATAGAACCTCATGCCCCGCACACTCGTCAATGATTTGGTCAATGAACGGTGTGGGGAAGTTGTCTTTGGGACAAGCTTGGTTCAAGTCGCGAAAGTCCGTGCAGACACAGATGATGCCTTGTTTCTTGAGAACGGGAACTGGGTTGGATACCCAAGTGGTGTATTCAATGGGGTAAATGAAACCAGCCTGCTTGAGCTTATCGATTTCGGCTTTGATAGCGTCACGTCTGGAAGGATGAATGGGTCTCAACTTTTGACGGACCGGTTTGGCATCAGGCCATGTATCGATATGGTGTTCGACAATGGCGGGATCGAGTCCGTGAATTTCAGAATAGGACCAGGTGAAAATATTGCGGAATTCTTTGAAAATCTTGGTGTAAGCTTCGATTTCTTCCGGTGTGCATTGAGCGCCCAAGGTGATATATTCTTGGATACCTGGGGTGACTGAAATGTCAATTTTGATGGTAGGAGAGATATTGGCCATGTTTCCTTCTTCGAAAGCATCAAGTGCAGAGATGGGGTTTTTGAACCAATTGACTGCATTGGGGATGAATTCTTTGGTTTCCACAGCAAATTGGTCATGGGACTGCTGTGGGAGGAAGTATGCGCGATGGCGCATATCGTCCCATGGAAAGTCCGGGTTGGTCATGGCTTCCATAATTTCTTCATCGGATTGGAAGATGGGAAGACTGGAGGAAGAGAGGTCACCCGAGGAGGTAGTGATGTGTGACGGGTCATCAGGAGGAGAAGGGCTCAGATGTGCAATATCAACAGATCCAAGGTCGGCTGAGGAGCCGAGAGTATCTACAGGTTGAAGGGTAGGTGAACTATCTCACAAGGATGATGACAGGTACAAAATGGTGATTGACGACTCTGTTGGCTCGATAGTGGGAGGAGGAATGTGAATGGGAGTAGGAAGATCCTCTGGTCCTATTGAAGTGGTCTTGAATTGGCGGTACATGTCCAAGGAGGAACGATACTCGTCAAGGTGGGGACAGAGGTGGGTGTAATGGCCGTGGAAATCGCACAAAGCACAAGGGTGGTTTGTGCGCAAGGTTTTGAGTTTCGGGATAGAGTCCGGGATAGTAACGTAGACTTCGGGGATGTCAGAGTCGGGAAACGTCTCATTAACCAGAATCTTGAGGTGTGGCAATTCAGGACACATATGGGTGGTGTGACCGACGATATCGCACAAAGTGCATTGGATAGCGGGTTTTGGCGGTCGTGGAGGGGTAGGGGTTGTCGGGGTGGCCTGGTCCTGATGGGTTGCCCCCTTACAAGCTTTGCCTTTCTTTCCGGGGGCTGGCACCATAGGGGTAGGGTCCTGTGGAGGTGCTGGGGGCCCGGAGGAAGTGAGGGGGACCGGTTGAACCGGTGTCAAAGCAAGGTAAGGTTTGGGGTGACCGGGAGGGGTAGCGGCTGGAGGGTCAATGTACCAGACGGGTATACTGAGGGTCAGGTTAGGGAGAGAGAGGGTGGCCATGACGGGGACATAAAATACTCCGGGAGGGGGAGCCAGGAAAGGTATCTGCCCAGCAGGGTAATGACCAGGAGGGATGGCTCCGAGATGGTTAAGGCCTGGGGGAACCGAGCCAGGAGGATAAAGGGGGTCAGGGATACCAGCTGTAGGGGGAGGGCCAGAAGGAGGAGGTCCGGCTGACTGAGATGAATGGCTAGGAGCGGGGTGCGGAGGGCGAGGGGGAGGTTGCTAACTAGCCGAGGCAGGCCGCGTAAGGGCAACCTGAGACGATTGCATCATGCAAACATTCGATAAGCTGGGATCAGTGATAGGAGTAGGGGGAAGGTTAAGGAAAGTTCCAAGCAGGGAGGAATCTTTTTAAACGCCGAGGGAGACACTGGTCAAGGAATCGACGGTTTTCTTGTTGGCTACAGAAGAGATGGTCGTCTCAGGTGAGGTCTCAGATTGTGGCTCATGATATGTCAACTGGTCAATGGTGACTATCTTTCCATTATGGGGAAAAGACATCTTGCTGAAAAACGTGGATGGGACAACAGACATAGCATAGGTGTAGCTTCACCCCAATAGAATGTTGTAATCTAGCGGGGCATCGATGACTTCGATGTCAACGCAAACAGTCTTCTCGGCGAGGGTGATAGGACAATTACGAAACAGGCCAATGGGCTGGGAGGCATGACCGTCCCACGCTCGAAGGGTGATCGTGGAAGGGGCCAGCTCAGGGGATCCGAGTTGCTTCCAAACCGAAGTAGACATCACGCAGGTGGATGCCCCCTCATCAATTATGCACCGGGAAACGTTGGCGTTCTAGATTTTGACTGGGATTTGGAAGGCGACGGAAGGAGGGAGAGGAGGATGGTTCGATTGAGTAGCGTCGAAAACAATCATTTGGTTATCAGCAGGATCTATAACACCCACGGCAGATAGCAGAGCCTTCTTTTGGGAAGGGCACGACTGGAGGAGTTCCAGTGTGGAAATGGCAGCAGGGGATTACGCCAAATCATCTACTATACTATACGAATGGGCAACTCGACCAGAAGCAGCGTTTCGACGTAGGGGTCCCTTAGGAATCTTGGTATGAACCTCAAATTTGGGTTGAGGGATATGTAAGGGGCCACTGGATGTCGAAAGAGGCTCTGTAGAACCTGAATAAGGAGGCTCGGGGGTAGACTGAGCAGGAGGCTTGGGGTACTGGCGAGACCGAGTTTGAAGGTGAAGATCGACGGGCGGGGTAGGATCGGAGTGCATCATAAGGATCTAGTAATCGAAGGAACCAGAAAGGGAAGGGGGAGTGGCGACCTGGCTGTCAGGTGGTTGGGTAGCCACGAATCCCTGCTGAGGGAAAGGATCAGTAAACACAGCCGGTTGGGTAGTGGCCACATTAGGAGGAGCATGAGGGGAGGCGTGCTGTCCGCGCAATGTGGCTTGAGACTCCCACATCTGCCGCATCTGGGGTAAGAGGGGACAATCATGGGTGTAATGACCATAAACACTGCAACACGAACAAGGCTTATTTGTGCAAAGCGACATGTCCGGCTTGGGCTGAGTGCCCTGTTGTTGGTTGGCAATGTTAGGGTCCACACCAGGATTGGGTCCACGGGTACCAGGGGCAGATTGGTTTGGGTTGCCTCTCCACCTTCTTTGAGAAGAAGGGGGATTAGTCGCGCCCTGCTGTGCAAATACTTTCCCTGGAGGAGGCTGTAAGTGTTGTTGTGGGTTTGGAGGAGGCAAGGGAGATGGAAGCGCAATATGTTTGGAGGAGTTGGCGCAGCTAGGGTCGTGGATAAAGGTAGTGGTTAGGGGTTGGGCAACATTGAGGTAAGCAGGAGGTTGGGCAAAAGGAGGAGGCATGCCGTATCCTGGATACATGCTACCGGGAGGGGAAAGAGTGCTAGAGGTGCTGGCCCCTCCCTGAGGGAGACCATAGCCCGTAGGAGGTTGAGCATATGGATGAGAAAGGGCTCCAATGATACCGTTGGCGGAATGAGATGCCCCCAGGGCGTTAGCGCCTCCGGGCCTGGGGAGGTCAGGAAGGACGGTATAAACATAACCAAACTGAACATAGATCAAGTCATATTTCAAGGCTATTTGGAGGGCAGATTCTTCGGTTTGAGGGAAATGGGAGGGAGAATGAAGTGGCTATGGATCTGATGGAGAATTTATGATGAACTTGTGGTGAAATAAGTGAATGATACAATCTTAAGGAGATGTGGAATAGTAGGTTGGAATGTTGGATAAGAGATATGGCCAAGATATGTAAATCAATTCGAATGATAGGTTGTTTTAGGAAACATATGATTATACACATTGTATCTATTTCATGTTTTAACTTTTTGCTATTAAAATAATTTTCACAATTTACCTCAGAATTTTGACCTTGTTAATTGATGTGCTTGATGTTGTTCCTTTGGTCCTCTTTGAGCATGTTGGTCTTCAAAACAGAATCCTTCAATTTCCTGTAATCATCATCTCTTTGTAGGCTGTACAATTATGTTAGAACTGCTGAATAAGATGTGGCTGCAACATGCAATCTGTAAGAAGAAATGAAGTATGAATATGGAAGATGGATGTGAAATGTGATGGAGTGAAAGTGGAATAGGACTTGTGAAATGAAATGAAAATGGCGTGAGATGGAGTGAAAGTGGAATGGACTTGTGAAATGAAATGAAAATGGCGTGAGATGGAGTGAAAGTGGAGTGAGATGGAGTGGAATTGTAGAATGAAATGAATTTTGCAATTTCTCTCAAATGGTACATCATACTTCTCTGAAATTTTCTAAGGTTGTTACCAATATTATTATGCATCTTCTGACGAAAAATATCTGCCGTTGGTTGCACGGATCTCCCAAAAATGAGAAATGGCTGTAGGTGAAAGTGGCCAAATTCTTGAAAAATACACACTGAAATTTCCTGAAATTTTCTGTGTTTATTCACCCTACCTCAATGCATTTACCATAAAAATTTCAGGACCAACGGATGCACGGTTTGAAAGTTATGATAAAATCAATTTCTGCCCTGTTTCACCCTTCATTTTGCCCAATGTTGCAACAAAAAAAAGTACGCCACGAACTCATTTTAAGGCCAAATTGAGTGATTCCAAAGGGAAAATGTGTATTTTTACCTTCTCTACTGCCACATGCTTCCAGAATTTCATTTTGATGAAGAAAAGGTGCTGCTGTGCAAAATTACTCAAATCTGTCCTAATCTGTCCAAAATGCTGAAAAGTGAGAATCTGCCTGAAAAACCCTTCTGAAATGCCCTTAAAAATTGTTTTTTTCCAAATTATGTCCGCGTCTTACTCAATTTATCATATTCTGAGAAAACCCAGAAGCTCAGAATTTTTTATTTCTGCTCCAATCTCTTGCAATACTTGCGCCAAAACTGCCTCTGGAAAAAGTTTGCAAAAAAATGAAAACAGGCTGCTTCAGCAATGGCTGCAGAAACTGCCACTTTCTGCGGCTATGGTTGAACTGACAAGAAGATGAACATGCTGCTACAAGAAACTAATAAAATTTACTGCTGCAAGTTGTTGTTGATTCCATAAAACCATTAGTCTTCATCAAAGCCAACATTCATGGTACAATTCTTACCATGCGAATAGATGTGTCGAAGTCGAGCATGGGAAGAAATCATTGGATTACCGATCAATAATGAAAATCGTTAACCAATGTGAGACAACTCACCGATAATGTAAATGAGTGTCAAGGTACCTCAGTGCATCTTGACAGGGACGAATGAATGTGTCGAAGTCGAGTCGCCTGCAAGATTTGACAATCAAGAGACATTGTTGTATTCTCATTGTTATCAACGAGGAGGCTTGCCATTGATGAATGCAAGCTCCAAGGCACTTCAAATAATCTCTAATCTTGATCCCAGATAAAGTGTTGAAGTCGATGGGACAAGATCTGTTGGAAGGTGGACCTTAAGGAATTCCACATCATCCAACTCGAGCATAGAACCAAGAATGATTTGAAGAACCATGAAAGATTGAAACCATCATGAAATTGCAGAACTTATTGTGAACTTTGCCCGCCAGTTGCCTGGTTTTCAAACAAAGCTCATGTCCAATTGTGCCAGCAAGCTGGTTTTAACAATAGGACTTATTTTTCTCTTTACTCTTTTTTCTTTTTTTCTTTTTTTTCTTTTTTTTTTCTCTTTTTTTTTTTTTATATGTCCTACTCTACTTGAAAAAGAAAATATTGTTCAAGTATATGAGTACTTCCAATGGAACCATGTCTGTAATAAGATGATAGATAAACTCATATGCAGGTTTGAAAGACACTCTTTGATATGTACCTGTATATGAGATGCCAACTGTCTTGATTTAGATGATGTCAAAAGATATTGAATAATTGAGCATTGGAATCCAATGACTGAATTGAACCAAGATTCAATGTAATCTTGTCTTTCTTGTCTTTCCTCTATCATGAAATGCAAGTCTTCAAAGATATGATCTTCATTCATAGAATCTAGTGATAGGCATGCATGAGACTTTTCAATCTCTGGTTCCAATATCTCCTCTTTATCAATAGAAATTCTTGATTCTTGGACCTTATCTGAGTCTTCTTGTTCTGGTTGTTGTTCTTCAATGACAGCTGGTGAATCATTTTGCAATACCTCAGAATTGTAAGTTGATTGAGGTGTTTTATTGTTGGGGATATGAAATGGTTGTGGAGGTAGTGGAGTGGGGAATTTTTGGGGTGTTTGTGTGGATGGTAATGGAAAAGGTTGAATTGAGGTCAAATGAGGGTGATTTTGATGTTGTGGTGGAGACAAATGGTATGGATAACATTGATCATGGTATTGAGGATAGAGAGGAAAAGATTGAGGAGAAAGTGGATTTCCTTTGTATGGCCTTTGCCAACTTTGTTGCCAAGATTGGTTTTGAGGTTGGAATTGAGATGGCCAAGGTTTCCAAAGTTGGTTTTGAGATGGCCAAGGTTTCCAAGGTTGGTTTTGAGGTTGGGATTGAGATGGCCAAGGTTGCCAAGGCAAGGGTGTTCTCCAATTACCTTGAGGTTGTTGTGCATAACCTTGAAATTGTGCATAAGGATATTGCATCATATTGGGTTGATGAGGCTGCCATAGCCCTCTTGGAGCTACATAACAAAGTTGCTCTTGTGCTTGATTTGCTCCATTATCCTTCTGGTAAATTGCCTTCAACCCTAGTAATGATGGGCAATCTTCAGTAGTATGTGATCCTGCACAAATTTTACACATTTTAATGTTATCAAGTGGACATTCATGCAAGGCATGTTTCTTTCTACATTTAGGGAAAAATATAAATGAAGCAACTTTTTGCTTGTTTTGCATTCTTAGCATGTCAGTTTGTTCATTTAAATTACCAAGAATGTTTAGCAAATTGTTAGGTTCAGTTTGACTTACCAATCTTGATGCCGACTTACTTACTTTTGCCACAAATGGATCTTGAGGGGACCTTACACACTTTGCTTTTCCTCTTGATATGTTCTTGCATAGTTCACAAATTTCTTGAAATGACAATCGATAAACATCTCCTTTTCCCACAAGATTAAGAATATCAATCCATTCATCCTTTATAGCATTTAGTAGAAGAGTTTTTAATGCATCTGATCCTAAATTATGCAATTTAGATCTTTTGATATTATAAGTAAATCTCTCCACTAAATCTTCTAGGCTTTCACCCTCCTTTTGGTTCATCTTAAAGACTTCATTTCTAAGGTCATGGTGCATGCAATAACCTTTATATTTTTCCAAAAATACTCTTTTCATATCATCCCATGTCCTTATAGAATTTGTTCCTAAAGTCATGAACCATCTAAGAGCTCTATCCTTTAATGTTGCCGGAAACAAATTCAATTTTTGCACGTGCAATGAGTAGCCATAAGATCTACAAATTATTTCAAATTCAAAAAGAAAGGTTTCCGGGTCTTCTGATCTCATACCTTTGAAGTTAGGAAGTACAGATGGATGGATGTTCTTCATTTGAATATTGATATCAGTTTCTTGAATGGGAAATCCAAAAGGATTTTCCTCATTGTCATCATCTCCATCCATTTCTTCAACCTCCTTTGTCACCTCTTCGTCTACCTGCAAAAATATGAATTCATGATGTGGATGTGTGGCTCTTACTGCACCACATGATATAGTGGGTGTGGTAGGTGATTGAAGTTTTTGTTTTTGTTTTTGTGGATGTAGGAAATCAGGATACCTAGTTACACTTCCCCGGCAACGGCGCCAAAATGTTTGTGCTCAATCTAGTCTCCTAAATTGAGCTCATTTAATTGTCAACCAGGGTCAGTAAACTGCTGAAGTGTGGTGCACTATATGTGCCTAAGTAACCTCTTCCTACTTCGTTGTGTTTAGTGTTTTCTGATGTTTTTGGTTTTATGGTTTTGTTTTGAAAAGGAAAAGAACTAAGTGCTAAATGAAGGGAAACTATTGGTCAAAACAGAGTGAAGCCTAAACTATGATGGTAAATAAATGCAAATGCTGAAACAAAACAGAGTCTAACTATGACTAGCAACCAACAAATACAAAGCTTGATAATGACTCTATTGTAAACTCACAACATGAAATTGAAATGAACCCGAGAAATGAACAAGCTAAGTGGAAATGAAGTTTTCTCCTAAATCACTAATCAAACAGATAACTTACAATGTACAACATCTCATCCATGAATAAAGATTTGTTGGAAAATATGTGGAAAAGAATATTTGTAACAAGGTAAAGTTTCTACTCTAAACTAGTTTCTACTTCTGTTTTGCAACTCAATTTTAACACCACTAAACCTATCTCAAAAGTTATAGATTTCCTTTCAAAAATAGTCTTTGAGAAAGAGGCTTGTTTGTGAAATGAAAAAGAGGCTGCAAAATACTCCAGACCTTATAATGATACTATCTTCTGTCCAGATAATTGTGTATGAGTATGAATTTTGAACAAAAGAAGTTTTGTAAATAATTAAGCCCGTGAGATTGAATTTATCAACTAAGACAAAGTAAACTACAATGGACAATAGCTAAACTTGAAGTGTTGAAGCAATGAGTTAAAACTAAACTAAGATGCTATTAATCTACAATGAACAATATTAAACTAAAGAGCCATTATCATACTTGAAAAGAAAGGACAAAGCTGAACCACATGCATTCTACCTCCGGAGTATTCTATTGAAATTGACATGCCATTACTCTATGAAATTACACAGTCCATACAATTCTCACTATGATAATTAACAAAGGGAAATGTAACTAAAGCCTACAAAATCACAGCTATTTCTCATTCATCGTAATGGTATTTTGGAATAGATGATTAGAACAAGTCTAGCTGTGATATTTTAATGAAATCAATGATGATCCTAAACCGTAGAAGCTTGTCTAAATTATAAATGAAAACACAATTAAAATACTCATCTAAACTATGAAAACAGAGCTAAAATACTTATCTAAATTATAAAAACAGAGTTGCACAGGAGGTAGGGGCCCTCCACCACCTGGTAGCATGCAATCTAACTCAAAATTGACTCAGCTCATGCAGCAGAATGATGCTTCTTTCATTAAAGGAGAAAATGACTGAAAACAGAGTATTCACGGTTCTGAAATCTAGCAGAAAAAAACCAAAAGACTAACTAAGATCTCTAACCAGCGTTGCTTGGTCTCCCAAGTCATATTTATAATGAAATTACATAACAGAACTTGAGATAACATAGGGATTACTGTCTTTCCCACTCCTATTCAAATTAAAACTCTTATTGAAGGCTGCGTACTTTTGTTGTAGACAGCTGGACTGAGACAGTCCTACTAGAAGTCTGCTTTCTTAAATATGTTCCCACGTATCAAAACCATACACAGAATTCGTTTCTTCCTTCATGGTGAGCAACAAACCATGTAGACATGACGTGGAATATGCCCATATGCGGTTTTTCTTGAGACGACACCTGTAACCCACTCAAACTGTAAAACAGCTGCGGAATTCGGGATCAGCTACGGAATGCGCGGTCAGCTACGGAATGCCTGTATTCTGTAGCTATTTTGCAGAAAATTGTTAAAATAGCAAAAACCATGAAAATACAATATGTTAATCAATTTCATGTAACCTTTAAGCAATCCTAATCATTCTTCATTGATTTTAGGCTTATGAAGTGATAAAATAATGATGAAATGAAGTGAAGGTTTGTAAAAGAGAAGGCACTTCTAAGGCTCAACACATGGAATTTACCCATGGTATTGTAAGTGGTATCTACCCA